>CM063502.1:71546615-71574115 GCA_032207245.1 Pardosa pseudoannulata | reverse complement strand
AAGTAATCGTCTATTTGATTCTGAAAATAAATTACTAGTATTAAGGGGCACGGAATTAATGTCCCATGCAGTATTGTTTTTGTTAAAAAAGACTTGATGATTTCAAGATCCGGGGACAAGGAATCGTAACCCGGAAAATCATTCGGGGTGAATTCATTATTTAGGCCTAGATTAATAGGGGGAAAGCAATTTCAATTAAATATTTTCAGCGTTCGCTATGGGGAAGAAAAAGAAAATTGTGGTTCATTCATCGTAGTTAATCATTGAAACATGTGATGAAAATCTATTGAAAATAAATCATCATTAATCTTCAATTTAAGTCTTTACTTGTTGTTTTAATATTTTAATAGGACAATTCTTTATCGGGATTATTCGTCTAATAATTATACTTCATTATTCTTTAAAAAAATTGTGAGCATTGATTCTACTTTTTAGAGCCCTTGAATTTATCGATTGCTGAGTTTTTTTTACATGATTTTGTTTAACTTGCATTGTATGTTTGATAAGGTATAAGTATTGTAATAAATTTTTCGCTTTATTATCTATGTCCCTTTGAGCTGATATTTTGCTTACTAATGTATCCTTGTTGTTATTACTAATGTCACTTGGATACTCTAAGCCTGTGAGCTGGAGGCTACTCGATATAAGGGTAAGGGTTGCGCATTTCGTTTGGATGAGCACCGGTAGGGTGAAAGAACTAATTTTAGCACAATGTGGGTCCGCGTAATTTGGAAGCAGGGCCTAAGCAGGAGATAAAGGGGCTTGGCCTGACACTTCCAGAGGTATTGATTGGACTTGGAAGACATTGTGACCACGAATCTATAAGTTCCATAGCCGCCATTAGCCAAAACAAAGTATTTGGCTGGCTCGGGACCTGAATTCACAACTCCAGCTATGAGTAGGACGTCTTTACCGATTGGGCTACACTAATGTATCTTAAGTACACCAATCAATCATAAAATTATATCATTGTTTTCTTCCAAAGCAGCAGGCGATACAGACTTTATCCTAATACCTTAAAAAGGCTGCGAACCTGTTACTCATTTAGCATCATCCGATGAACACGTTTAGCTTCAGGTATGCTACGGACATGAGTAACATTACCCCCGCTGGGTCATCCTAGTTTAGAAGCAGGGACCAATCAGAAGATCCCCAGGCTTGGCCTGCCATCCTCAGAGTATCGTTTGAGAACTTGGAGGACTTGTGACCACGAACCTATTTAACGTGACCCAGTCACCTTTAGCGAACATGGCAGATCTTAGGCAGGCTCCAGCCCTGAACCCGCAACCAATTATATCACTGTAGATAAACTAATTTATTTTAATAAACATTGATTTTTTAACCGTTATAATACCTTTTCTTTACCCGTTTATATAGGCATCGCTAACTCTCTGCTAAAATTCTCGTCCTTCACGCTGGCATAATTGGGCTGGGCTCAATTCCAAGTAAATAAAATCATTTTCTTCAAAAAATAAATAAATAAATACTTATATATATATTTATGTAATGATAAATTAATCAAAATCACAGTTACTTATTCACATATAAGCGTTTGTGTCTGTATGGAGACAATTATTTCTTTTTCCCACTAAGGAAGGTTAGTAGGTTGGTTGGTTTGGAGTACTACGGTCTACTGTTTTGCTATAGAGGCTGGCACAAACTCCTTAAAGCCGATTCTAAACAGCTACGGACATCTGTGCTTGAAGTGGAATTCGAATTCTGGAACTCTGGTACCAAAGAGCAGTTTATACTGTGGAATAGAATTTCTTTCAAGCATTATTGTAGTTAATACAGAGATGAAATAAAAAAAAATTATATAGAAGGTAATACTATATAAGAAACATAGATATATAAACACAGTTTTGGAAATAAAATGAATTAGTTAAAAGAATTTATAACTTTAACCTTTATTATATTGAGGATCTGTTTCTTTGATTAGACCCGTATGATAAATCATTTAGTAAAATCTTAATAGCTCTTTAAAGGCAAGCGTGGACTAACAGATAACTTAAATATGTCTAAAGCTTCAGGAAATGGCTTTCTTTGCACTCGGAGATGGGCGAATCAACGAGGCTTTGACTTTTCGTACCGAAATGGAGATCGAATCCCGTTGAAGGCATAGTTATTCCTATTCGTTTAAAATTGGTTTTATGTAGTAGGTCCTGGTGTCATTAGTCTTCCTGTAGCCAAATAGTAGCCAGTATCTCTCCGAATCTAGTTAATTTATCTCTCATATTTGTTGTGTTTTTCAACGATTCTTTTGACTTTTATGCAAATATTAATTGCTCTCTGTGTATTCATACTCACCGTAAAGTTTGACTGAAGTGAGACGTTTCTAATGTTGTTTCCTCAAATGTTTGTAAACATCATATCAAGAATGAAAAATAAATAAATAAAAGGATTTAAAATACAAAAACAGAAAATTTATTAGCAACAAGTATATTTTCAATATATATATATATATATATATATATATATATATATATATATATATATATATATATATATATATATATATATATATATATATATATATATATATATATATATATATATATATATATATATATATATATATATATACTTATAAATATTCCTAACTGTCATATCACTTTGAAATTTATCGCCTATTTACCCTATAGGGAAGGAAATAAAAGTTAGTTCACATTAATTTGTTTCGAAACGTAAAATTTGTCGATTCTGTAGTTGACAGAACTGTTATTGGCATTTCATTCAGGAAAAATGGATATGTTCCTTATTATTATTTAATATCTTCCATGAAAGCATATGTTAACAATTAAGTTTTATTCTAAGATCTGAAGGGAATCTTATAAATAAAAATAACTACATTGACTGTAAAACGAATGCTGTAAAACTTTATTTAGGAATAAATTTCTTGAAGAATGTTTTAATTGATGTCGATTGAATAATGCAATTTTAAGAATCAAATTTAAAGGTGGGATCAAAATTATATTTTATTAATAGGAATAATAGATACAAGAATAGTATTAATCAACTCTTGTCGTATTTAATATATTTATTTTAAATTATGTATAGTGTTTTTTGATTTCTTTTTCGATATTTCTTTAAATTTTGTAAAGTTGTAAGCAAATTAAGACGAGAAATTTTAAGATGTCTATTGAATAATGCAATTTTAAGATTCAAACTTAAAGGTGTAATCAAAATTATATTTCATTAATAGGAATAATAGACACAAGAATAGTCTTAATCAACTCATGTGTTTAATATATTTATTTTAAATACTGTATATACCGTTTATTGATTTCTTTTTCGATATTTCTTCACGTTTTGTGAAGTAGTAAGCATATTAAAATTAGAAATTTTAAGACAGAAAATTTTACCATGCTAAATACACCCTAGAGAAACGCTCGCGGTAACCAAAATTCATATTCATTGGTCTTCAAATTTTAATAATTTGTCTATTTGGGATATAGAAATTAGTATACAAAATGTCGAGATTATCAGATTATTTATTTGTTGTGGTGCTTTTCTTAAAGATCACCAATTAACACTTACATAAATATATAGTTAATCGCCAAATATTCCAACGATATTATGTAGAATTCCCATTTTATTTTTGACAAATTCCAAACGATACCGATAATTTTGAACGGCATCCACAAGCATGATTTTTTAGAACACATACAATGCACGAAAATGGCTAACTTTTCTGTGACCGATCTTATGTTTCTTTACATCACCGAATATGCCGAACGCTGGCCGATTGGTTAGGGCGCTGATCGTCGGTACCGGAGTTCGTGGGTTCGAATCCCACTATGGCGTGGATGTTCGTAGCCGTTCGGAATCGGCTTTAAGCTGTAGGTCCCGGTCTCATTAGCCCTCGTGTGCAAAATAGTAGACCGTAGAGCTTCAAACCAAACATCAACAAATATCGTGTTAGATTTGGTTAGCTTTTTAAATCTTTTATCGCCAGCGTGAACCTTTTGAGCTCACTTTAACACTATTAACGGCTAACATAATGCCACCTTCTTCCACGAATTTATTTTAATTTAGTTTAAACATTGGACATTTTTAAAGAATGACTCATGATTGTTTTCTCTCTTTTTTTTCTTTTCACTGTTGCAGAGTGAACTGTTTCGTGGTAAATATCTCAAAACCTAATCCTTAGGAAAGGGTGTTTACCACCGAGGGTAAAAAAAATGTATTTTTTAAAAAATATGTAGAGGATGAAAAATTTCTCTCAGAAAGTAAAATTGCTGAGAATCTGGGATTTTAAAATACAACGTTTCTGTAATGAAATAAAATATTCTTAAAGGAAAATAAATGGTTAAATTAACTGGTAAAATACAGGACAAATGAAGTTGATTGACTCAGGAACGAACATTTAAAGATGGATTCTCACATTATTTACATTTGAAGACCTTTTCAGACTTTAAACTGGAAATTATCAGGAATTAATGCAATATGGTAAATAGTGTTCAGTTATAAAATGTAGTTAAGATCAGTTTTTAATAGTGATCAGTTTAAAGCGACAAATCACTATTTTTCACAATTTTAATAAACTGTGAACTGTTACAAATTATCTATAATGAAATAAAATATTCGTAAAGGAAAAGAAATGGTTAAATTAACTGGTAAAATACAGAACAAATGAGCTTGATTGACTCAGGAACGAACACTTAAAGATGGAATTTCACATTATTTACATTTGAATACCTTTTCAGATTTTAAACTGGAAATTATCAGAAATTAATGCAATGGGGTAATAAATGTTCAGTTATAAAAGTTAGTTAAGGTCAGTTTTTAATAGTGATCAGTTTAAGGCGACAAAGTGCTATTTTTCACAATCTTAATAGAAAGTGAACTGTTACGTAGTTTTTAAAAAAAATTTATATATAGACAAAAATAATGGGGTATGGAGCTTTAATTATGCGAGGCGGTGTGCTTCAAAATCATTTCATCGGTTTTTATATAACAAGTAGCATATAGCCCTTCATATTACGGGATCAGCAAAATTTTTAATTTCCTGGAATTCTAAAGTACCCTATAAAGCAGGTAAAAAAATGGTTTGTTTTTTGGCTGAGAATTATCTGGTACACTGTCAATAATTTGTTTATCTTTACTGACAGCATGTTAGTTGCCAACTTTAATTTATCTTGTCATATTACGCGACAGGGTGAACATCAGAGATTTTAATATTGAGAGTAATTATTTGGCGGTATATATGAATGATGTCCAAAATTTATTGCAAACCGTGTTGTTATGTATAAAAAACAAACACAAAAGAACAAACTTCTTAATTTTCAAAGATATATAACTTAAACGCTAGATATTTATTAGTCAGTGAAATAGACTACTAGACTTTTATGAAAAGAATTTGTTGTTAGTACAGGTGATAAAATTTTCATTGTAGCAAAAAAATAATCGATGATTAAATTTAAAATTAGCATATATGTACCTAATCTATTATTTAATACAAATGTGGGGAAGTGTTGGTCTGATACTTCCACGAAACTGTGCAGCAGGTAATAAAAATTCAGAGCTTAAAACGAACAAGCATTTTATTACGGAAAAAAACAGACAACAAATCAAACTTTAACACATCTCGTTATATACACAACGCATTAGACTGCAAGAGAATAAAATGAATCTTCTTCTGTCGCCGTTGCCACAACATTTATTCTACAAAAGATAAATGAATAATTAACGAGAAAAGTTTGCATAAAAAACTTGAAATTAGGATTAAAGTTAAATTAGGATTAAAGTTAATCTGTGTGCATCTTTGTCGGCACCACACAAATATAAAAGAATATTACTTACGTAATGTCTAATTTTAGTGATAAAACGTATGAAAATAATGCCGATATATTTAAATAATTTAAAATAAGGAATGATTAAAGGAGATGGTTAAAGGAATGACGTCATAATGTTAGAAAAAATGTTACTTTTACCTATTTATTATGTGATAAATTGATAAATTTAATGTTCTGCTCTTAACTGGGGACAACAGAGCTTGAAATAATGGAATTAAACACTCGAAAAGGAAGGATTGTGTGGATTTCGAACGTTTTCGAACTCGCTTTGAATTTTGCTAACCCTAACTTATCAAAAACACAATATGGATGCCTCAACCCATTCCAGGTACAGCCGCTTCATAAATTCCCGGACAGACGGGCAGATCGACAGACAATTTGGGCTATTATTATATAGGGGATGACTTTTATAAAGATTATACTAAGAATTCTGAAATGCCACGGACTGCTCCGATGTTTAGAATTTTACATTTCTCTATTAAAGAAAAAAACGAAAAGAACAACTGCCCTTTTTTAGGCTAATATATTCCTAGATTCCAATTTTTTATTTGGTATTAATCGAATAAAAAATAATGTGTGGACGCTTCCTTAGCTTTTAAATTTAAATAATAGAAGCAGTTGATTTACGAAAACTTCTCTTAAAGGCCATTAAGCTTAAATAAGCATTTCTAGAAGTTTATGAAAAATTGGTGAAATGCCAAACAAGAGAAATATCACATTAAGAAAAAAAAAATGAGATATTTTATGCTGTTGTTTTGGGTATGTTTCATCAAACAAAAGATAACAGCTGTACAGTTTTTTTGAAAGGAGTGTAACGCATGATTGAAAAAAAAAGTAGAGCATAACTAAATGTATGGAGAACGATATTTTATTCGTTTACCCTCTTTGAGGTTCATTATTTTTAAAATCGATAAATTATTACTTACATACAAATTACAATCTATTCATAAATAAAAGAAATGTGAATTTTTAAAATTATAATGATTTAATATTATAAGATATATCATACACGTAATATCTAAGTTCAGTGATAAAACGTATGAAAATAATGCCGACTATATTTAAATAATTTAAAATAAGAAATGATTAAAGGAGATGGTTAAAGGAATGACGTCATAATGTTAGAAAAAAATGTTACTTTTACCTATTTATTATGTGATAAATTGATAAATTTAATGTTCTGCTCTTAACTGGGGACAACAGAGCTTGAAATAATGGCATTAAACACTCGAAAAGGGGAGAAGGTGTGGATTTCGAACGTTTTCGAACTCGCTTTGAATTTTGCTCAACCTAACTCTTCAAAAATACAATATGGATGCCTCTAACCATTCCAGGTACAGCCGCTTCATAAATTCCCGGACAGACGGGCAGATCGACAGACAATTTGGGCTATTATTATATAGGGGATGACTTTTATAAAGATTATACTAATAATTCTGAAATGCCACGGACTGCTTCCGATGTTTAGAATTTTACATTTCTCTCTCTAAAGAAAACAAACAAAACAACTGCCCTTTTTTAGGCTAATATATTCCTAGATTCCAATTTTTTATTTGGTATTAATCGAATAAAAAATAATGTGTGGACGCTTCCTTAGCTTTTAAATTTAAATAATAGAAGCAGTTGATTTACGAAAACTTCTCTTAAAGGCCATTAAGCTTAAATAAGCATTTCTAGAAGTTTATGAAAAATTGGTGAAATGCCAAACAAGAGAAATATCACATTAAGAAAAAAAAAATGAGATATTTTATGCTGTTGTTTTGGGTATGTTTCATCAAACAAAAGATAACAGCTGTACAGTTTTTTTGAAAGGAGTGTAACGCATGATTGAAAAAAAAAGTAGAGCATAACTAAATGTATGGAGAACGATATTTTATTCGTTTACCCTCTTTGAGGTTCATTATTTTTAAAATCGATAAATTATTACTTACATACAAATTACAATCTATTCATAAATAAAAGAAATGTGAATTTTTAAAATTATAATGATTTAATATTATAAGATATATCATACTAGATAATATCAAAGAAAAGGAATGTGATTTTTCACTGAGAAGGCCACTTAAAAATGATAATTCAAAAACTTTGGAGACAGAAACAGAAAATTCAATTATATTTATGAGTGATTAGACGAAAAGGCGAAGAGTTTTTAATGAATTACATTTTTTTTATAATAACATGAAATTTTCTTCTCTAGGGTTTTTGGGTAAAAATAATTAAGGCGACAGTGCACTTTTAGTTGGACGAAATTTGAATGAAAACTTGTTTTCCTTCTACCTTCTTAAAATATAAAATAAATCAACGGATGAAAATCAGACAAGGGTTCATAGAAAATTCATCATCCTATAGTAAATATAACTACAATATACGATCTAATTGTTACTGATAAGAACTTTAAACGTTTTTTCCAGTTAGGAAATGAAATTATTTTTTATTGAGAATGCTACTTGTAACGGTTATTCAAAAACTTTAGATTAGAGATAGAAACAGAAAATTCAATTATATTTATGAGTGATTAGACCAAGAGGCGAAGAAATTTTAATGAGCTACATTTTTTTTTCATAACACGAAATTTTGTTCTCAAGTATTTTTTTGGGAAAAATAATTAAGGCGACTGTAAACTTTTAGCTGGACAAAATTTGAATTTAAATTTGATTATTTACTGCCTCCTTAAAATATGAAAAGCCGTATTTATTCACGTAAAATTCGCATTTTTTTTCAAAAAAAAATAAAAGCAAAAACTCAAGCTGTGGAAGCATATGGAAGAATTTTTACTGTTTCATGTAATTACGTCATTTAAGTATGAATGAAGATGGTAGTACGTATGCATCAAGAAAAGAAAAAATTCTTATTCTTCATTACTGCATATTCATTTTAGTTCTATTTCAGTTCTTTTAAACAACAGTGCTATCATCACTAATTATTAACTTTGAACACCAAGTTCTGACTTGGAGTATACTTCCCATTTCCTTTTGCTTTCTCAACTATTTGCAACTTGAATGTTGAAGAATATATAGATCACTTCAATCTTGCTCACATGTGGTCACTAAACACTCTTATGGAATAAAGATATTAATGAAAATAAATATAAATGTAACCTCTCGTACACCACTCCCTATTTTAAAGAGCTACCGTACTAGGTCATCAATTTGAGTCTTCTTGGTCATCTACAAAAATACAAAACTCCATAATAACCCTAGGCAGCCTATAAAAAGCTTGAAGAATTTCGTTAAAGATGAAGTCGTCTGAAGAATGACACAAAAAGAGCGTTAGCGGTTCATTCATATGGTTCCCATAGAATTCAATTTATAATCTAAAGAGTCACTTGCATGTTAAACTTTAGATAAGCACTATATACAAGATAGAATGTTTTTCCATTTTTTGTTATAAAGAAAAACACACGAATACTCATGTATAGTTGAGAATGAAAAATAAAAAGGATTTTATAGTATTCATCATCCTAAGATAAATAGTAATACAATATGCAATATAATTTGTACCGAGATACTTTCCCACGATGATCTGCACTTGCATGCACAGCAGTGGGAGAAATTTCCTAGAGGAATTTAGGACTTCGATTGTTCACGTCAAGTTTAGTAACCCCTGCAGAGAAGGTATAGATCACGGAAAGGCAGCGTAACGGTCAAGCTCGCACAGAGATGGAACCTTGAGTTATGGGGACAGACGCTAAAAATAATGTCAGCTTGCACAAAAGGGGCTACTTTAATGAGCCCACCAGCACTCCCGAAGGGGGTGCAGGCGTGGGAAAATTTCACGAAACAAGCGATTGGCAAAGAAGAAAAAGGGGCGTTAAAACCGAGGTGAGGAGTTGGGAAACAGAGTTAAGAAAAGGGGTTGAAGTCGGGATTCGGGAGCAGCTGGACATCGGAATCCCAAACCCGGCTCACCAGCACCGACCCGTTCTGTGCGCACGGACAGACACCGTATGAGAAAAGCCCCTGCCTGATCCTTTGGACCAACTGAAGGACCGACACATAGCGTGAGGAAAGCCCCTGCCTGCTCCCCTCTGCCTTTACTGGAGGTAAAAATAAAATAATATTTACAACGGTCACTTAGGCCTCTGTTAGTAATTTAACCTTGTGATTAAGTAATTATAAAGAGAATTGTAATAATTATTGTGTAAATATAAGACTTAAATAATTGATGATTATAATATATGATAATCAAGGATAAATTTGTAAATGAATGTACAGAATAAATGTCTGAATCTCAATATAAAGTATAATATTCTTACTGTGTTTCCCCTTTGTAAATGACTGGTCCCACTGGTGTTAAGGTTGTAATTACATTACAACATAATTATTAAAATTACCTTTAATTATTTTCTTCATAACAAGAATATTCTAGGTTTTGCACGAATGCGTTGGATGCATCTTTTTTCAACAGGAGACCGTGGGTTGAATTCCACTAATGATATGGGTGTCCGAAGATATTATTAACTGTATTTATGCAATATGTACTCGTCTAATTAACCCCAGAGTAGCAGAAACTTAACCGTAGTATATCCAACATAAAGATATCAGATGTCAAGCATATTTGAAACACTTCAGTTGCATTTTTAATTATCATATACTTTTGAAATGTATCGGCTATTTACCAGTAAAATATAGTTCAAATTAGTAATTTTTGTAACTAGTTATAAATATATGCTAATATACTTAACTAAACTCTGTGAATTCTGTAGTTAAATGAATCTTTATAATATTTTGCACATGATAAGGAATAGTTTATATAAAAAATTTTAATAAATAATAAATTTTAACTTTCTGAGAGTATTTTGATTAGAACTAAACCTTTATTATCAGAACTAAAAGATTTGAATAAATAAAAATAAAATATTATGCTTAAAAGGAATGTTAAGAAGCATTTTTAAGTGAAACTACTTTTCAAACATTTAATAATTAATAACTGCTAATATAATTAATATCTTATTTTGAAATCTTATCGTGTTTCCATTATATATGCCATATTAAACTTTAAAGGAGTTTAAATGTAACTCAGAATTTATCTTCTAGAATACAAATACTGCCAGCATCGTAATTCATTGACAAACCTTGGCCTCAAAGCTAAGATCAATACATCAAGAATGTTTCACCATTTTAAAGAAACTCAATGTTGTAAAAAAAGCTCGTATTTATAAAAAATCGTCCCCACTTCCACCTTCTCTTTTGATGCTAATGATGCAAGAAGGTTAATCTGTAAATAGTATATTTTTTGTTTGCTTTCGATAGTTCCGCCATTTTTTTCTGTGCATGAATTTTGTTTATGCATTTAAGTAACGGTTCATTAAGATTCCCTTCCAGCAGTTTGGAGACCATGAAATGACAAGCTGTCATTCCCCGGTCTCAAACCACGGATCTGCAAGCTGCGCAGTATTCATTTGAGCTGCTTTTGCACTGGGACGAAGACACATTTTTAATGTGTCCTTTACCTTAACACTAGAATAACAGACTTTCTGGCATAACTATAACTGTTCTATGGGACATTTTTAACGCTGCGTTATAAAACGGCATATTTAACCCTTAATTTGGCTAAGTCCGCTACAACGAACAATCAAATAAATAAAATCTTTATAATAAATATATATTTTTATCGATAATATATAATATATTAAATACATTATATATTATTATTATTAATTATTATTATTATTATTTAAATTATTATTATGATTATTGGAGTTACGTTTGGAGACCATGAAATGACAAGCTGTCATTCCCGGGTCTCAAACAACGGATCTGAAAGCTGCGCAGTATCTATTTCAGATGCTTTTGTAATGGGATGAAGATACATTTTTAATGTCTCTTTTACCTTAACACTAGAATAACAGAATTTCTGGTATAACTAGAACTGTCCCATGGGACATTTTTAACGCTGCGATATAAAACGGCATATTTAACCCTTAATTTGGCTAAGTCCGCTACAACGAACAATCAAATAAATACAATCTTTATAATACATATATTTTTATCGATAATATATAATATATTAAATATATTATATATTATTATTATTAATTATTATTATTATTATTTAAATTATTATTATTATTGTTATTATTATTTATTTAAATATATTTTTAATCCATATTTGAAAAAAAAATCTTGTCAAATTAAGGGTTAAGTATGTAAATAGTATATGCTAAAGAAAAGAAAGTTTACAAAATATAAACTTCAAAACCTATTGTATTTATATATTTGTTACAGTTATTGAATCACAATGACTTATATATTTCATCAAATGTGGTAACACAGTTTTAATTCAATGATGTGATATTATAGAAAAATAAAAGTTAAAAATAATAAAAATTAAGATTTTTTTGCTAACGATAGTGATTTAAAAAAGCTAATAAATGAAAATATGCAATGAACGAAGGTATAGATGTCATGTTTATAACTTGCGTGCGAAGAGAATACAGAGAGCTCCGCATCTACTTAAGATATTTTACTGAGTGCTCCTCAACGGGATTGCAACAGAACCACTTCATACAAAATTGTAGTCAATTAGGAGCTAAAGAGTTCAAACCAAGATCGTTATGTTTTCGTGGGGTAAATGTCTTGAATAAAGAAGGAATCTCACTCTGATGACAGAATCTACAGAATGATCAGTCAACAATACCCTCTAGAATAAGCTCTCTAATCATGAGATTTCTAACTTTGAATAAAAAATTGACAGCAAGCGCTCTTCATATTTTTCGGCTGTCCCCGCTTCACTTTTCAATGATCTAAGCTCCCTTTTCTTGTTAATAACGCCGAGTAAGCAACTTTATCTTGGGAATTCTTCTCAGCGTCTCTCCCTGGGGTCGAGCTCTGTTCCATCAAGTATTTCAATGATCATTCTATCTTCTGCTTTTAACTGTGAAACACATGACGTCCTCATAACTAAAATAAAATGTAAGTTCTACTCGGACTTGTGTGCCATTCTCTTCAATGTGCCACGATTACAACATCTTTAATTACTCTAGTTCCTTAGGATTCTCTTTGCCAAATAGCCCGGGCTAGTAAAAACAATAGGGGCTACACAATATTTATCTGTGACCGGCGAATTAACTTACGCAGTACACACACACACACACACACACACACACACACACACACACATATATATATATATATATATATATGTACACTTGATATTTTTTGATTTTTTAGGAAACGCAAAAACTAAATATCTTTTGTAAGAATGGTCATTGACCTTTTATTAGTAGGATGAGTATTGTCATAATTCACTAGATGAATTATGATATCATTATTGAGTTTCTTATGAAATTTTATAATAAACTCAATAACGGGTATTTTGTTGGAAATTCGGAATGGGAAATACGATTTGAAGTTTATCATAAAGATCAAAATTACGAAAATATCATGGATCATTAATGAAAAAATAATCAAGTCTAATCTTAATGATAATAGGCGAGAAAAGGACGAAAGTTATTTTACAATTTTTTGTTGTTTCTCACCTATTCTCATTGAGGTCATACATATTATTTTCTCTAATGTGGTATGAACAGGGGCTTTAAGTAAGTAACATCACTCCGCGAAGTTAAAGAGAGCACTGCAAATTATGGTCAAACTGACCTTAAAATTTAAATTCATGTTTCAAACTTGACATATTTATGCTTTCAGCACTTGGTAGCTTTTTAAGCTACAGATTGCAACTCCTGGGTCTAAAACTATGGATCTGTAAGCTACAAAATATTCATTTGGACGGTTTCTTTCTGGGAAGAACACTTTTATAATGTCTCTTTCAAATTAACATTAGAAAAAACACTTCGTTTCAAAACAGCACATTTAAGTACTTTAAATGTGTAGAGGTGAGGATCGACAGCCGCACGTATAAGTGGAGTACTCGGGAGAAAATACAAAATTGAAAAAAACTAATTTCTCGTGCTGAATTTTGTTTATTTTGAATATAAATAAAGGTGTAAATAGGAAATAAAAATGCTCATTAGGTCACCATGCCAAAGGAACCATACTTGATCAAAGATTTTGCCAACATAGCGTCTTGGACATATAAAGAAAATGCTGTTAGAACTCCGCAGACGATTTTGAGCTCCACACTCCTTCCTTGATCTCTCTCCGAGGGGGCCTTCAGATCTTCCGAAAAATTTCATTGGACAGCGTTGCCTTCGCCAAAGATGGCTACTCCTCGGTTAGCAACCCCTCTTGACCAATGGGGTCGAAGGAGGGTCACTCACAGCACTTTCGCCTCTACGTCAGTTTCGCGCTAGCGTTGTAGAACTGTAACTTTTTGTTACAAACTGTATAAGCTTATACCAATGTAATCTACAAAATCTAAGCAACAAAATTCACTGTTCATTTTACATGTTGTTGAAATTACTCTATCGCAAGGTTTCATACGTAAAAAATTGTTTATAATTAGATATCCTTCCGATTTATTGGGTATAATTTTGTTTCTGGAAGATTGGGCGTAAGGCAGTTACAAATTACGTATACCTAAAAATTTGCATCTCAGTTTAATTTGGAAGCTGAATAGTTGCACTTATCCGCTTCATATAATCATAATTGAGGCAAAATATTATATTCTCTAATATATTGCTAATATTTTTTTAACTTAAGAAGATAATAAGAAAATCCGATAGAAGTAAGTTTTGCGCTACAATATGGCATCAATATTTATAAGCCTTGATAAAGCTCGTACATTTTGCCGGTATATCAAAGAACTAAAGAAACCGTTGCATGAGACAAACTATTTTTTTTTCCTGTCTGTCCGATAGAATACTTTCTTTGTTCCTTCTTTGAGTAAAAGGATTATTCAATTCTTTGGACTATTTTATTGGTAACAAGCACGCCCCTCGGGGTTAAAAGTGTTAGGAACAGGTGACAGTATATAAGATACGGAATCTGGGAAAGAATGAATTTTTAACTCAGTGGGTGTTTCTTGAAACTAAAATACCTTTCAGCGATGATATTGGAATTGAGTGAAATGTTTGAGAAGCGTGCATATTAATTCTACACTAGACACGTCCAGCCCGCGGGCTACATGTCATCCGGATATATATTTTTTGTAGTCCTCATACATTTTACATAATTAAATATTTTTTATATATTAGAAAATTTACAAAAATTAAAATTTATTTAAAAATAGAATTGCAGAGAGAAGATATTTTGAAATGTTATAAGATGAAATATTTCAATATTTTGACAGTGTATGTGTATAAAAATAAAAGGTATAGAAACTTAACTTTAAAATTTATTATGTTTATTTAAAATTGTATCGGATATTATAACTATTGCTTTTTGAAACCTTATACATAGTAAATAATTCTTTAAACGTATAAATTTCTTTTACGCTAATGAAATGATGTTAGAGAGAATTAATCATTAAAAGTTATAACTATTTAAATTATTTTACCAACTATAGTGCTTTAAGAAAAAATAATGAATAAAAACAACATAAAGCAGTTAATGAATAAATACATTTAAACATTCGGCAGTGAAAAATGGTTTTTAATAAATGCATTTGTGATCTGTAAAGGGTTTGCTGACAAACATGATAGGTTAGGTTAAAAAGCGAACGAAAGTATTTGTTGAGTGATTGTGAGAGACGATCATTCAAGAGGAATGTGAAGAAAAATGAGAAGACGGCAGTTGAAAAAGTCATTGCGGAACTGAATATCGGGTTCATAAACCTTGTCAGCATCAAAACTATAAGAAAAGAGCTCCAACAACAGGTAATTTTAGGGTGAGCTGTAATTCAAATCTACTCATCAATCATGCAAATGCCTGTAACAGGAAAACGTGATGCCAAAGCTGTAAAACCTAGAATATAGAGCAATGGAAAGCAGTAATTTGGTCGACAGTCATTGAGTCTTGTTTTGCAAAGTTTAAAACTCTTGGAAGGATTATGCAAGTGGTATCCGAAGATTTTGATGCCAACTGCTTGTTATCAAGAGCAGCATTATGCGGTAGTTTTTTCAACTTGGGGCTGTCACATTGTAGTATTCTATGGGACCCATGATAACTCACATTAATGGCAAGGATTATGTGACCATTTGTGAGGATTAAATCCATACTATGGTCCAATATTTGTTCACTAATGGGATGCTGTATTACAAGGTAATTTGTATATTTTTAGGTGTTTCCAAATTTTTGTTCAACATTTGTACACGCACACGTACCCCCTACCCCTATATATATACACACACACACACACACACACACACATATATATATATATATATATATATATATATATATATATATATATATATATATATATATATATATATATATATATATATATATATATATATGAATTACGATTGTTATGATGCCGAAGAATGACAGAATCGGTAGGGTGCTGTAAGTTCAAATTTTAATGCTTGAAACCAGCTTTAGGCAATCAAGATCTCAAGTATTCCGCATGTAGCAATATGTTGTGTGTTGCACTCAGAATCAAACAAAAGTCAAGGATTATGTGACCATTTGTGAGGACTAAATCCATCCTATGGTTCAATGTTTGTGCACTAATGTTGATGATGTATTCCAAGGTAATTTGTATATTTTTAGTAGTTTCCATATTTTTGTTCAACATTTGCACACTTACACACAAACACATTCACACACACACACACACACACACACACACACACACACATATATATATATATATATATTAATGAATTACTATTGTTATGATGCCAAAGAATGACAGACTCAGTAGGTTGTAAGTTTGAATCTTGATGCTTGAAACTGGTTTTAGGCAATCCAGATCTTAAGTATTCCGCATGTAGCAATATGTTGTATGTAGCACTCAGAATCAAGCAAAGGTAGGTATATTATGCTAAAATAGACCATGACAATTATGAATATTTCCATAAATTTGCACATTTTAACATTTTCAGTGAAGCTAATGACTGCATACAGGATGCAACAGTAAAAGAAGAAAAAATGTAAATTTTTAAACGTGTAAATTGCTGTAATGGGATTTCATAAACTGATACGTAACAAAAAAGATTTATTTATAATTGATAAACACATTTATATTTAATTCCTACTACAGGAACTCAAATTTAGGCGTTGTTTTATATATATACTTTATAAATTCAAATCAAACTCGCTAGCAATCCATATTAATTTAAGAAAAGCCTAGGGATAAAAAGTTATTAAAATGTGCCAAATTTATACCAGAAAAAAGTGGTTTGAGCTAACAAAATGACCTCCTCTATAATTCCAGTATTTAAGGAATAATCCACTTTCATAATTTATCTTTCAGTTTAAAATTTTCTTTTAGTTTTAGTAGACTATCTTTATAATTTTCTAACATGAAAGTGATTTATAGTCAAAGCAAACATAATATAGATTGTGATAAAAAATGTAACACTGGCGAATAAAGAAAATAACATTTGGTGAAGTATGCGACACATAATGCCTTTCAACAATAAAGGCAGAAGAAAATATTGAGAAAGCATCCAAACACCAAAAATTCTTCTAAAGATAATTGGACTGGAAAACGTTCTGTCATTGAATTAAGCATTAATCGGAACCCGACCCTACAAAACGGTCATTACCATTTTTATGACCATTCTCTTTCTCCGATATTCAGTTTTATGAATTTTACGTGATTTATATTTAGGAATTTAATCTGAGCAATGAAAAATGGGGAAATCAATAACAACAGAAAAACATGTAATTTCTAAACTTTAATACTTTTACTTTCCAAGTAGAAAATTAAAGTCTCACTTTTGGTTAGGGCTTAATGTAGCATGTTGTTTAAATAACGGTTGAAGTTCAAGAAGTATTTATGTAATTTTAATAAAAAGAAAGTTTTATTCGTTCAATGATTTCACATTCCTTTCGCATATTGTTTCCTTGCTGGGAGATGTTTAACTACAATATGTTTCATTAATAGTGTTAACATTTATACTAATAGTTCTAAATAGAGTTTAAAATTTGTTAGTTTCAAATTATGCTTTATTTAAAATTTTTATGTGACATACTGCCCGTTTAATGATTTTTAAATTAACAGAATATTAGAATACATCAGGACTCAACAAAACGATTCATTTTTGAGAAAGTTTTTTGGGTAAAGGGAGATTTCAGAATTAACCAAGGAAAAACTTACCCATTCCGTAAAAAAGGGGCTCTGTGAAGACCCCCCTTTGTCCAGAACTGACGACCGAAGTCAGTTGATTTGAAGCCCCCTGTTCTGACCGGCTACAATAGCGCGGCAATAGGTTCAATAGGTGTTACGCCCTGATAGGTTGCTGGTAATGAACCCCGGAGGATTGTCTGGAGAAGCCGCAATCGGGACAGCCAACGAATGAGTATTTAGCTAAAAAAACTGTAACCTTAGCTGGAGTTCTGAAGTAACTGTGATCTTAACTGACCCAAAACAAAAACGGTTGGCGGAACCGTAACTGACCCCCAGGTATAAAAAGTCTAGAAAAGTCTACCCAAGATCCTGTAACTTAGCCTAAGTTTAATCTGAAAAAAAATCATTATAATGTCACCTTTCTGTGCTTATTACAAAACTTCACTAGCTTTCGCTAGCTAAAATTCACTGTACTCTATTTAACTTATCCATTTTAATTCATATTGTTAATATTGTTATTATACTCTGCTCAAACTCAAGCATCCATTGCCCAGTTTTATTCTCCCTACTCATCAATAGCCAATTCAATTCTTTAGTTGTTTTGCCCAATTTCATATGTATCACAGAACTAGAGGGCTAGGCCCAGGAAGTTCTGTGCCAATCCAACCTGTGATCCTGTGACTCGGAGCTTTTCGACATTTGTTTTACGTAGGTGCTTTGACCTCGTAGAAGCTTTCGCGTCTTTTGACCTGAGTCAGCTTTCTAGTGATTAAGTTCTGGAGATTCGTAAAGTCCGCTCATATAGGGAGCTGCAGAGTCTCTGATACCGAATGGAGGATAAATTGGGTTTACATTGCACTTGGAAAAGCCTCCCCAGTTGTGCGAGATTATTTAACCCTCTAAGCGGTTCGCACGTACAATTCCGCCAAACCGATGATATCTTCAAAGCGGTTGTCACGTACAATTTTCGACCTCCGAAAATGGATGAAAATGGATGTAATGTACATAACCGAAAATGGAATGTAATGTTCCGAAAATGGATGTAATGTACATTTCTGTCAGTGTTTTCCCCTATGGAGTTTTGAGGTAGGAGGGTCAGGTCGATTGTTTAGGAATTGCACACCTACTCTCTGAGGCACAAAGACGCTGATAGCTTTTCATGGCTTTGTAAATCTCTATTTCGAAGTATTTCGTTTGCGGTAACAGATGTATCTTTAATTGCACCACTTAAATAGCTTGGATGACTTTCGTAAAAAAGATAGAAATCATTCTCTTAAAGAATATTTTTATTTGTACTTTTAGAACCCATTATTTCTTATGGGATGATCTTCGAGACTTGACGAGCTTTATGTGTATTAAAAATTAACAATCTATAATGTATATTTATATATCTATTTATAACCGGAAGTAAAGGGACAGTAACGAGGGTGGGTTACCCGAATTCCAATCGAATCGACAAAGGGTGAAGTAAAAAATCATAGAACACTTTGGTCACTGACACAATGAAACTTTAGCTTATTTTTATAGATTATTTTTCCTCGGTGTGTACCACTCGGAGGGTTAATCTCATTTCTTTCTATTGTGATCGTCTTGGTGATGTTATGCAGGCAACAATCCTTTGCATTTCGACTTGTTTTGGGAGATTAGAATCCCCTTGTATGTAGTCGTATTTACTCAAGAAATAAAGTGATTTCCAATTTTATCGTGACTGTGATCCTTCATCACGCTACTTCTCACTCAAGAACACTGAAGTCGTCACAGGCTCTGAGGTTTACCTACTTTATAATAGTCTCTAAATATTAGTAGTTGAAATATCTGGTATCTGGTAGTATCTGGTATCTGGTAGTTGTAGTATCTGGTAGTTTGATAAAAGACTAGAAGTGAGACGTGTGACGAATTTGATATTTACTTATTCTTCTATACTAGCATATAGCCGTTATATGATGGGATCAGTAAAACTTTTAATGTTACAGAATTATAAAGTTCCCTATGAGGTAGGTAGAAAAAATGGTTTGTTTTTTGGCTGAGAATTATCATGCAACAAAACATAATCGATGATTAAATTTAAAATTATCACATATATGCCTAATCTATTATTTAAGCCAAATATAAAAGAAAATTATTTACGTAGTATCTAAGTTCAGTAATAAAACGTATGAAAATAATGCAGACGATATTTAAATAGTTTAAAATAAGAAATGATTAAATGAGGTGGTTAAAGGAATGACTTCATAATGCTAAAAAAATGTTATTTTTACCTATTATGTGATAAATTGAAAAATTTAACAGTCTGCTCTTAAAATGGGAATTGATATAATGGCATTAAACTCTCGAAAAGTGGGGAAGGGGTTGATTACGAACGTTTTAACACTTTGACTGCCAAGCCAAAATTGCAAATGTTCACAACGGGGCCAAACTTTTTTTTTGTGTAATTTGTATTTTTTCAACATAAAACTATATATAAAAACAATATTTCAAAACAAACAATATTTTAAAACAAACTCTCTCTATTTATATATATTCCCTTTTTTGTTGCATGTTCCAAATATTTAATTTTTCATAAAACTTAGCTCATAAAATCGGCCTGAAGTGTTAAAACACCATGGCTATCATATCGGATAGCCAGTGTCTCAACGGAAATATCACTGGATATTACATATGATAGCCATGGCAGTCAAAGTGTTAAAGACGGCAGTATTTTTTGCTGTGATATGAAGCATATTTATACCACTTTATTTTAGAATCGGATTGATACTTTAGAAGAGGATAAACTTTACTCGCTTTGAGTTTTGCTAACCCTACTTCATCAAGAATCCTATATAGATGTCTCTATCCATTCCAGGTCCAACCGCTTCATAAATTCGAGGACAGACGGACAGATAACTTAGGCTATTATTATATAGGGGATAAATCTGAAACGTGTAGTAAAATTGAAAGCAATATACTAATATGCAATGCATTCCTTTTTTTTAAGAATGCAGCAGATACTTTAATTTTAATAAAAAAAATTATTTTTGAAGATTTATTGTTTGTAAAGTTTAGTGCCGTTTATATTTTATGTACTAGAATTAAATATGTTTATATTAAGAGGGAAGTTAAAAGTGGAATAAGTTTAAAATTTAAGATTAAGATT
Organism: Pardosa pseudoannulata; assembly: GCA_032207245.1. Taxonomy (NCBI): domain Eukaryota; kingdom Metazoa; phylum Arthropoda; class Arachnida; order Araneae; family Lycosidae; genus Pardosa; species Pardosa pseudoannulata. The sequence continues at coordinate 71,553,109 of CM063502.1, read as the reverse complement.
TGAGATTTAAGATCCATTGTGAACTTAAAAGGTTTCAAGCATTTCACACTAAGTTTGCTTAAAAATCCAAGAAACCTCATTTCAGAAGACGAAAGTTTCATATATTCAGAAAGCTAATAATTTTGAATATTTACTAGACTGAGGTGGTTTGACTATGAAATAGAGCGTATATTGCAATATACTAGTAAACATACACATACGCAAATAAAAACTTTACTATAATTCTTTAAGAATAAAGTTTTCAAGCACTTCATTTTTACAGCAACATATTTTAATCTTTATTTCGCGCATCATTCTACTTCCTTATAATAATTAAATTATAAACTTATACTAATGGAGGTCTAAAACGTATAGAGAATGGTTTGGTTTGGAGCTCTACGATCTACTTTTTACAACACGAGGGCTTATGAGACCGGGACCTACTGCTTAATGCCAATTCTGAACCGCTACGAACATTCATGCCACAGTAGGATTTGAACCCACGAACTCCGGTTGCGAAAGCCGGCACCCTAACCATTCGGCCATAGTTCGGCGTATAGAGTAGGGAAAGGTAAACTTATGCTTTTCAGAACATGTGCAACACTACTTTTCCCGTTACCCAACAGACTAGTATGACCATTTACTTTTAAGCCTGCAAATATAGTTTTTAACTGCTCATATTCCCCATTTTAGAAACAAGGAATAAATCAAAATACAAGCAATTTTAATAATGATAGAATGGAGACACTTACCTTAAGAAAACTCCTACTTTTACTAAATCTGACTGAGTAATATCAAGGAAAATTCATGCTACAGCGTCGCATACTACAACGGTTACAATTGCAAACAGAAACACCCATCAGATAAGCCTCTTCGCTTACACTTTACTTTCATTCCTTTCTCCTATATGTGTATTTACTCTAACTTGCTATTATCACTGTTTTTATTCCCCAATATCCAAAGACAGTCTCTGGCAATAAAACTTCAGACCGGAAAGATAGTAGTAGTCTAAGATAGAAAGTTATTGCATCATACTCTCACTCTTGCGTCTTAGTTTATTCATTCTCAATTAATCTCTTTTACATGCATGACATAATTTTATTTGGAGCTCTATTGTCAATGTTTACAAAAAGAGGGTTACAAAAAGGGGGTTAGAGAAATCGAAATCTACTTGCTTAACCCCTTGTGGACCAGTACGTAAATGCTATACAAGTCAACCGCTGTGAAAACCGTTGCCGTTTAACGCCATCTAGTAATTAAATTTAGCATTTAAAAATTCAAATAAAACGTTCCGATCTACGATTACGCAAATGCGACGTTGGTCTCTTAATAACAACCGAAGCCTTTCCCGTGAGGCTACTCTGGGCTGATAAGAATGGAATAGCTACGTCGCGTCCACGAGACGTTGGTCTCGAACGGGTTAAAGTCGATTCAGGACTGCTACAAGCATTCATACCCGCAGAGGGATTCAAATCCATGGAATCTGATACTAAAATACAGTGTCTGACCCATTCGACCTTCAGCCAGGATTTAAAAAAGCAATAAATGACAAAAAGGAAATAAGAATCGAATTATTCAAAATGACATACATAATTTCATGACAATTCTCATAGTAATACAAAACCTATTATTATTCCTAGGCAAAAGATAAATTTTAAGTAAAATTTATTTTTTGTTAAAGAGTTAGAGGCCATCAGCATGTTTTTTCTCCAAAAAATTCTGAATTTCAGACTTAGATAAAAAGATAAAGACATGAAAACCCCTTTCACCAGACGCATATATTATATCTATAGAACACAAAAAAAGATGTGAATACTAATTAATTATATCAAAGTGTTATGACAATAAAAGAAAGAGTCATAAATCAGTATATTCATACTAATATACAAATAAAACTTTTATGCTAATTCTTTAAGCATAAAGCTTTCAGACATATAATTTTTACAGCAATACACTCTAATCTTTATTTCCTGCAACAATTCTAGTAAGCGTTACTAATTAGCCCAGATTTTAATAGTTAAATTATAAATATATAACAATAAAGTTTTGATAATTCTAGAGAAAGGAATTAGAATGTTGTGTTCTTCAGAACATGCGACATAAGTAATAAGCGTGAAAGGTTTTGAGAGAAAAAACAAACAAATGTAGTTTCATAACACTGGTTAATTCTAGTAATTGAAGCAAAAATTTTTGCTTCAATAATGCATTATACTTAGTTAAATGAGTCTTAGAACAACACTGCATTGGGAAATCGTGTAAATTAGGTTTACTGCAGATCTAATTTGTTAAGACATGGAGAATGCATGAAATGTTTCAGCGTAAAAATGTTTGAAAGATTCTCTCAGTGTGAATTTTTTTCCACACATATGTATATCCAGGGAGAAAAAGCATTTGTTTCGTCAGAGTTTGCTGGAAATTTCAAGATGTTTAAATAGTACTTATGTAAAAATGTAGTTTAGTCTCTTCAACTTGAGCGAATTCACTTTGCATTATTCTTAGATTATTACATACGCGAAGTAAATACTTTCCCTTTGAGATAAATAATTTGTTATAGGAAAAAGTTATTAGCGTCTAGGACAAGTTAAACTATTTTATAACAATTTTAAGATATGTTTTTAAGCAATGCATTTAAAATACTTCTACGAGAATTTTCAAAAGTCAAAGTATAATTATTACAACTAGAATGTGCGTAAGCATTATTTGTTTGTTGTACCTCCTTTGCTTGATTTTATGGAAATTATGTTTCTGTTATTCTAAGATATGCCTTGTTAAAGATAAATTTAGGATTATTAATATATACAAACATATACTCATAGATACTTGTATACATATATGTATATGCCGAGCTTTAATATTAGGTTAGTGCAATGCATAATAAATTACTTGAATAATTTAAGAAGCATCAAGTTTTCATCTATATGAAGCCGTAATAATAGGAAAAAAGAAGGCTCAATGATGCACATTTTGTACACAATTCATCTAAACACCATTGTTAAAAGATCATTGCGCATTATTATTCTTTATTATCAATCGTTTATTTTGCATGCATCATAAGTTATCTATTATTTCCGTTGTTTATTACGACGCGAGCGAGACTCAAAAAAAATTCCTCGAAATAAAAAGAAATTTCCCTCGAAGGGAGGAATGAAATCTGCAGAATGGATAACAAAGAAACGGAACTGTATAATAATATCACAGTTTTCTTCCTCGCTGTGAAAGATTTTGTGATATAAATCATGTGCTTATGAATTCACCATAAATAACAAAAATTATCTCAACGATTACGGTGAAGACATTTTTAAAAAAATTTATTTCTCTATACAAGTGTTAGATGTCTTTCCCTAAATAGCGAACTGAACACCATTTATCAAAGTCGGATTTGGGTAAAATGCTTCATTTCGTGAAATGAATGACCTTTGTATTGATTCGGAAAAATACCCAAATTATTGTGTTTCCCTAAGAATTAACGTGTCTGAACATTACTTAAAGTATGGCTTTTCTTCTAGACGTTCATATTACGTTCTTCTTAAGTTATGGTCTTTACATTATACTGGAGAATTTTATTCTTATAGTAAATCTTTTAATCTTTATTGCATATTTGATAACTATAATCTTTTTGTAGCAAAGAGTGCTACATAATGTACTTTTTTGTCATCTTTGTTTTGACATGAAAGAATCGATACACAATATATTAAAATCTAAGTATTGGTTACATACTAAATCTAATTGGTCATAAGAGAATCAGATCTAACTTTCACTATTTAATAGGAAGACGCAACTTAAAAAGGTCTGAGGCAGTGTTTCTAAACCTTCTTTGGTTGAAGGCACACCCCACTGAAATTATTTGAGATACATCTAAAAAAATGATATGAAATAAAAACACATGAAAGGTAAATTTAAAAAGATTTGAAGAATACTTTGAGGTACAAAACATCACTAAGAAAACCATTAGTAACATTAGTAACAAATACTATTTAAAGTAATAAAACCAAACTGTAGTGTAGGTATGCTGATTATAATTATGTATAACTGACCTTTGTTTACTAAATCCACTTTAAAATGAAAGAGAGGTAGACCTCACTAGGCAATTTACACAGGAAAGTTCAAAAATGTATTTTGGGGTATTTTTAATTAAAAAGACGACGTCTTTCGGTTCAGTGGAATTTTTTTCCTCTAGTGGTAGAATCTTTACCTATTAGAAAAAGTAGAATTCATGAGTCTTACTTGAACACCATTTTACAATAGTGGCATTCCTAAGGGTACATCTTTTTTAGTTATGTACAGGTTTCACGCAACCGAGGTACCGAGTGACCTTGCTTTCAGTTATTCCTGGCAATCTCGGGTTTACCTCTGTAGTATTTGTTCCCTACCGGGTTGGACTAAATTAACTCGGACCATAACGGGCATCTCGTAGGTCAACAGCAGTTACGACTAGGCAGTCGCTTCCAGTTGTTGTTTTAGCAATCTGGTATTTTAGTAGTAGCGCATGGCTTCATGCGAGGTAGGGACAAACTAATTCTCATGCAATAGTGGCATCTCCTCAGGGGCACACTTTCTTTAGATGTGGGATGTGCTTTAGGGATGTCGAGTGATCTTCTCTTTGTTCTACGTGGGGGTCCTGAGCTTACCTCTGTAGTGCTTGCTTCTTACCGAGTTGGGCTAACTCGGACCATGATGGTTCGTAAGTCAGCGGTGGCCCTGAGTTATTTAAGGTTGCTCTTGTGATTGCTGGTCATTCACTAGACCCGCATGACTTCTGCTAGATTGGTATATAACTAATACCCATATAACAGTGTTTAAAATCCAAATAAAAATCCAGAATAAAAAAAAAAATTAATAAAAAAGTAATGCCTGGTGTACTTGTAAAAAAAATCCCTATAGAAGATTTTGAAGGTTAAAGCCTGCTTGTCGATTTGAAACCAAAACTCTTGCGTGAAAAGAAAGTTTCTTCCCTATTGGCAGGGTAAAGGAATGAGTAACACTCTTAAAACGCTGATATAGGCAAAGAAGTGACCAAGAAAAATGACACATGATAAATAGAAAAATTCATACTAACTACACAATACCTAGTAACTTCAACTATTTACCAAACGTCTCCTTGGCTCACATTAAAATCTCTCACGGCACACTAGGGTGGTACTCATGCTGTGAATCAATAGTTTTGAATCTGAATTAAATTGTTGTTTGGATTAACTGAATATGTTAATCCTTATACAACGTTATATCAGACTGAGAATGTGAACCAGCAAACAGAAAACTTCATAAGTTGCTATACTTATTTTAAATATAGAAAATAAACCATATGGGATGCATAATGAAGGATTTATACCTCAGTATGAATTTTAAATGGTAAAGAAAAAAAAAGTGATAAACACACTTATAATAGGGGATTGATTTAAAAAGGTTTTAGCTTGCTCTGTTTTGGATACTTTGTTGTATGAGAATCAGTTAAGAATACTGGAGTTACTTTATAGGAAGGAACAACTCCGAAAATTTCATGTCTAAGACAAGGATTTAGTCAAACTCATCATTAGTGAAATTGTATTAGTATAATTCTTAGTACCAACTAAACTAGTATATCAATACCTGCACGCCATAATTAACAGATTGGAAGTAGAAACAAAAAGATACTCCTGACTTTGCTTTCATGTTTTTTGTGTTGACTATAATAAAATAAGACAAATGGGATGATTAATAATACTTTAGATTATACTTCAGCACTACACTTCAGAACAAATTTTTAAATATAACAAATAATCCATAGTAACAAGAGTATCTTTAAACATATACATCCATAATTACTGTTTAACAGTAAATATTAAACTAAACTATTTTGGTTTAATATACATTTAGTAAAATGAATTAAAAAATACATGTGCTATTAACTAAATGAGTTTGAACTTAGATGCTAGAGCAAGCTGGAAGTATATATTTAAAATGTATAGCACAACACTGACAATACACCAAATAGTCTCATTTTATGCTGTGAGAAAATAATAGTTTAGAAAATACATCTTTCTGAATATCTTTATTCTAGCATGTTTGTCACTCCATATTAATAACGAAACACCATGCAAAAAATTAAAGTACATGAATTTATATGCAAAAAGGGCATTTCACTTGTGTAACTTATTTTATATTTGAAGCTTTTCTCGGAAATAATACAATTTACATCCTATTATAATAAACTTATATTATTCTGCTACTCCGTTTCTACTTTTCAGAGGAACGAGGAAAAAAAGTTTAATAAGATTTTCGTCGTCTGAAACACATATTTTATTTTTCAGCTAAATTAAAACGTAAATTCAGCTCTTAAAAATGCTGTTAACAGCAAAATTTCACAACTCTATATAAAAGTTTATTTTAAAACAAATGTTAAGCAGTATCACGAATCCCTGCTGCACTATTAATTAGTTCAAATGAAAGATACCCTTGTTATGGATTCGTAATACATCAAGAAAATTTTTATGCGGAGGAAGAAATATAGCTGCATATATTCTGTAATTATAGTGAAA
>CM063502.1:71499115-71539115 GCA_032207245.1 Pardosa pseudoannulata | reverse complement strand
CCCCGTTGTCGTGGAAAAGAAAGTAACAAAATATCTACATAATTCTAAATCATTAGCTTTGGTAATCGTCATTTGACTGCGTTTAAGAACTATATTAAAATAATTATATATCAAAATTATTAAAATATATTCAACTTTGTTTGAAATGGGGAGGATTTATAAATTTGAATTTGTAAGACATAAAATATTCAGGCACATTGACTGAAAACAAAATAAATTAATTTTGAAATTTTAGTGTTTATTTTTCAATTAAAAGACACAGAATGTACATATAATAGTTTTCAGGATTTATGTAAATTGATAACTTGGATGAATATATTGCTAACATACAAATTAGGGAATATTATTTATGTGTCGATGCATTATGCTCTTTTAAACTGTAATGAGTGAGAACAGCGATTGATTGCGAGACACAACTATAAGAGTCGTGAAATTTATTTTATTTTGATTTCTCCGTTGTCGAGGAGAAGAAAGTAACAAAAGACATAAATTTAAATCCTTAGCTTTGTTAATCTTTATTTGACTGCTTCTAAGAAATATATTATTTATTTTGCAATTAGAAGACACATATATATATAATAATTTTCAGGATTTATGTAAATTGGTAGCTTGGAAGAATATATTACTAACATAATATTAGGAAATATTGTTGATGTTTTATGCACTTTTAATCTCAAATGAATGAGAAGAGCTATTAATTAAGGGACACAACTATAAATATCGTTAGATTTACTTTATTTTGATTATACTGTTGTCGAGAAGGAAGTATAAAAATCTCTTCATAAACCTGAATCATTAGCTTTGTTAAAAGTCATTTGACTTAGTTTGAGAAATATATTTAACGGATTCCCGATCAAAATATCAGTATATATTCTACATTGCCTGAAATATAGGGACTTTTAACTTGAGTTTTTTATTATTAAATCAAGTATGTTTGATGGAGTAAAAGCATGACATTTCAAATATTTTCTTCCAGAAAGGAAAATATCGATATAGGTTTATCAATAAAGACAAATAATTTTGAAATATGTATTTATAAAAATATCGCAAAACTTTTTTTATTTGGTGAATAACGTAGACCTTCGTTCTTCTTCAACTTATATGCCGTCATATGGGAAATCTCACATTTCACAATGTAAGGCTCTAAAAAGGAAAAAAAGACCGATGTAAGTTTTTAAGGGGTATTTATTTTTACTTATCCGACAAATAATGGCAATTGGATAGGGGTGAATATTTACAACCGCTCCCTAATAAAAAATTCAGGATGATCATCTTCCCAAAGTCAAGGGGCTTAATTAAAGAGGGGGCGGCTCGGCGCCAGAAAATCCGCATAGAGGATTTCTATCCTCATTATCCTAAAATTAAACCCAATATAGTCCAGACACATTGGAGATAGATATCCAACCAAATATTATATCCATGGCTGGATTAGTCCAATAAAATTAATATTTATGCTCTTTTGATGAGTAAGCGTATACTAATATAAAGAAAATATAATAAGTGAGAGAAGAATTAGAGTTCGAAGGAGAAAATCAGGCTTCATAAACAGCTCCGACGTGTGATGCTAATTTCTAGATGGTCCCCAAATACTTCTTCATGGATTCTTGTAGTGATGTAGCCAGACTTTTCGAGGAGCCATGATTATCCACGTAGTAGCACTAAAGTATCCTTTTAACATGCAATTTTAACCACCGCATCCAGAGCCAGAAAAAGGTTATCGATACCATATTAACTTTTACATAAGTAATTTATGTCTCATATATGACCAAATTCGCATAAATGAACAAAATACTTGATATTTTTATAATTTAAAGTGCTTTCACTTTCTATCATAGTGGAGTATGACGATGTGTACCATCCTGTAGATTCATGTGCCAATTAATAGTGTATAGGAAATGAATGTTTCGAGTGAAATCAGCATTTTCTTTAAAAAATACATGTTAAGTTATAATTTTGTATCAATTTTTTATTTTAGTGAGTTTATTTAGTAGTTAAATTAACTCACGAGACTCTAGTCATAATTTAACCAATTATATTCAGATTTGCCTTGATTCTGTCAGAATTAACATTCTTCATTAAATAATAAAGCATCATATCATACAGGGTGGGCTGGAGAAGTTTGGGTTTGATAATAAAATTATCAACTGAGGATTTGAAGAACTTTCAATTTCTTACCAGAATTGTTTTCATGGTAATACGTTTCATCGAGTGGTACTCCAATGTCAATATTCCATTTCTGTGTAGTGTTCCACTGGAAATTCTTCAAAGTACCCATATGCAGCCACAGTCCTATCTTGATTGGAAGGGAAGAGTTGAACAGCAAGGAATATTTTCAATTTAAAAAAAAATAGAAAGTATTGAGGGAGTCATTTCATTGTACAATACTCAATTTTTCCTTTTCCAGCAAGATACGTACAACTGATTAAAATGATTACCCAAAGCCAACTACTGCCTAAATTGCATGTAATTTCATATGGCGTCTAATGACAGTTGGCCAACAGGAGATAATAAATTATCTAAATACGTCAAGATTCTACGGAAGTTATCAAGAATTTTTTAACCCACCCTGGTACAGAACGTGCTATTTATTGTACATTTTATTTCTTTCATAGATAACAAAACTCGAGTTTTCCGTAATATACTTTTAACAACTAACTATTTTGACAAATTAGTTAGTATTCAAAGAATATATTTAATAAATCTTATATTTAACACACTGCACTGTGGGACAACAAATGACATTATATATATTATGTAAAACCAAGTTTCCAGGTTATTGTGTTAAACGATCCATGCGACATTTTTATATCGTTAATTAAAGAAGGACATTCTTGAAGAATATTTTAATGTCTGGATCTTTCGTGAAAATAACATTTTCTGCATTCCAAACATACACGTAAAATTAATGTCTGTTGAGTTTTATTCTGGCTGTAAACAATTTTATATTACAAGTATCATATTTAGCGTAAAGATCTAAGCAATACTGCTCATTTGTGTTACATATTAGCATACTATTTTTAGTGTTTACCATTAAATCTTTGAATAAGATGAATATTTTGTGCTTTAATGATCAGATTTAATCAGACATAAAGATGGAAAATTAAGAAATCTCTTAAAACTGTGAAAATACAGTATATTTCTCAAAGTGTTTTCTGTATGATAAAAGGAAAAATATAATCATATTTAGTCAAAAACATTTTATAGAAGTGTTTTTATTATTTTAGATAAACGTAGAAATTATACTAGAAGGTAAAACATTTGAACTTTAGTATAGTATAAAATGCAAAGCCAGCATATATAAGTAAAAATGAAGAGGAGAAGTATGCAAGAGCTGTTCGCTGCTCCAAGCGATCAACATTCTTAACTCGACAGCATTCAGTAGTTTGTAAAAGAAGACTGACTGGAGCAAATTGGAAGCCACAGGCTTATATAACGCGCTGAAAACCAAGGACACTTGCACTGAGGAAACCAACATACAAGAGAAGTGGAAGCTACTAGAAGACGAAAAGGGAGACATGCAAGGAACAAAATAAAAAAAAGTGAGAGAGGCAATTAAATTAATTTAAATATTAGTCATTTATTTATTTTTAAAATATTAGCAGCATTCTCAATGCAAGAGCATTCAGTAGTTTGTAAAAGCAGACTGACTGGAGCAAACAGGAAGCCACAGGCTGATATAACACAGGCTGAAAACCAAGGACACTTGCACTGAAGCAAAGACAATATAAGAGAAGTGGAAGCTTTTAGGAGACGAAAAATCTAATTTTAGTTATTTATTAATCTTTAAAATATTTTATTTATTTTTTTTAATTTTTAAAAGGAAAATTAAAACATTCTTTGGACATTAAATCATGCAAAAAGTTTCCAGAATAAGGCTTGAAAGTTTTATTTTAAAGTTTCGAAACTTTAAATTAGATGTCTCATTTGTTACAAATACTCTAAATTTTAAATGCCTGGTGTGTTAAAAGGCTAAAATCTTTCATCACTAAGATTCTACCTTTAGTGAACAAATTAAGGTTTTGTGTATAACCACTCAAAGTATTATTAAAATGATAATAAATATTAAATTATTAATTTCTAAGCAATCTTTTAATTTCATCTTTCAAAATGATTAACTGAGCATTATAGTTTTCTTGATAAACTTTCCGAAGTTAAAGCTAAAATCTTATATTTGCACCATGACTTGTATAAGGTCATTACTACAACATGCAAATGATAGTGCAAATATAACTTTTTCATTCAACCTCAGGCAGTTTAACGAGAAACTTATACTGAGTTAATCATTTTGAAATGTGAAAGGATGGGATTAACTGCGAGCAACTAATTTAATATTAGGAATATTTTAATAAAATTATATTCAAATGTAGTGAGGATATAATAAAATCTTTTCAATATCTTCGAGTCTGTGAATAGTTTATTACATCAAAGCTTATATAACGCTTAAAAGAACAGATTTAGGTAATAGTCAGTGTCATCATCCGCCATTTTTATTTAAAAGATATACTACCTTAAAAATCTTATTTAAACTTATTTTTAATTCAATACAAAATAAACAGTTCTACTGTGTTTAGAACAAAAATATTCTTATGTCATTAAATAGGTTATAACTTTATAAAAAATATTTGTTTCTTCATATAACATTTTTTCAAAAATCGTAAAATGTATATATCAAATAAGAATAGTAAAAATATGATAATTTTCGAAATAACGTTTGAAATCTATAAATTAGTAGTTTTTTATATGAAATAGAATCTAGTTATAGTTTTATTCTGTGAAACTTTAGTATAATAATACGAGCAATATATTTTATTTTTTAACATGATAAATGCTTTTTTAAAATTGCCTGTTTCTTAATGCTTTTTAGTTTTATTAAATGTTAGATGCTTTTAAAGTTGTTTTAAATTCACAAAATGAAAGAGACATTTTGATTCAATTTGATATAAAAATTTAGTTGTAGCAGAGATACTTTAAAAGTTATCTTGCGAATAAGTGTTTTACATTTGATATATGTATGTTATCTAAAAATATATTCCTTAAAATTGCAAGATAATTTAACATTTTGCAAAGCTACAGCATTATTAAAAATTTGTAGAATACTCATTCTAAAAGAAACAGAATATTTTGTTTTATGATGAATGATAAAAACCTTTATATTAACTATTTCTCTTTAAAGTAGTGGTTCCTGGGAACCACTACTTTAAAGAGATTATATTTCTTTAAAAGACTTTCTACTTTAAAGAGATTATTATTATTATTATTATTAAAATATGTTTCAATAAGTTAATAGTTTTTTTTGGAGGACTTACAAATAGGCAAGCAAATCTTCACCGTGTTTTAAATTAAACACGATGAAGATTTGCTTGCTTATTGTCAACAATTAACTGCTCTTTATTGTGACCTTAGATAAAAATTTAAACACATTTATCTTTTCATTATCTCCAATTGGGTATTAGGTATTGGAACCTTTTGCAATTAAATCCGCAAACTAAGATGAAGAAACTTTGTCAACAATTAACTGTTCTTTTTTGTGACCTTAGATAAAGATTTCAAGACATGTATCGTTTGATTATCCCCAATTGGGTACTGGAATCTTTTGCAATAAATCCACAAACTCAGGTGAAAAAACTTATTGAATTATTCACAAATGAGAAGTTTTTTGGATAAGAATATTACAAATTCTGGTTACAAAACATCTTGCGCTGTGGGTCTGCGGAAACTGTAAGTTTGTTTTCAGTCTTTTTATTTCATGGAAGGTGGATTTAGAGCATTTATGAGTCTCATGAAAGAAAGAAATCAACTGAAAATTAGCGCTAGTGGGGACTTGCGAATGTTGCTCAAAATCACAGATCTGAATATAAAATCATATCAAAGTTACAAATCATCCTTGAAAAATAATGTTTATATATTTCGAAATTTAAGGTAATAATTTCAATAGATATTACTTTATCAAAAGGTTTTATTTATATTTTATTCTTACATTACTATTAAAAATATCAAAGTTAAAATTGTAATATTGCTATTATGTAGTTGTACACAGTATTTTCATTTGGGGGTTCATGATACATGCTATGAGAAAGTGTTTCTGGGAAAAAATTTAGAAATCACTGCTTTAAGGAAATATAATTTTTGTAACCCTTCTTGTTCAGTGTCGCGTGTCATACGTGAGTATTTTTGTGCCCTTACTAAGTGATATGATGAGGAGAAAAATTGCATTTTTTACGCATGTAATTCTTTTCATGCACATATTTATGGTAAATATATGAAAGTGATACAATTTAACAAATATAAGATACTTTTTTGATTTAAATTATGGATGCATTACAGTAAAACTGATAATTATTGAATGATACATGGGTATGGCCATCTGTAGGCCAAGTAAAAAAATTCTTACTGACAAAAATAGCTTGAATTTTCAAATTCTGGGTAGAGCACATATTTAACTTTCAGAAAGAAAATTTTTTTGAAATCTAAAATTCGAAACACAATCCCAAACAAGATAAGGTTAAGTTATTAGGTTAAGTTCATAAATTGCACATATTTAAAATGACCGCTAAAGTTAATAATTTATAACTTAACCCTCTTTACGTCCTACTTACCCTATTTACACTATTTACGAGTATTTTTAGTTTGAAATTAGGAAAGTCATTCAACTGCAAACAGTGTTAGGGCACGAAATACATTTCAACTGTGACACCTATCAGAAATATTCATATTTAAAAAAAATAATGCTTCTTGATTCATAATTTAATGCACCAACAATTATAAAACCAAAGTATTTTGAATGTTTAAAATAAAATAAAAATTTAATAGTAAAAAAAGGAGTGGAGTTTTGCTGAGTATTAGCTACAAGCCTAAATAAAATAACCTGTAACATCACAAGACTTTTGTCGAAGATTTTTGACTATAGCTGCTTTAAAAGATCAAATACAAAGAAAACGCTATTTCACATTCCCTTTCCATGTGAATATGAAATATCTAAATATTCTACTTATTAATGATTTCGGGCCTTTTCCGATTCATTGATCCATCTAGTGTGTTAAGAACAAAGTGATATTCGTAAACCGATAAACCTCTTTCCTTCAGCGCCGATATATTTGCCTAAATTGTTACACAGCCGTAATGCAGCGAGGTAATTATATTTGATCTTATTAAAAATATCTGATGTGGTACGTATAAGATGACACATTTTTTTCCGAACACCATGAAAAGAGAGTAAGTCACTGCTTTAAAAGGGAAGCTGTCAGCTGTCCCGAAGGAACTGCCTGTTGAAACGAAGCGTTGAGGATTTCTTACGTCAAAGATGGCTCTATATTCACTTTCCTCGTGGATGCGAATCATCTAAAATTTCTATTTATCAATAATTCCCAGGCTTTTCCGATTCATCGATCTGTGTTGTCTTTTGAGAACAAAGTTATTTTTGTAAACAGACAATTCTCTTCCATTCATAAGTGATATATTTATCTAAATTGTTACGTACTTACAATGAAGAAAACTGTGTTTGATCTTATTGTAAGTATATCTTACAGTTAACATTAAATGGCACATTTTTTTTTTCAAGAATTCTAAGTAAACTATCTTGAATTAATGAAGAGTAAGACACTTCATTAAAGGTGAAGTTGCCAATTGTTGCAAAGGAAAGAAACTGTCAATTGAAACAAAGCATTGAGGATTAACTATACTGAGGATGTTTATGTATTTTTAAAACGATTTTAAAGCTAGTTTCATAGTGTCAAAGTTTTAAGTTTTATATTTTATATGTTCAATCTGCTAAATTTATTTATGTTATTCATATATACTCTGTATTTTCGAGAAAAATAATCTTTTTGGAAATTTTCATGGGATTTTGTTATTTTTTCCTCTTTTACGAATTCCGTCTGCTCTAAATATAGCTCTTTTGAATATACCAGAGATACAGTAGGTTGCAAGATTTATTTCAGGGTACTTATCAGGAATATCAAAACATCAGGTGAAAATTTATATATGAAATACCTATGTACCCGTTTCATTTTTTATAGTAATACATTTGTCGTTATTTATGCATGACTGAAGATCGGCCTTGGTGCATTTCACTTTTTGAAAATTATGTGGATAATAAAGGGAATGTGTTCACTAAATATTGGACATAAAATATTCTCTTGATACAAAATTGAATTGATTTTAACATTTCATTTACTATTTTCATTCTTAATTTACCACTGTAATAGAAACCTGCGACAACCATACAGCTTTAACTTGAACTTTCTTTGCATTTTCAGAGTCAGGTTTTAACAACTTTTCTCCCCGTTTTCGATAGTAAACACAACTTTTCTGATTCACTCATTAACGTAAACCCATGCTTTAACAAGGTTAACAATGTTTTCCCATTTATTCACTGCTAAACAAAGGTTTAAATCATCCATTATTGATTTATGTGTCGTATGTTTTTTATTTTACTAGCGATTTCACTTTGGAAACATTTGAAATGTTACTAAACTTTTTTTAAGAATTCATTTGAAGTCTATTTTCTCTGTAGAAATGCTGACTGATATCCTTTCCCTTTCCAATTAATAATGTTAATTATTTTGTATTTAGAAATTTTGATACCATGCATTTCACATTGATATTTAATTACATAATAAGAAATCTTTTCTTCAGAAAGCACTAAAACTTTGCGAATAATCCATTTCAATGAAGCAATATTAATTTCAAATAATAAACCATCTCTAGATATTTCACAAATTATTTGTATTTTCTTTCGAATTCAAGTAAATCATTCTAAAAATGTGTAAACATCCTTTGTAATATATATCTTGGTTATAGAGGGTATTTATATGTTTGAGTAGAAACCAATAAATTTCTACTCTACAAACAATTATTATTCATAAAAAATAGAGAAACTATTATTAGTTATAATTTTCTTAAGCAAGTTCAAAGCGAAAAATTCGCTTATTGCGAAGATTCTGCCGGGAGAATTCAAAATCAGCAAGTAATTTTCAACAAGGCTGACATATTTCAAGCTGATTGCGATGAGTATTAGCATATAAAATACCTTAGGTTGTATGTTAAATATTTAACCGCATGCTTTAAAAACTGACTTTCACCTAGGCTTTTTGTATTAAACCCAAGGTAGTAAAATATTATATAAATTATTTATATAAAGACAGAATATTCCATTTAGTATTTACCTTACTGAACCATTGAAAGATATATCAATTACAACAGTAAGATGATGAATGTTCAACATTGGTTTGACAAATAAAATTATCTATAACACTATTACTAGCCTATATATTTAAGTTTGTTTAACAAGATCCTATTATTTTAGGTTAGAGAATTCACAATAGTGTACTCAAACAACTTGGTTTCATTCAAGTATTGCAATAAGAAAACAAGTATTGCACTGAAAAAATATTAGTGTTATTAGAAAGTGCTAGATGAATTTATAATTCACCTAGCGTGCGATAATAATAAGTCACCAATAAGCCTTATTTTCAAATTTACCAACAAAATCAAATATGTTCTTGAATGATCTCTTGCACCAAGAGATACAAAATATGTGTTAATACCATTTGCTATCATGTATATACTAAGGCCGTTGCCGAAATCTACCTGTGTGATTTAACAAAATAAGTTTTTGATATAAAAAATAAAATTATTACATTTCTTACATAATATTGAGGAATATTGAAAAATTTGCAAATTTGTTGATAAAAACTTGCTTTTAAATTTCTGAGAAGTTTATAAAAATTACTTTTAAGTATTTAGAGCGTATGTGCTTCATAACAGCAGTCATATAAGTGTTTTCAATAGATAGAAAAGGTGAAAAAGTTTTCGAGAAGGTATATTTGACAAGGATGTTAAAATGAGAACGATAGATTATATGTTAAAGCAAGACAAATATTTCCTCCAGTGTTCTTTACAATTAATAGCTCATAAACTTCTTATCTGAACGTATAAAAGAATACGTAAGACTGATGTGTAGGTTCGCTTAAAAAATCTCCTTTTGCACCCCAAAATGCATCTAACTAGGCATAAAGTACTTCGCAATAGAATAAAAGTAGTCAGATTTGAAAGACCAAATATTAGTACAAGTGAGATTGAAGGCAAAAACTAAAAGCGATAAAGTAGAGAATTACATAAAAGATTAGCTCGGAGAAGATATGTTTGGTCTTTCTCCTTTTAGATCAAATTTTAAAGCTGCTCTCGGGTTTGTGAAGAAACGGGGAAACTTTTTAAGTTTCACGATAGAATAGCAAATGTTTTCGTTCTTTGATGAGTTTAACTCCAAACAGAACGAAATGAGTGCATAGCAAGAAACGCAAACGAGATCCGTTTTGCTAAGTTTGACAGAGATCTATTATTAGGACAAGCTACTGAGGAAATTAAGCGATTAATTTAAACTTTTACTAGATCATTCTTTCCCAATATTTTTTCTCTAATATGATTTGTTTAAAATGAAGATTGCTTTTCCCTCTCACAATTCACTGCAAGAGACTTGCATTACATTTTCACCTTACGTTAAAAAAATGAATGATAAGGAATAGTTACAATTAGAATATAAGAGTGAAAATATAAAATAAAATATTTCCTTTAAAAATGGAGATTCAAATATATCAATTTTTAATGCATATCATTATTTTTAAGGTCTATATGTTTTTGATAATTAATCCAAAATATATTACCCATTTCTCATTAAATGGACTGTGGATGGCCAAGACAAAGTATGTTTTGACATTATCATTATGTTTTGACAATGGATTCTTATAAATTACAGTACCACTAAATTGTGCTTTAAAAATTTTTTTCCAAGTGCCTTGCTTTTTTCATTTTCCCCCTGTTTGGCTTTATTATTACTTGTACCAGGTTGTTTGTGTAAACTATTGCGAATTCTCTAACCTAAAACGGTAAGATATTGTTAAGTAAACCTAAATATATAGGCTATTAATACAGTTATAGATAATTTTACTTATCAAACCTATGTTGAACATCCATCATCTTACTATTGTAATTGGTATATCTTTCAATGATTCAGTAAGGTAAGTACTAAATGGAATATTTTTTCTTTATATAAATAAATTGCATTATATATTACTACCTTGGGTTTAATATTATTCTGAATATATTAAGCAATTGTTTGTAGATTGATTGAACAGTTAATTTACAGAAAAAGTTTATATGTCTGTACCCTGAGTTTTCAGCAAAATCTCGGAATAATTGTAAATGAATTTTATTATTCTATTGAAGCCAAATCTTTAATTACAGATTTAATTTTGAACCACAGCCTATTAGTAATGTTTGATAAATCTTTCGTTTGTATTTATGAAAAATTCAGCGACAAAGAACAGTGTAAGACATGAAAATCACAAAAATACTCATGTTAAGAAAAAGCTATTCTTACCGTCACAAAATATTTACGTAGCACTCTAAACCCTTACCAAATCAATTATTGCAGATTTGAACACCCTGTTGACAGATGAGAGTATATGAAAGACGAAAGATGAGAGAATAATGTTTACTTTGTATGTATTTACAAACGAGGTTTAGTTTTCCTGATCTTAAATTATCACTTACCTTATACCTTTTCTCTCCCCACGAAATATTGCGTGATGAATTATTTTAAGCGATTCTTACAAAGTACAATATTTACGAACTCGATATAAAAATTATCGTTTCATTTGTGTAAGTGGACACTATGCAATTTGTCTTCTTTTTTGAATTTATAATATCTAACTTGACTACCTACTGCTCTTTCTCTATTATTCTACAAGTATACATATTGGAATTTTGATTTTAGTAATCATACTTGCCTATGGTAAGGTGCTATTATAATAAAAGGATAATATAATAAAAAATTATTAATTTTTAAAACGGTCTGTATCCAAAAGTATCATACGAAAAATCAGAGTAATATATAAAAATAACCAAAAACTTACCAAATATTTTGCTAACTCTACAATTTTTCTTTGTCCACCCTTTTGGCCACACTACAAACGTCCAGATGCTATTGACCGCTGTGTATGGGCAGTTTTTCTTCTTTGAGAAAACTGACTGGTGAGAGTCACCGGGAGTTCTGAACATTTCAGCAACTAGTTGCTGATTCCAGGAATTTTCTCTTCTACTAGGTCGGAGCACACCCTGATTGGAACACTTTTTCGATAGCTGATAAGTTTGTCGATAACTGAAAGATGAATGGCACTGATCTTGTTCCCAAAAGAATAAAACTAAGGTGACCTCACTTTATTATTTTGCCTTTCTACCAGGTCATCTGATTTAAAGGAGAATAGTACTTTCGAACTGAAAAGTTTTCATTATAGCAACTTCCTTATAACCTATTGCTATTCTGATTTCTTCTTTATAATCTATTTTTATTCGATATAAATTTTAAAAATCAGCTCTATTTAGAATTGAAAATTTTAGACCATTCATGAGGTTTTATATAAAAAGTATATAGTTTCGTTACATAAAGCAAAACATTAAAAAACATTTGCACTAAGAGAAAAAATTAGAAACACACCCGTAAGACATATTTTGAAGCTTGTAAATTAGAATCTAATTTTTTATATCAAATAGGCTATCTTTGCTAGTCTGTGAATCTCAATTATATTAACACGAGTAACAAATTTTATTGTATAGCATAAAAAGTATATTTTTTTTAAAATGTTTAATTTCGTAACAATTAAAATTTTAATTACCCTAAGAGATTTAATTTGCAGAATAAAGCTGGCATTTTTCTTCAACTTAATATAAAAATTTAGTTTCTAATATATATATTTCAAAAGTTGTTTTTCGCGTAAGTGAATTTCCTGTCTTGCATTTGACATATATTTTGTAAGGTATTTAATAAATAAACTACTTTAAATGATTAAAATAATTTTTTTACAGCTACAGTGTTTTTAAATAACTTGTAAAAATTCATTCTAGAAGGAACAGGACCTTTTACTTAATGCATAAAAAATAAGGTGTTACAATGGAGATTTTAAGTTTAGAAAGGTGCTACGTTCCCTTTACACTGTATGATTTCTTCCTTTGGGAACGCATTGAAGGTCTTTTAGTTCTGTCCCCAATATCAAAATACTAGAAGATCTTAGGAAACGCACCAGTAATGCAGTAAGGAACATTGATAGGATGACACTACAAAATGTGCCGAACGGGTTAACTATCGCCTGGACATGGGTTGACCCATGGGACGCACGTAAAACATTTGCAAAGTGGGAAAAATTTGGAGAGCTTGTGATTATTTATATTATATATTCATGTTAGTATATAAATCATATATATATATATATATATATATATATATATATATATATATATATATATATATATATATATATATATATATATATATATATATATATATATATATATGCTTTTGAATATATAACGTTTGAGAAATGGATGAATATTTTATACTAACTCTGTAAGTGAAGGTGTAAAAGCTTTACCAGATTATAAGAATAAATAAAAGGCAATGTAAGTAAATAAAAAAAAGAGTTACCGTAGACAGCTGTTTCACATCTACAAACGCCCTGTATTATCAATGCAAGCTATTTTAGCGGAAGAAAAACAAGATTGTCTTTTCTATTTTTGTCTTATTTACATTTACTTTGCATTTATTGGTATGCTGCTTTAATAGTCAACTGAAATCAGTGTTACAAGTTTTATGAGCGAAACACATTCAACATTTTGAGAATATTCTGACATCTCTAAATTTAAACAATTTCTCATTGTATTCAATTCAAAATTTTCATCTTTGAAAATGTATTTAGAAAACCGCATTTTATCGAATAACTTGAGACTTTAAGAATATATTTAACAATATATTTTCAAATAACTTTCTCACCATTAGAATTGAAAATTCCGAGAAATATATGCATAACAAGTATTATGCAACTAAAAGTCTTAAAACATACCATAATAAAACATTACGCCTGTTAAAACAGTTTTTTGTTAAATGCTTCTTAAAAATAAATGCTTTTCAGCAAGATTACTTTTCTGATGTCAGTATTATAAGCATCCTGTGAAACACATTTTGCAGGCAGGTTCAGATTCATAACGTATTCTCTCTTCTTTATTAAACTAAAAACCCTTTTTATGGCTTAATGGAGCACTTCTCTTGAAGTATGCACTTTATAATAAGGCTTTTCTCTTAAAAGTACCTCATCTTAAAAGCATTTATCATGTTATATGAATCAGTTTTTAAAAATATTTTACATTTCATATTTTTGTTTAAACTTTTATGTATACTAGAAATTTTGAGCTTGCTAATTCCAATTCATATTTCAAATGGGCTTTTTTTTGTCCACAAAAATTTAGATTTTATAAAAATGGCGGTGAAAGTGAATATTATTCACTTTATTTTAAAAGACTCGTAGAATTAAATTTCTCCAAACCAACAAGTTGAGTTGTTATTTGAAGCAAAAGGATATGTTATAAAACATTTGTTTACTAAGTTTATAGGTGTGGATTTTTAGAAAAATTTTGAAACAGAAAATGTCTAGTTACATCTTCTAGAAAATTTTCCTAGAAATTTTTCAATGGTCTAAATAGCGAAATTATTCTAAATATAAATTCTTTAGTGTTCTTAAGGCAAACAGCCGTTCGATGGCCAAACAGATAGTGCATTTCTTTTCAGATAAAGGATATTTCGGAAATATACTCGTGTAACACAGGGGGTGCCAATAAAACATTTGTGAATTGTACAAAAAACTCGGAGAGTTGGTGAATGTTTACATTAATCATTCATATTAGTACGTGAATCATTTATATTTATGTAACACTTTTGAATGTATGGGGCTTGGAAAATGAATGCATTTTATATATACTAACTCTGTAGGCGAAGACGTAATAGCTTTACCATATTATAGGAATAAATAAAAAGCCATTGTAAGTAAGGCTCAAATTAAAAAAAAAGTGAACGCTGAAAGCTGTTGTGCAGATATTAACCTTGTACTAACAATAACAGTACATAGGTTCCATTTAATATCTGACTAATTCCAAATGACATTCTAGGGGATTACTGAATAGCGAATGGAAACCGTGTTCCTGTTAGCGAAATATTTTCCATACATTAATTCTGTAGGCGAAGACGTAATAGCATTACCATATTATAAGAAAAATAAAAAGCCATTGTAAGTAAGGCTCAAATTAAAAAAAAGTGAACGCTGACAGCTGTTTTGCAGATATTAACCTTCTACTAACAATAACAGTACATAGGTTCCATTTAGTATCTGACTAATGTCCAAATGACATTCTAGGAGATTACTGAATAGAGAATGGAAACCGTGTTCCTGTTAGCTAAATATTTTCCATATTTATATTTAAAATGATGAATGAGGTGTAAACAGTACAGAACTAAATTTTAAAATGTCTTTATTCCTGTAATATATCATTATGTAAATGAATAACTTCTATTATTCTGTTAAAATAGATTTGGAAATGCTTATACTCTAAGTATATAGAATGCATATGAAAGTCTTTGGCCGACTTTTTTCTCTGCAACCGTTGGTCTTAGACATATTTTTCCAATTACAATATTGTTTTAATGAAGATAAACATTAATTTTCTGGCAATTTTAAATTAAAAATTCCATCTTGTCAATGTTAGAAAATCTTAATTTTTATACTTTTCAGTCTAACATCACAATTAGTAAAAATTTAAACTTAGTCTACGGACTGTAAGACAAAAAGTTCCACGTTTCTATTTACAAAAAATGATCAAGATGTTTAAACTCAAAATTTCAAGACTCTTTATGCTTCAATGCTTTCAATGCATTCGTAAATTGAATAAGATATTAATTGTAGTAATTGGATGTTGAAATCCATTGCAATGTAAAATTTAGGCATAAGTATAAACCATCCTTAGTTAAGTAGGGTGTATTCATAGTAAAATGGATATAAAATCTGTTTTTCAGCAGAACAAGCTCTAAATCCCAGCTCTCCATTTTGCCGGTTTAATCTGAAATTACTCTAATTATCAAGCATTAATAATTACAATTTAGTCATAATTAAAAACCATCCTTAGTTAAGTAGTGTGTTTCCGTAGTAAAGTGGATATAAAACCTGTTTTTTCAGCAAAACAAGCTCTAAATCCCAGCTCTTCATTTTGCCGGTTTAAATTACTGCAATTATCAACCATTAATAATTACAGTAAATATTAAACATTTATTAAGTAAATATTGAGAAAATATAAAGTAATCTATTAACCGATTCCACAAAGAACTAGAAAAAAATTCACACATTTTTTATTTAAATATCTCTGTTTACTCTTGTCCCAGGGAAATGGATCTTTGTGTGTTATGATTAATAGGTTGAACTTCAATATTCATTAAATGTAATGATATAGAACAGAGGAACATATGTAAAAAATTTTGTAGATTTTGTAGAATTTTCACAAAGTTGAATTTTTAAATATAAAATACCATAAATGCTTATTTTTAAAAAAAACATTTTTGTAATTGGAATGTTATGTCCTCGACTAACTACTCCTCGGCGCAACGGCCCCTAGGGGGCTAGGGCCTACGGTTCCAATCTCCGTTTACGTGACTAGGGCACTGGGGTGCGAAGCATATGTTCCGGTTAGGTGGTCAATCTTACGCGGAACCCCCAGTGTTTAGTTCCCAAGCATGCTTGGTCCTCAGTTCATTTACCCACCGAAGATATGAAAGGCTGAGTCAACCTTGCCTGGGCCCGGGGATCAAACCTCTTACCTGTGTCGTAGAAGCGCGAAGTGCTACTCCAACGACACTGGGCTTCCTCGACTAACTGTTGTCTAGAAATAAGCCACCCGATGACTTGACTATGACCCTGTATACTTTATCATGACTAGAATTTCTTACATGTATTTGAGAACCGGTAAACTGATGGCTTAGGAGATAATTATTCGCATTTGCAAAATAAAATAAAAAAGAATTTCTTACATGGAACATATTCTTCATAACTAACAAATTTCTCTGTATTTGTAAATAAACACTAAATTATCAATTACTAATTTACATTTTAGTTTAGATCATTAGTTTAAGTTAAAAACATTTATTTCGTGTAATCTTTTTAGTTTATAAACTTTTCATATTATTAATAAAAAATTGCTAAATTTCAGTTTTATGGCATATATAATTTAATTTACATGCATCTTGAATCATAGAAAAAAATCTTATTTATCTTTATAGATATCCTGTTAGCAATTGAAAGGAGTGGAATGATCTGCAATTACAACAGCAGTGACCGTAATCGAGCTCAACTCTGTTAATTATGGTAACTGAAGGAATGATTACGTTGAAGTCATCATCATTACGAGAGAATAACTCAAGATCTACTTTATGAAATTAATCTTACTACATGTGAGTGGTTTTGAGTACTTGCTAGTTAGGAAGAATTAGAAAGAGATAATTTCCACGTCTTCCTATTATCTAAATTGCAAGTAAATTTCTAAATTAAAAAAAAAATTACTCCATTCATAAGCATACGTTCAGATCTCAAACGGTACAAGTAGTTTTAGTGATTATGGAAATGTTTCTATAATGAGAGATCGTTTAAGGGAAAGGTGTTTTCCCTTAAAAGCTATGATGTGTTTAGATTTAAATTCTGTTAATGGGACACATTGCCCATTCAAAATTTTTTTAGTTTTAAAAATTTGGATAAAATATGAATGTAATGCATTTCAATTTTCAACTAGAAAGATAGTTTGAAAAAAAATGTTTTAACCTGTATATTTAATTAACATTAAAAAATTCTAGAATCTGAATTGTTAATTATTCTTACTGTTTTATAAATATTTACATATTTATCTCTTTTTCTAAGATTTACAAAAATATATTAAAGGAAACTGAAAGTGGATATTAAGATACGCATAACGTTATGGTCAGTATAACTTTTTTGCTTATATATATATGTATATATATATATATATATATATATATATATATATATATATTATATATATATATATATATATATATATATATATATATATATATATATATATATATATATATATATATATATATATATATATATATATATATATATATATATATATATATATATATATATATATATATATATATGTAATCCATTTTTTATAAAACTCATCGACAAGAAGAAAGCAAAACAGCTAGCAGTAATAAAGTCGGACCTCATATTGAAGAAAACGGCAGAAGTCTAATTCAAACTTTATTCCAGAGAAGTTACAGCGCACATCCATTCTACTGGACAACAGACAAAGAAAAGCCACAGAGTTCACTGTGATCGAACACAGGGGCACCCAAGAGCGATGACAGAAAAATTTTTCCCACTGTGAAAAACAACTTAATAAGCGAATTAAATGCAATATCAGCAAAACGCGAAACCAATTGCCGCCAACAGCTGGGAAACTTCTGAATAGACAGAAAGTTTACAGTTTTATTAATGTAAAGTGGAAAATACTCCGTTGATTAAACTATTTAGAGACTGGGAAAAGATTTAAATGAATTAGAATGGAAGAGAGGAGGTTTTTTAAAAAATATTAGAGTTAAATTATCTTAATATATTACATATAATAATATTATATATATATATATATATATATATATATATATATATATATATATATATATATATATATATATATATATACATATATATATATATACATATACATATATACATATATATATATATATATATATATATATATATATATATATATATATATATATATATATACATATATATATATATACATATATATATATATATATATATATATATATATATATACATATATATATATATATATATATATATATACATATATATATATATATATACATACATATATATATATATATATATATATATATTATATATATATATATATATATACATATATATATATATATATATATATATATATATATATATATATATTATATATATATATATATATATAATATATATATATATATATATATATATATATATATATATATATATATATATATATATTATATATATATATATATATATATATATATATATATATATATATATATATATATATATATAGTAACTAGGTGATATCCAACACTTTTTTATTTTACATAATCCCCTATATAATAATAGCCTAAGTTATCTATCCGTCTGTCCTCGAGTTTATGAAGCGGTTGAACATGGAATGAATAGAGGCATCCATATTGGATTCTTGATGAGTTAGAGTTAGCAATGCTCAAAATCCACCCCTTCCCCTTTTCTAGCACTATTTTCCGGTTAAGAGCCGGCGATTAAATTTATCAATTTTTCACATAATAAATAGGTAAAAATAACATTTTTTCTAGCATTATGACGTCATTCCTTTAACCATCTCCTTTAATCATTTCTTATTTTAAATTACTTAAATATCATCTGCATTATTTTCATACTTTTAACACTGAATTTAGATGTTACGTAATTAATTTTCTTTTATATTTGTCTTAAATAATAGATTAGTTACATATGTGATAATTTTAAATTTAATCATCGATTATTTTTTGTTACAATGAAAATTTTATCACCCGTATGAACAACAAATTCTATCTATCTCCGGGGTGTAGTGGAAATGATATTCATTCCTTTACTTCCATTAATTACTGTGGCAAAAAAAAGAAAAAAAATTGGGAAGAAGTTAACGATAATTTCGATGGACCTAAGAAAACTTTGAATTATTTTTCTAAATGAATTCAACGTGATTCTAAACTACATTCACAGTATAGGGAGACTTTAGAGGAGTACAAATATAAGATAAAAAAATTATTGAGTGTGTACCAGATAATTCTCATCCAAAAATCAAACTATTTTTTTATCAGCCTCATATGGTACTTTACGATTCTGGAAAGTTACAAATTTTACTGATCTCATCATATGACGGGCTATATGCTAGTTTTATTCATAAAAGCTAAATACCTGAAATATAATTTCCTACGCAAGTTCATTACAAGTATGATTAAAAAAGTAAAAAAAAAAGAAAAACTTCTATCCCAAATACTAAATGAAAACATTAGCAATATAAACACAGGATAACAGGAAAAGAATGGAGAAAAACAACACGTGGAAGTAAAGCCATTTAATATTTCAATATGTAGAAAAAAACCCTTATACATAAAAAATTTGCAAATAATTTAAGTATTTATATTCAACATATAAAGCTAAAGAGTGTATAAGGTATTTCAAGAATCCGTAGCAGTAAAAAGTATTTATTCAAATTTAAAAACATGTCAGTAAACAATAAAAATATGAGTCGACAACAAATTCTCTTAAATAAAGTATTTTTTTTAATTTACCTATAAATTTAATTTATAAATCTATGCTCATTTTCATTCTATATGTTATAGAAAATTTAAATAGAGTACATTCAGTAAGCTATTATATGACATTATAAAAATTTAAAATTAGTATTTTAAATATATATTTTTTAGCATATTGAATACCTATACAAAACTGCCTTTACCACCTCTAAACGACCGAAGACAGTTACACATAACAATCAAGTTACTTAACTCAGCTTCATTAAGCAAACAAATTAAATAATTTAAAAGTTGAAAGTTAGTTTTAAAGCTAATAAAAAATTCCAGTGTACTTTCAAATGTGACTTCAATGTAGAAAATGTAAATAATATTGAAAATACAGTTTTCAAGTTTCACACGTATGTGCAGAAAGGTTAGACAGATAATTTAAGCTAGTAAGAAGTAGTAGATTTTTTGACTAGATTTGGGGTATTGAATTCCCTTGAAAGCTAATGATTAAATGGGAAAATTTCAAAATGCAAACTTTCCTATATTAATATAGTAATATAAACAGATCTCAGAAGTTGTAAATATTTTCAATGAAAATATTGCTATTATATGGAACCACATATAAAGGAGGAATATTTCTTAAAAGATTTGATTTAAATCTCAATTATGTCAAAAATTAATGATTAGATAAGAAAAATTTAAAGTAAAATACTTTTTTTATAACATACTATCAGAGTTTACCCAATAGAAAAAATTTCAATAATTTATAAAAACATTACTATTATATAAATCTTTATAATAGAAAATGTTATTTTTCACTTAGATTTTATTACAAAATTATGAGTGGATAAAAAAGTTTTGAAATTAAAATAATACTTAAAATTTATAATTATATAATAATTTAAATTAAATCAGCTCTCTGATACAGATATTTTTTAACAGTGTATGAAAATATTGCTATTGTATGTGATTTTTTTCAACTAAAAGTTGATTTTCTTAAATATTAAGTCTTTTTAAAATTTTAATTCGATAAGAAATTAATAATTAGAGGAAAATATTTTATACGCATATTAATTGTTAATGAATCTTTTTACATTGGTCAAAAGAACTACCGCGATTTATTTTCAAGCACTTTATAGTTTTTGAAAAATCAAGAAATGTTTATTATCGTGAATAGAAGACTCACTGATAGGGTAAATAGAATTAAAATTTCCTAATCGTAAGGGGAGTGGGTATAAAAAGTCAATTGAAAATTTTAATTTAAATCTGTACGTATGTGCAAACAGGATAACTCAAAATTTGATTTTGAAATAAAGAAAGAATTAGAACATCGATGTATTATAATTCAAAACATTAATAATGTACAGAAAATATTTGAAAGAATCTTACTAAAATTTATCAAAATAAACACAGGAATAATCTAAATAAAATATATCTCACGTACAATTTGATAAATAGTTTTATAGCAGACACCGAAAGTTTACAAAATTAGCTTCAAACCTTTCTTAATAAAGAACACTTATAACACTCATTTTGTTTAAAGTGTTCTCCTTTTCAGCATGATTGCTAAAATTAAATAATGGCAGTAAAAATTAAATCAAATAATAATTATAGTAAATTATCATCAGTTTAATACTCAATATTTTCTGGTAATATTAAAATTAATTTTAATATTATTCACATTTATTATCACTTATATGTCTTGTTAAAATTATCAATTATACAATTGCTGTATGTTAAGCTTCGTAATAAAATTCTTCAAAATTTTTTCAAAGCATGTATTTGTAATTGATTTCACTTAGAAATACGTGCAGTGCATATTCTCCCCTGAATATTCAGCCAGAAATTTCGCCTAATGGTATGGCCGAATGGTAGGGCGCTACCCTACCATTCAAAACAGTAGCAATACAGTAGACCGTAAAACAGTAGCAATACAGTAAACCATAGCAAAACAGTAGACCATAGCATTCCAAACCAAACCAAAGCAGTCTGAAATTTAAGACAGAAAACTAAAACATTGTTGTGAATAAGACTTGTAAATCTTTCCAAGGATTAATATGTTGGAACATCAATTTTGATAAAAATTGTAAGAATTAGTTTGTTGGAACATAAATTTCCATAATTTATGTAATTTACACTTTAGCAGATGTAAAAAAGACATACTACTACAAACTGAATGAATCTATTCTGAAGAATGTATTGAAAAACAATTCTTCTAGTGTATGGTACAAAGTATTCCATTTGATGCTAAAAAAGCAGCATAGACTGAATGATTATTACAATATAAATTACCAGACAGTCCATTATATAGCTAACAAAATTTTAGATGCACGGAAACCTTATGGACGACAAGAAACATAAATAGGAGAAAAAATCCATGCTATGTATAATGTAGTTTTAAATTGCATTGAATTAAGTAAGTTGCCATTTATTGAAGATATTACAAGAAACTATTCCTGTGATTAATTATTCATAAAAAAAGGTTTAACACATATTTCCTTTTCATGAAACACAAACGATTATTTTCAAAAAATTGGATATGGAGTTAAGTAAAATGAAAAGTACATTTTCTTCTAAAAAATGTTAATTTACAGAAAAAGGTTTTTATGTCCACTACATTGATTTGATAACATAGGAATATTAAGATTATCGATCGTAAATCATGATGCATGTTCACTAGATCAGTTAGCTTTTACATCAAAGAATAACTTCAGACCCACTTAAAGGCAAATGAAAAATGATAATTTAAAAACAATAATTTTAAAATCTTTGATTAGAAAATTTACACACAAAGAACAAAGAATCAGTGGACCTCTTATATTTTGTGCAACTGACACGTAATCCAATGATTAAGTATTTAAAGGTACTTAAAATATAAGTTACGGTTTAGGCCAGAAGTTTCTTGATTGGTCGATAAAATTGTATCAGAAAATGATCAGGGTTATGAAGGTAAATAAAAGGAAAGTAATCGATTTAAAAGTTAATCAAAACTTTGTGGGTTCGGAGATAGAAAAGAGTACCAGATTCTCCGCATCTGAAACTGGCGAAATGGCATTTCTTATCAGAGCTCGCGATAAGAATCTGATTCCAACTTAAGTGTTGTGAACCATATAAGAGGCTTTTGTTAAGACACATGGCATCAGAAAAAGCGTCTACTCAGGGTTTAGAAGGGAAAAACTATATTAAATAATCGTTTCATAAATATTAATACATTTTTTGTGGGAGAAAGAATAAATGAAATTGCAAAATAGCTTTTCATAATGTTTTCTAGATGGGTTTTTGGAAACTGAAATTACTTACCAGATGCTTCATTATACTTTGACCAAATGCAAGGTATTGGTATGAGGAAACTAATATAGGCTTGTGAAAAATAAGAGAATATAACTTACATTTAGACTCTTTGAGAGTTGTGCTGATAATGAATTTTAAAGGGAAGCCGGGGCTTTAAAATGATATTTGTTAAGTATTCGCAACCGAATACTTAACAGATATTATTCCATAATACCCCTTATATACCTTAATAATTGTTTTGAATAAGTTAAAAAACATCTGAGTTCAAAGTAATTATTGTTAATATTTCAAGAGGTTTCTTTTAACAAGTAAAGCATAAGAAGAGTTTTGAGGGTGCTAAACAAGGTAAAATAATCATTACATGATATTAATATATTCTTTCGTAGGAAAAAAATAAATCAAATTAAAAAAGGGGTTTATAATATCTTCCCAAGAATTTTTTTTAAGTCTTAAATTACTTATCATTTAAGCTAATAATATTTGATGAAATAAATTTTTATTCTTAAGTCAATATTGATATAATTTGGTGAAAAATGTAAGATTGTAAAGCATATGAAGAGTTTTGAGGGGGCTAAACAAGATAAAATAATCATTGCATGATATTAATATAGTCTTTAGTACGAAAGAAATAAATAAAATTAAAAAAGCGGTTTATAATCTCTTCTATAGAATTTTTTATACAACTTAAATTACTTATCATTTCAGCTAATAATATTTGATGAAATAAATTTTATTCTTATGTCAATACTGATATAATTTGGTAAAAAATACAAGATTATAACCCATATTAAGATTTTTTGGGAACTTTACTGTACATTAAAATAAATTTTGCAGTAGAATAAATATAAAAACTCATTAAAACAGGATAATCACTTATTTAATAACTATCTTTAGTTTATTTTTAATCTGATTCCAACTTTAGTGCTGTAAACAGTTTAAAAGGCTTCCAACACTAAGGGTGTCAAAATAGCTGTCAAGTAGAGTCTGAAGTGAGAAAAGTACATTAATTAATCATTTTGTTAATGGTTTATGACGAAACTGATAAAATTTTGTAAACAATAACAAAATATAATCTACGTTAAGTATCTTTTAAGCTGCGATACTGATGAATTTTGCTTTAGAGCTGTGGCTTTAAACCAAATTTTGTATTAAAATAAGTATAAAACGCCATTACGGCATAATAATTACCTACTCAAAAATTATTTTGATTTGATTATTTAGTATCTGATTCCAATTTAAGTTTATAAACATTCTAAGAATCTTTTGTTTTAAATACACGGCTTCAAAAGCTTCTAGGCAGAGTTTTGAGAGGTAAAATACATTAAATAAACGTTACATAAACATTAATACATTCAGTGGGAGAGAGAATAAATGAAATTACAAAATGGCTATTCATAATGTTTTCTAAATGGCTTTTCAAATCTAAAATTACTTACTGGATTTAATTTACTTTGTACAATTAAGAGGTATTCTTATGATAAAACTGATATAATTTTTCAAAGGAAAATAATATTAACTTTATTAATATTTTTCCCGATCTGTATGTAGTACTATGTTTTAAAATGGAAATTTGAAGCAATATCTATAAAATCCCATTACACTATATTTATCAATTAATAATTAATTTTAGTTATCTTGAATTCATTTTTATTAATGGATTTTATTAAATTAAAAATGTTCATGTATGAATTAACGAAAGTCAACCAAGAAGGTAATAATTAAATGTTTCTGTAGAATGTTCCACTTATGTGGAGAGTCTCACTTATGAAATTTAAAGATAAGGTCATTAAACAGAGTAATTTTTTTTTTAAAGTGGACTACTAATTAGCCCTCGTGGTGCAAAAAATTAACCATAGAGTAATAAACCAAACCAAATCTTTTCTAAAAGTGTCTATTTTTTCATGTAATTAAGTATTGCTGCACCAGATAACTTAATAGTAAATAATATTTATTGAGATATTATATATATTTATTATACACTCAAGAGCCAAATTATTATGACCACCCCTAAATTTTGCAATGAACTCACCTGGATGACGTGAAAGGCAAAATCAAGTGGAAGTAGTATTTAATTGCAGCTGGAGAGTCTGAAAAATCATTCTTTCACTTACTTTTGTGTGTGATGGGAAAGGCTGCGAATCTAAGCTATTTCGATAGAGGGCAGATTATAATGGCTCGAAGGCTCGGAACTGTCTTGCATGGTGAAGCAAAACTGGAGCCAGACAGTGGCTCAGCTGACAACCCAATACAATGCAGGGCCAAGTAGAATAGTATCGGAGCACACTGTTCAGCAGACTATTTGGATATGGGGCTACGCAGCAAACGTCCCACTCGTGTGCCTTTGCTAACCAAGCGTCATCGCTAACTGAGCCTACGCTGGGCCTGGGAACATCGCGACTGCTCCATGGATCAGTGGGAGAGAGTTGCCTTATCAGATGAATCCCGCTTTGTCATTCATCACGCCGATGGCCGTGTCAGAATACGCCGTCTTCCAGGCGAACAGTTGCTCCCTCAATGTACAGTAGGTCATACACAGGCCGGTGCTGGCGGTATTATGCTTTGGGGGATGTTTTCTCGGGTGTCTATGGGACCCGTGGTTGTGGTAGAGCAGACCATGAATGCTACAGGGTATCTGAACATCATTGAGGACCAGTTTCACCCTTACATGTCCTCTGATTTTTCAGTTGGAAATTGAATGTTCCAACTGGACAATGGCCCGTGTCACAAGGCTAAAATTGTGTTGCAGTGGTTCCAGGAACACCATGCTGAATTTCAGCTCATGTCCTGGCCGCCTAACTCATCGGATCTCAGTCCAATAGATCACATTTGGGATGTCATGGGACGGCAGCTCAGAGTTCAAAAACCCCCAATTCACAATATCTCTGATTTGCGTAACCGTCTCTTAAACGTCTGGTACAATCTGTCTCCGGCCATCTACTAAGGATTTGTGGCAGCCAAGGGGGTTGAAGTTGTGTTGAGCGCCAAAGGTGGGCCAACTCGTTATTGACAGGTGTTTTGGCTATTGAGTGTATTTTGATGACGACGCAAATGATTTCTAATAATATGACTCAACCTGAACTTCTTAAAGTGAGTTTAGATATACAAAGCCAGCCAAATCCTAAATGCATTTCCCCCCTTTTCCTTGCCTGTTTGCTTAAGTATTCTTCAATATTCTCCCAAATAGGAATGTTTTATTTTCATATCCTTAAGATTAAAGTTACAAAGTATGATGCAAATATGCATTTTCAGTTAATAAATTTTCAAGAAATGTCACATTTTAACACGAAACGTAATATGTATTCATTATACTTTTACATTACTATTGCTGAGAATATATACACGTCAATGAGTTAGAAACACATTGATAGTTATGCAACTGCTGTTTAGAGGTGTACAAGTATTCTATGAATGTTTGTTTAAAAATGCTAAACCTTTGGATAAAGAGGACTTATTTCTTAGCTTACAAGAGTATTAGAATTCACAAATACCAAAATATAAGAACTCTTTTAAGTTCTAAGAAGCAGAGACTTGGACATTTTTTTAAAAGAGGGAGATAAAACTAACAATCTTTGTTAGAGATAAGTAAACGAGGTTAAAAAATATTAATAAAATCAAGATTAGTATCGCCTCAGACAGGTTAAATGGAGTAAAAGGAAATTTCATTGTTTTTAAAATGGCAGAATATTTTAAAGAATACTGGTTTCAACACGAACAATATGCCTAAAATGACACTGTTGGACACTGTTGAAATAAGAAAGAAAAGAAATATAGAAATAAGTCAAGGGAGGTCAATACATATTACGTATGTTTCTGTTATGAAATTCCTGTCAATCTTTTATGATTTGGATTAAAAAGGGACATAGAACTCTTAAAATGAAAAGTAGAGAAAATAAATTGTCCATAATTTAACAATTTATACTCCTTAATGTAATATCCCGCAAAACTTGATATTTTCTTTATTTTCTTTCTATTTTTGTAATGCATAATACTTTTTTGTGAGTACATAGTTAAAAGACCTTTTTATACACATATATTTTACAATCAGATCTTGCACATAACATATAACCAAAATATTTATTTTAAATTAAAATGTTTGGCCTATAAATGCATTTTATGAATTGTTTCTTAATTACCCTTTTTAAACTACTTTCTATTCTCAATACATAGTTGTATTTATCCAACCTAAGAATGTAAAAAATTCAACATGTTATATATATATATATATATATATATATATATATATATATATATATATATATATAAATTAAATCATTTTCCTGCAATTATAAAATATAGCCTTGGATTTTATATTATAATATATTACTGATATGGAAATCCCTCTGAAAAAAATATTTAATACTTTAATAAACCTGCACCGCTTTATTGAAAAGAGTGTCTTTAGCATATAGATTCCAATTCACCTACATAGACAGACACTTATAAAGTTTAAACTGTGGTTTATTTTAAAATCACTGTCAAAAGTTATGTACACTATGGCAAATGCGGAAGAAACGACAAGTATATACTTGACACGAAATGAGTCAGGAAAATAGCGAATATGTTTATACACGAAATAGAAAAAAAGAAATAAATGAAAAGAAGGAAACAATATTAAATTTCATACATAGTTATATTGGAATCATTACCCCTCTCCCCCCCAAAAAAAAATGGTTGGAGCCAAAACAAACAACAAAAACCGACATTTATAGGGTGTGTTCAACTCTCACATGCATACAAAGTTCACAGCGAGTGATCATGCTTTTCATGGGATGAGCAGCTTATCCCAGATTTAAATAATTACCATTCCTCCTATAAAGTAATTTCCAACTCTGTAAAATAAGCTGAGGATATGGAAAAGTGTACGCACAACTCGTCTGAAAACGAAAAATTTCCAATGTATATAAAATCGGACGATAGCCTGCCCCTTGATACGTATAATGTCCTCAGTTCAGATAATCCTTAGATACAGATCTACTGCTTGAAACGGATTCCAAACGACAAGTATATCTTTGACCCGAAATGCGGCAGGAAAATAGCGAATATGTTTAAACACGAAATAGTAAAAAGAAATAAATGTAAAGAGGGAAACAATATTGAATGTCATACATAGTCATATTGGAATCATTACCCCCTTCCCCCGAAAAAAAAAAGGTTGGAGCCAAAACAAACAACAAAAACCGATATTTATAGGGTGTGTTCAACTCTCACATGCATACAAAGTTCACAGCCCGTGACCATACTTTTCATGGGATGATTAGCTTATCCCAGATTTAAATAATTACCATTCCTCCTATAAAGTAATTTCCAACTCTGTAAAATAAGCTGAGGATAGGGAAAAGTGTACGCACAACTCGACTGAAAACGAAAAATTTCCAATGGATATAAAATCGGACGATAGCCTGCCCCTTGATACGTATAATGTCCTCAGTTCAGATAATCCTTAGATACAGATCTACTGCTTGAAACGGATTCCAAACGACAAGTATATCTTTGACCCGAAATGCGGCAGGAAAATAGCGAATATGTTTAAACACGAAATAGTAAAAAGAAATAAATGTAAAGAGGGAAACAATATTGAATGTCATACATAGTCATATTGGAATCATTACCCCCTTCCCCCGAAAAAAAAAGGTTGGAGCCAAAACAAACAACAAAAACCGATATTTATAGGGTGTGTTCAACTCTCACATGCATACAAAGTTCACAGCCCGTGACCATACTTTTCATGGGATGATTAGCTTATCCCAGATTTAAATAATTACCATTCCTCCTATAAAGTAATTTCCAACTCTGTAAAATAAGCTGAGGATAGGGAAAAGTGTACGCACAACTCGACTGAAAACGAAAAATTTCCAATGGATATAAAATCGGACGATAGCCTGCCCCTTGATACGTATAATGTCCTCAGTTCAGATAATCCTTAGACACAGATCTACTGCTTGAAACGGATTCCAAACGACAAGTATATCTTTGACCCGAAATGCGGCAGGAAAATAGCGAATATGTTTAAACACGAAATAGTAAAAAGAAATAAATGTAAAGAGGGAAACAATATTGAATGTCATACATAGTCATATTGGAATCATTACCCCCTTCCCCCGAAAAAAAAAGGTTGGAGCCAAAACAAACAACAAAAACCGATATTTATAGGGTCAACTCTCACATGCATACAAAGTTCACAGCCCGTGACCATACTTTTCATGGGATGATTAGCTTATCCCAGATTTAAATAATTACCATTCCTCCTATAAAGTAATTTCCAACTCTGTAAAATAAGCTGAGGATAGGGAAAAGTGTACGCACAACTCGACTGAAAACGAAAAATTTCCAATGGATATAAAATCGGACGATAGCCTGCCCCTTGATACGTATAATGTCCTCAGTTCAGATAATCCTTAGACACAGATCTACTGCTTGAAACGGATTCCAAACGACAAGTATATCTTTGACCCGAAATGCGGCAGGAAAATAGCGAATATGTTTAAACACGAAATAGTAAAAAGAAATAAATGTAAAGAGGGAAACAATATTGAATG
This sequence comes from Pardosa pseudoannulata, assembly GCA_032207245.1. Classification (NCBI taxonomy): domain Eukaryota; kingdom Metazoa; phylum Arthropoda; class Arachnida; order Araneae; family Lycosidae; genus Pardosa; species Pardosa pseudoannulata. The sequence continues at coordinate 71,509,064 of CM063502.1, read as the reverse complement.
TCATACATAGTCATATTGGAATCATTACCCCCTTCCCCCGAAAAAAAAAGGTTGGAGCCAAAACAAACAACAAAAACCGATATTTATAGGGTGTGTTCAACTCTCACATGCATACAAAGTTCACAGCCCGTGACCATACTTTTCATGGGATGATTAGCTTATCCCAGATTTAAATAATTACCATTCCTCCTATAAAGTAATTTCCAACTCTGTAAAATAAGCTGAGGATAGGGAAAAGTGTACGCACAACTCGACTGAAAACGAAAAATTTCCAATGGATATAAAATCGGACGATAGCCTGCCCCTTGATACGTATAATGTCCTCAGTTCAGATAATCCTTAGACACAGATCTACTGCTTGAAACGGATTCCAAACGACAAGTATATCTTTGACCCGAAATGCGGCAGGAAAATAGCGAATATGTTTAAACACGAAATAGTAAAAAGAAATAAATGTAAAGAGGGAAACAATATTGAATGTCATACATAGTCATATTGGAATCATTACCCCCTTCCCCCGAAAAAAAAAGGTTGGAGCCAAAACAAACAACAAAAACCGATATTTATAGGGTGTGTTCAACTCTCACATGCATACAAAGTTCACAGCCCGTGACCATACTTTTCATGGGATGATTAGCTTATCCCAGATTTAAATAATTGCCATTACCCCTATAAAGTAATTTTCAACTCTGTAAGAAAGGATGGGGATAGAAGAAATTGTACTCACAACTTGGCTGAGAACGAAAATTTTCAATGGACATAAAGTCGGACTCCTTGATACGTATAATGTTCTAACTCCAGATAATCATTAGACACAGATCTTCTCCTTGACACCGATTCCAAACACTTCAAACATACGAACCTTACTTTAAAACCAATAGAAAATTGTCAACCTGAAAAAATTTTCTAATTTTCAAATAAGCATAATTCATAATAACGTACAGATAATATATTTTTAAAAAAATAAGGATTGCAAAATTAACAGACAAATTGGGAAAGCATAAAATACAAGATAAAAAAGTAATTACATTCTGATTTCTTTGCAATGAATTATTATTTTGTATGTAATATTTGAAGTTTTTCTTAAACCACTCTCCCATAACAGAGAAATAAAGTGATTTACTTAGAAAATAAATTAAGTGTTTGCTTCTGTTAGAATGAATAGGAGGGAGTTTATAAAAATAACTTCCTAGAATATGTTTCATAATTTCCAAACAAAATTCTTATTTGAAGAGAATATTAATGCATTTTTATAAGGCTTATTTGAATAAAAATGACATATCTGGAATGATGTCACATCGGCAGAACTAAGTGGCAAGCAGAATGGACATTTTTTTGTTCCTATTTTCCTTTTCTTCTTCTTTTTTGTTGATATTCAAAAATTTAATCAAATATGTAATAAAAGATTACTCAGAACAGATGTGGATGAATCTTGATTCTTTCAAATTAGATATCAGTGTCAGAATAGCTTAAAGTTATTTTGAGGATTTAATTATAACATGCACTGTATTATGTTTATGTAATATTCAGGATTTTTATAACTTGAAGTCAGATAGCCTTTAACTATTTACACCATGCCATATTAATTATTAAAGAACAAGTCTACTTGTTGTTATGTACAACTACCAGTAGAATTGTTTTATAGCTACCATATAGAATATTGAATGTATTTTAAATATTTTTTTCGTTATACTTTATTATATGAATTTCTCAGTTTTGCTTTCAAACATTTCTTAATAATTTCACAGGATATCCTCTTAATTATCAAACTGTGCTCTTAGTTTTCGTTAGATAGCTTAAGGGTATTTAATATTCCTAAAGATTCAAACACTTCCATTTTTACAACATTAAAATATAACGAAAAAAATTTCCAGCATTATGATTAAAAATATATTTTTGTTCATAAGTATACAATACGTTCAAATAGACATTCCTATCAACAAAAGCTTATTATTGAAAACGACAAGCCAAATCGTCTACTTGTTATCAGGCAAATATAATTATTGTGTACAAATTCTAAACTCATTTAATATGAAAAAATCTATATAAGCATGTGGATTTATCCTTACTATTATAATTTTTTTTTATAAAATTTAAAATTATAAGTTTTAAAATCAACTCATTTTTTTAATTAAGAACTTTTTTTTATGCGTTTTCTGTTATATCATATCACAATATCAATATATATATATATATATGTATATATATGTGTATGTATATATATATGTGTGTGTGTATGTATTATATATTATATGTATTTTAATATATATATATTTTATTTATTATATTATATATATTATATATAAGAAAAATGTAAATTTTAGAAATACATATTTATAGAACAATTTATTTTTATATATATAAAAATATATATTTTTTTATATATATATATATATATAATATATTTATTTATTTATATATATATAAAAAATATGTGTGTTTTTTTTTTTTTAATCACTTTCTAAAATTTTAACTGAGAGAATTAAAATGTTTTTTATCACGCTTTTTAGAACAATAGTTTTTTCTCTATTTCATTCCAAATCTGGCTTCTTTTTTAACAATCTAACTAATGGATTATGAAGTATTCTTTGTTAAAATAAAAATATTGCTTATTCTGAAAAAGTAAATGAAATAAGACAAAACACTGTATCAGAAACTATATAAATTACTAAAATATGATATAAAATAACAAAGCATTATGTATTTCTGGATTGATGAGCTTTATCAGCCATAAAGTAAAACTTTGAAATAGAACTGTGTGCTTAGAACACAACAATTAAGCATTAAAACTCATTTTATTTAGAATTTTAGCTTCTACAAATTTTGAGCTGATTGGTTTTTATTAGCGTTAAATGTTTTTGATATATTATTATTTTTTTAAAAAACCCTGTTTTTGGAATATAAACCTGTTCCCAGCAGATAAAGTTCACCTAGCAAGATGGCGAAAATTTAGTACGTTCACAACACATCTAACCTGAAGGGATTAAAATAATTTCCAGCTTTCACTTAATTTAAATCCGTATCCGGCTTTTTTATACTCCTACTAGTTGTTTAAAAGAGCTGTGAGCTTTATTTTCAACACAACTATTATATGTGTGCACTCACTTTAGTCAGAATTTTCAGCTCCACAGATTTTCTGTTGAGACGTTTTTGATCCCAGTAATTGTTTTTGTTTTGTTATTTTTCGACTCTTAATCTTCACGCAGAGGCTAAAGATCGTCTAGCAGGAGGGGAAAATATAGTGTTTATTAGATAACTAATTTGAAGGTATTTAAACAATTCCTAGCTTTACTATAATTACGTATAGAAAAACTCCACTAATGGCATAGATAAAACATTACAAATTTTTCTCTTGATATATACTACCTTTCAAAACTTAAATTATTCATTACAACATCAATTTTCTGATTCATTATAAGTTAAAAATTATATCCATTTTAGAAGGAATTTTTCACAATCCCTTTAATAATGTTCAAACTTAAGTAAACGTATTAAGGTTTATCATTTCAAGTGGTTTTTTTTTTATAACAAAAATATGCACCAAATGAAGTAATGAAATTTGCTTACCCACTAGGTAATTTTTGAAATATGTAGGTTAGAAACTAAATGCTTGTATCAAATTGAAATAAAATATTTGTTTTATTATGTAAACTAAACCTATTAAGTTATCTCACATTTTAAGATGAAAAACTAAATTAAAGCTGTTAAAATACAGATAGTAGAAACGTTAAGATATCAAAAATACCTTTTACCATGCTATAAAAATATATTGCTCGTATTAATAAAATTGAAGCTCATAAAATGATAAAGTTAATAAGCCTTTATCGGATAGAAAAAATTATTTTCTAATTTACAAATTTTCATTTGCGGGTAAATGGATTTATATTTTCACTCTTGGTGTACATATTTTATGTTTTTTTTTAAAAATCTATTGCTTCATATAAAAAACTAAATACAATTTTATAAATTTAGGCCCTTGTTAATGATGTAGAACTATTTTTATTCTAAACAGAGCATAACTTTTATTTTATAGGAATCAAAATTAGTCTGTTATATAAAAGATTTTAAAGGTATTTTTAAAAGTATTTTGTCTTCTGAAAGAAATTAATTTTTTTTCCTTTCTAATGAATAGAAATTTGACTCAGAGAGTGGGTAAATTTTTTATCTAATGCATCTGTAAATTCTCTACAAATTAGTAAATTTAACTGTCTATCTATCATTTTAATAAATTCATATTTAAACATTAAAACTAGTATATGCTCCTTTTCATGCCCCAGTTTCTGCAGAATTCATCGATCTATAAAATTTATGAAAGTATATCTTTAATTTGAAAGATAAAATTAGGCTATGCAGCTTTTACGCTAAATTTTCTTTTCATTTATACAGAACCTTTTTCTAGTTCTCCAATAAAGCATTTGAATTTTCAATGTAAATTTATCACTTAAAAAGAAGTTTAAAATATTAGATTTTATTTTTCAGAGATAATTATAGGAAAGCGTAAGTATGCTTTCTCTTTTATTCTGCTCTTATCATAGTTTATTTCCCTTACGCACTACACCAGATATTTTTACCCTCAAGCCATGCATTAATAATGACTGATATTTATTGCAAAGATAATAGGCAGTATCATTATAGTTTATCATCAATAAGAAGGAATCATAATTTGCAATATAATATCAATTTTCATTACCAGAAAGTAAGAAAGATAGTAGTGAATTATTTCATACAAAATATTGCTACGCTTTGAAAAACTTATATATGAGGCCACAATAATTACGGTCTTTCTGATATAAACAAGAATTAAGACGAGGGTCCATTTTAAAACTAGTATTATAAAATGACATACTTTAATATTTTGATACCACTATCTTCTTAAAACAAAATATGCAGCATCTGAAATACAAAATTAATTGTTTATTGAACAGATTGTCAGAATTAGTGCATTACTATGCGTTATTTAAAAATAAATGTTTAAAATATTATATTCAGTATTTAAAGGTCAAAATTAATTGCGTATCTTAGAGCATGTTACGACAACTCCCTTACAAGACCTTATATTATGGAAATAAACCTTTAAACGGGTACTGTGTATTACTCTAATGTAGTGATTTTTAGACAAATAAATGTTAAATGTTATGAATAATTATATACATTTGCATAGTATAGTGTAAAAATGCATATGCATTCTGCATTCATTAATTTAATGGGCCTTTAGAAACTTGACTATTAACAATATAAGGTTTATTGTTGCTTTTTAGAACCTTATATTTATTTAGAGGTTAAAACTAGATCTTAGGCATAATCCTTTGATTGAAGTATTATGCTTTGATATAGAAAACTGACTTATGGAACATCAAGAAAAAATATATTTAAAACATACAAGAAGAATACCAAATAAAAGTTTTCAAGTGGTCTAAATAACTTCTATCATAATTCAAGTGTTAATAAAAATATTACTATATGATACAAATAAAATATATAAATTCATTTAGCAGCAGGAGGATATAACAACAAATGGTAATAAAATGGTGTATTTATTCAACTACTTAATAGTTGCATAAAGTATGCAGTCCCGAAGTCAACGAATTATACCGTTATACCACATAAGTTACCACAAGCGTTATACCATATAAAAGTTTTCAAGTGGTCTAAATAACTTCTATCATAATTCAAGTGCTAATATAAAATATTACTATATGATACAAAAGAAATATATAAATTCATTTAGCAGCAGGAGGATATAACAGCAAATGGTAATAAAATGGTGTATTTATTCAACTACATAATAGTTGCATAAAGTATGGAGTCCAGAAGTCACAGAATGGGTATACCGTTATACCACATAAAAGTTTTCAAGTGGTCTACAAAACTTCTATCATAATTCAAGTGTTAATATAAATATTACTATATGATACTAAAGAAATATATAAATTCATTTAGCAGCAGGAGGATATAACTGCAAATGATAATAAAATGGTGTATTTATTCAACTACATAATAGTTGCATAAAGTAAGCAGTCCCAAAGTCACAGAATGGGTATATTATAATAACCTACAGGCTGAACTAATTAGGAGTGAATCACTAAACGCTAGGAAACTCATCATATATGCGATGAAAATTAGTAACGGATGGTAAGCAGTGGTTTATTACCAACACGCTACAACTCAGTTCATTATCGATTAAAATAAGTTTCACAAAGCAACAATTCAAAAGTTTTCATATCTAGGAGAAAATATTGCGAGATTTATTTGTGTAAATCTAACTGACATTTGTGATTTATTGATCTGCACATCATCCATAAGGAAAGTATCAGAAAGTAGCTCAAAACACTAGATAAAATATTGAATTTTTAGTAGAAAAGTGAAATTTAGGGTGTAATAATGGGAACTGATTGTTTTAATTGCACTCAAAGTCATTGTTCCACAACAATACTGAATAGAAAATATTAATAGCGTAAAATATGCACGTAACATGTAAAAATATTCAGAATATCCTCGACAATTTCAGGGTTAAATAGAAATGACTCACTATCAGCTAATGCCAGGTTGTTTCCACTCTATCTTCCTCGTTGTCATTTCTAATTACCTTGTATATTTTATCATCTATAACCAGATGTAGTAATTTGATATATGATATAATTTTCTGCATACTTTCTGGAAAGAAAATAGTTATTAACTATTAAAAAATAATCAGCTTTAAGTTGAGAATTGAAAAGTGTCAGAAAGGGAATTGTATTAAATCTTCATCTTCTTGGTTGTCATTTCTAAATATCTGCTCTATTTTATCACCTATAACCAGAAATAGTAATTTGATATATGATATAATTTTCTGCATATTTTCTGAAAAGAAGGTAGTTATTAACTATTAAAAAATAATCAGCTTTAAGTTGAGAATTGAAAAGTGTCAGAAAGGGAATTGTATTAAATCTTCATCTTCTTGGTTGTCATTTCTAAATATCTGCTCTATTTTATCACCTATAACCAGAAATAGTAATTTGATATATGATATAATTTTCTGCATATTTTCTGAAAAGAAGGTAGTTATTAACTATTAAAAAATAATCTGTTTTAAGTAGAGAATTGAAAAGTGTAAGAAAAGGGATTAATTGTATTAAATCTCTATCTTCTTTGTTGTTATTTCTAATTATCTGCTCTATTTTATCACCTATAACCATAAATAGCAATTTGATATATGATATAATTTTCTGCATATTTTCTGAAAAGAAAATAGTTATTAACTATTAAAAAATATTCCGTTTTAAGTAGAAAATTGAAAAGTGTAAGAAATGGGATTAAGCGTATTAAATCTCCATATTCTTGGTTGTCGTTTCTAATTATCTGCTCTATTTCATCACCTATAACCATAAATAGCAATTTGATATACGATATAATTTTCTGTATATTTTCTGAAAAAAAAGTAGTTATTAACTATTTAAAAATATTCCGTGTTGAGTAGAAAATTGAAAAGTGTAAGAAATGGGGTTAATTGTATAACATCTCCATCTTTTGGCTGTCATTTCTAATTATCTGCTCTATTTTATCCCTATAACCAGAAATAGTAATTTGATATATGATATACTTTTCTGTATACTTTCTGAAAAGAAAGTTATTATTAACTATTAAAAAATATTCCATTTTAAGTAGAGAATTGAAAAGTGTAAGAAATGGGGTTAATTGTATTTAATCTCCCTCTTCTTAGTTGTCATTCCTATTTATCTGCTCTATTTTGTCACCTATAACTAGAAATTAATTGTATTTAATCTCCCTCTTCTTATTTGTCATTCCAATTTATCTGCTCTATTTTGTCACCTATAACTATAAATAACAATTTGATATACGATGTAATTTTGTGCATACCTTCTGAAAAGAAAGTAGTTATTAACTGTTTAGAAATATTCAATTTTAAGTAGAGAATTGAAAAGTATAATAAATGGGATTAATTGTATTAAACCTCCATCTTCTTGGATGTCATTTCTAATTATCTGGTCTATTTTACCACCTATAACCAGGAATAGTAATTTGATATACATTATAACTTTCTGCATACCTTCTGAAAAGAAAGTAGTTATTAACTGTTTAAAAATATTCCGTTTAAAGTAGAGAATTGAAAAGTGTAAGAAATAGGATTAATTGTATTTAAATAAACTAGAAGATTATGTGCAACAATAATTCTGATAAGAAAAATGTTAGCGATACAAAAGATGCAAGTATAATGCATAACTATTCAAAATATCTGGTGAGTTTAAGGGCTTAATACTGAAATTTTGATTACGAATTGACATTAACTATCAAAAGACTGAGTCATCTGAAGGTAACACAGGTATAAAATCAAAGAAAATGAAAGTTTACCTTAAAAAATATGAATATTTATAGAAAATTGAAAAAGATGAGCAGACTTTTTGCATTTCAATAAAAAATTAAAGGAATTATTGAAAAAGAAGATCTTACAAATAAATATTTTTATCTCGAAAATAAAATGAAAATTAAATTGTATTAAAGATCTGATGTATATATTTATGCAATGTGTGCAAATATCTAATTTTTTAATGTCTGAAATATAAAGAGGTAATTCTATGTTTTCGTTTAATTTTAACTATATATATATATATATATATATATATATATATATATATATATGCAGAGATAGATTGAGAAAGAGAAATATATCTATCTATATATATATGTGCGTAATATATCGAAATTATTTCACTCTAATATCTCTTTAAAAACCTCCTCTCTCCCATTTTAATTCTTTAAAATCTATTTTCCCAGCCACAAAATGTCTTAAACAAAGAGTGTCCTCGACTTAAAATACCTCCACCACATTTCCCTAAACTTTTTGTGCAATAGATGTAAATTTTTTGTCTATTTTGTTCCAACTGTCGCAGACGAATGGCTCAGTTTGTTTTCTACTGATCTAACAGTTAAATTCGCTGACTAAGTTTCTTGTCCCTTGGACTAATTCTATCTGTCTCACTCTGGGGTACACCTCTTTTCGAGTAAACTGGTTTTCGTATGATTCTCTTGCATGCCGTTGAATGGAAAAGATGTGTTTTAGCAGCTCCTCAATAAATATTAATTTGTTCTCAAAATTGTGCTTCACTTCAATGTGACCTGACTGCAACATTATTTGAGGTGTAGCTGCATAGAATTCTCCTTTCCCAGTAGCACGAGCAAATAAAAACAATAGGGGCAATAATCAAATGTAACCGGCCTTTTTAGAATTCCTGGATTACACACATATATATATGTAGAGAGAGATTTTGACAGAGAAAGTGAGAGCGTGAGAGAGAGAGAGATGGAGAGAAAGACAGAGAAAGAGTGGGGGATCACGAGAGAGGAAGAAAGGAGAAAGAGGGGGAGTAAGAGAGCGAGAAAGATAGAGAGAGATGTTAAATGAAAGGGTGAGGATAAACAAGAAAAAGAGCGAAAGATAAAGAGAAAGAGAGGTATAATTCCATATACCACCAAATTATAATTCCAAACTGTTAAAGGAATGGATAGCGGCATTATACCGGCGTTTTACTGCAGTTCTAAACTGTGAATAAAAATTCAATTTTTGATAGAGTAGTAAAATTTAAAGAGTAAAAACGGTATTGATTCTATTAAATGGAATATAAATCTTTGCTCCCCAATAATTCTGATAAAACATAAATTAGTAATGTAAAAGAAGTATGCACTATATACACTTATTCAGAATGCTTGAATAGTGTCAGGGTTAAATGATTAACTAGTTGATAATTTCACAGTGCTCTCACTTGATTCTCTTGGGATTAATCGCTAATCATTTGCCTTATTAAATCATTCACAAACTGTTATCATAATTTCCCATATGATATAATGGTGAGATAAAATGGTCTACTCATTCAAAATAAAGTAATTCTAAAATCTGTAAAAATGGTGCTTTAGTAGAGAATTAAAAATTAAAGTGCAAAAACGAGATTGATTG
>CM063502.1:71481615-71494115 GCA_032207245.1 Pardosa pseudoannulata | reverse complement strand
TTAGCAATCTTGTAAATAAAATAACCATTTAACAACATCTAGGAGTATATTATTGGAAAAAATATAAATTTTATTTACCGCGAGAGAGAAATGATAAATCCTTTAGAAAATAGTAAATAGATCTTATAATAAATATTAAAAGTAAAACTTTATATATAACCTAGTCCCTAAAAAGGTTAAAGGAAAGAAAAATCCCAAAAAAGATTTTAAATCTTTTTTGGGAATTTTCTTTACTTTAGGATTTTTCTTCGCTTTTGATACTGTCCTTCTTATAATTTCTTCTTTCGAGTTGTTTTAACTGCCCATTTGACTAATTGATAAAATGCTTTTAATTAAGATATATTATTTTAAATCGAAGATCTGGTAAACCTAGGGAAATATGTCGGTGTTAACTGGTTTGGTTTGGTGTGAAACATTATGGTCATTGTTTTGGAAGACAATGGCTAATAAGAACGAGAGTTACTATTTAACGCTCATTTTGAGTCCTCAGACTCAGGTATAGTCTAGACATCATACCTTTTCGTAAATTGTTCGGCTTTCCTAGTAATTAATGAATAAAGAATTCTCTGTTCTCTGCTTCATATAAATGGGAAAAATTGTAACTCCTTATTGTTTATATTAATAGGGATAGCTTTTATTTTCTTCTAGGATGAGGTTAGATATATTCAGTGTGTCAGCCAGTGCATATATCTTTACAAAAAAAAATGCAAGTATGTACTTTCTTTGGCCTTTGTTGGGGGTTGATAATCAGTATACGAAAAATTCTATGAACGTCTAGGAAATCGTCGCTATCACAAATAAAGTTTTATCATCTGTTGCATAAAATTGAAATACACAAGTATAGAAAATATGGATTTATATGTAGAAATAAAAGACATATTTCAGAGACTTATTTGTCCCTTTTAAACAGTTGTTAAACCCCTTTCCGTCATTAAAGCCTTTATTTGGCTCTTGTCATCTTTGGAATATGTTCGGAAACCCTATCATTTTAGCACATTAAATAAAAATTTCATATTAAGGGCAATTACTACTTTTAAGCATGGTATAAAGTAATTATAAAGTAAATAAATAAGTTACTACTAATAAAAAAATATTTATTGTAAACAGCTCTATTCCACTAACTGAAAAGTAGCATTTGATTTTATGGATAATGTTTAAGGAAGCAGTTGATAATACTCTAAGGACTTATAATGAATCTTTAATGTCAGTAACTGTCACTATTTATGCTCTAAGACATGAATTTTTGAAAACTTTTAATTTTGGTTCAACATTTCCACGTTTCAGATATGCAGAAAGTTTGAAAACAAAGAAAATACATCTATTCAACTGTCCTAAGGCAATAAATGATTTATTGAAGGCACATCCATCTATTGGTTGTCCTATTGATTTTTTATATCTATCCCTCGTAAGTTGTCCATATACTTTTATCAATTTAAATGGTGCTTTAAGAATATAGCTAAGAAAGTTAATTAACAAGTACACTGTTCATCTCCCTCTGACAGTGTCAATAGATCAGAGAGTGTTGAAATGCGTAGTATATCAGTTGTTGGAGTCATTTGTCGGAAATAATGGCATGAAAGGACCAATCTCTTTATGGACGTCACAGAACCTGCATTGGTGGAAGATATTTAATCATTTTATTTTCCTATTCGAACACAGAGTAATGGTTTTTCTTAAGTTCCTGTGGAGATGCCCTGTAGAAAATAGTGTATACTTCATAATGATTTTAAAATTTCACAAAAATATCTACCAGTGAACCTATGAGATACTTTCATGACGTTACTAATTTTGCAAATTTCCACTTGAAAATTATTAGTAATTCCAGGATTAAATAACAAAAAATGCAATTATATGCCGAAGTATTACCACAGATACTGACTTATATCAATTAAACATAAAATAAACAAAAATAATTCAAATTTTGATGAAAAGACAGGTAGAAATTTTGAGTGGAGTCACCAGGAATCTTTGTACCAAAATTCATGCATGTAGTTCTAGCCTTTTCCATGCAATCGTGTTGGCAGACAGACAGTCAGAAACGCAGTCACACAAATATATCCCTTTGTTTATAAAGGTAAATAAAATAATATTAAATCTCAATTCAATATTTTTACTGTACAAGGAGATCAAGAGAAAAATATAAATCTAAAATTTCAGAATAGAGAAACATTGTGTATTTAGGGAAACTAGCCTGAACGATTTGGATTGCTAATGAAAGCCTGGATGAAATATAAAATGCCTGTAATGGTTTATGCTTTAAAGTCAGACTGTTTCAAATTTTTGGAAAGAAAGTTTTTAAAATTTTTCCTTTTCAAAATTTTATAGGGAAATACAATTAATCTGTTTTAAAATTTCGAAAAGCTAACAATTAGTATTTGAAATGTATATTTCATTTTTACCAAAATCTTTTTATCTTTATATTTATAGTTATTTTACCTGATTAAATAACTCTTCATCCTACACTAAAATATACTTTCTACTTCTACTTATTTATTTATGAGTTTATGTTAAATATTATTTTACCAAATATAATATCATTTAATCTAAGCATTTGGATATCATGAATCTAGTTTCAATACTGCATTAATGTTTTTGGTCTTCCTCCACGAAAATCGAGCAAATCAGCCCACTTTTATGTTTACTTCTCCCAAGAGAGACTATTATCTTTAAATTATTCTTCTGTTTTCTTATTGTCTCTACATAAGTGAACTAGTGTCACCTACGGACAAATGAAATTCCATGGCTAGGTTACAAGACTATTTAGTTACTTTTAGTCTTTTTTAAAGTTGCTTCTTAGGAAATTTGTAATTTATACTGGATCCATTGATGCATAAAATGAAGTAATTTAAATCGTATTTTCTCATTAAGTACAGAGCAGTAAAAGTTTAAAGAAAAGGAAAGTATATTCTTCCAGAAAGAATACAAATCTTTTTAAACAATATCTGACATATTTTAGATAAAATATTGAATTAGAATGTAGAACATACTAGTATAGAATAAAACCAGCCTCAGTTATTCATGCAGTAAAAAGTACGAATACATCTCAGTATTTCATAATATACTTCACGTGTACCGAAATTTGCTTCTAGAATATGCCTTTTTTATGCATAAGCTTAGGGAATAAAAATATATTTGACTCTCACCATTCATAACTCTGTAGAATGAATTCAATTCTGATTCAATATGACAGACTTTTCAGGAAATTCTATTAATATACTATACTTTGTACATATTGTTTCATTCTCATTTAGTTAGCAAAAATTAAATTTTGCTCAGATAAAATACATTTTTTCTTTGACTTCTACTGATGCAAATTTACTTGAAAATGTATCGTCTTATTGTGGTAGTAATTTAGACATGCATATAAAAATTTACTTCAATGCAATTTTAATTATTATACTTCCTAATATTTCAAAATTATGTAATATTAACTGAAACATCCAGACATCAAATACACTTGCATGGATGAGTTCAAACTTTAATATGTATTGTAATCAGTGTATCTCTTTTTACGCATACGATGGAAATCCAAAAAAATAAAGGTACTGACAATATAAATGATAATACTGAAATAAATTGAGTACTGACAATAAAGGCCTCTGACACGCAAATTAGATGTTTTTCTAACAAAAACAACAAAACCTCTTTAAAAATCTGGGATTTTGAAAAATGGTGCTTTCGTTTGAATCTGAGTTTTAAACTTTTGTTGTAGCAACAGTACTCTTTTAGTGTCTTGATTCCAAATCATATCAGCTGCGAGTTGAGAAGCGTCATAAAATTTAGTCTTCCAAAGGGAAGATTTTTAACGAAATAAATTTTTTTATAGTATGATGTCATAAACCGTAATAATGTGTGCAAGTGATGTCGGTCACTAATCCGGCAAAATAAATGTTCTAGCATAAAAAAGTATGGTAATTTTCCTCGGAACCATAAAGGATCAAGTTATCCTCAGTGAAAGTTTGTCACAAGATTGAAACATCGTCCTGCAATTTAGTGAATACCTAAAAAACGATGGACGGCGATACTAAATAAGAAAAAGATAATATTAACTTGAGTGTTTCTTGCATATCAGTGTTCCTTCTAGAGAGCTAAAGCTACAAAGCAATTCTTAAAAATTCGTAATGTGGATCCTCACACACCTAATCTGGCACTTTCAAATTTTTAATTCTTTAACTCTATGGAGTTGTTTACGGCTGGAAAAAGATTTTTTTTGTCTGCCTATAAGTACCATAATTCTGACAAACAATGTTTCATAAAGGTGGCAGGATACTTATTTGACAAATGTATACGAAGGCTCAACTGTCGATTCACAATGTGATTTAAAAACAAAAGATTACAAAATTTTTAGAGCTAAATCCTTTATTTATATGAAGTTAATAATATTTTGTGACCTTTCTAACCGTGGTTTTTGTAATGCTTTTGATTAAAGTATATTATTTGATACTTTTACCTAAAGATTGTTTGTACTCGGACAGGACACTACCTAATTTGAAATAAGTGTTGGGTTGTAACATCGTATATTAAATAACATGGTTATTTTAGATATTTTTTTCAATATGGAAAGAAGAAATACCAAATGATGCTTTCAAGTGTTGCTAACATTTGATGATCCTTTCAAAACATCACCTAAAAGCTCGTTAATCGATTCGGTAACTGGTATTTGATGGCAGTTTTCAAATAAAATTAATAACTCTATCACTCACATAAAACTTATATAATGCTTATAATCTATTTTCATTGACACTTAATGTACATCTAGACATTGTCTGTAGACTGAAATTTAATTTAGTTTAATGTAACAGTTAGGAGTACAAGATTAAAATGTTAACATCTCGTCTTATGGAAGAAATGTACATAGAAACAAAATATTATGTTTTTAGATGATTTTGGTGTTTTTACTGGTAATTTTTGTTTTAAATTTCCATATAAAACAACGTCAAAACGCTAGTAAAGGCATTAATTTATCCTCTAAATGAACATTAAATTTTTTTTTTCTAAATATACACGTAGTTTCAGCCTCATCAGCCAGTCTTTTATGAGGCTCCTGGAATTTTTTTTAAAAAGATAGATCTGGACAAATAATTTTTTTCTACATGATTTAGAATAGCATTTCTGGAACTAATTTCACTGATACCCAGTTTCAGAACTGCGAAGATAGACGATAGTTCACACCTTGTGATAAATACAAAAATATTTTTAGACAGTGGCGCAGTGGTGAGGAAAGACAATTTAAATTTTAAGTATCTTCATTCCTTCTTTAGTAATTTCATATTTAGCTGACTTTTCTTGATTATTGTCTCAGCATCATGGCACACAGTCACGGCGCCCAGTATAAGAACCGACTTCTTAAAATACAATTTTAAGTATAAAAAATTACAAAATGTAATTATTATTTCTTTGATAATTATTTGATAACTGAGCTAGAATATGAATTTAAAATAACAGTTGTAAATTTTTCCTGGAAAAATTCGCAATACCTTAGACATTATTTTAATTTCGTCTTCATTTTTATACCTCATTAATCTATTTTAAGGAGTATGCAGAAATAGTTTATATTACTTCTCCCAGAAGTGTTTCCACATACTAAAAGGACCTAGCAATCGATTCACTAATTTAGTAAAACGAAAAACAGATATAAAATTGGATAGAATAAAATGATGAAAAAATTATTTTCTGATACCAACAGGATGTTTTTACTTTAATAACAATATGCATTGTTTTTTCTTATAAAATGTATTCTACCAATCCTCATTTATCATGATAAATATAAAAATAATATTCTACACATCTGCTATATTAATTAAACTACGAAAACATTTCTTGTAGAATGTTTATCTTTACAGAAATTCAATCTGTAATCATAATATACAGTTTTATTTGAAGTATGTATATCGAATAAATTTTATTTCATATTTTAAACTCGAAATGACTATGAATAATATTATAATTATTAATATTTATTTGACTTTAAATTATAATGATATATAGCTAACAAACGAGATTTTCAGATAATTTCAGTAAATAAAATTTTTTATAAACTATATACAAACAGTATCATTAAATTGTAAATGTTAAATTTTTAATTCCTGTTTATTCCGATAATGACTTATTAGCGATAAAATTTGAAAACCATCTGCTAAAAAAACTACAGATGTTTTTCCCTATCTAAATAGATTCGAGCCCTTCTTTTGGATCTATAACTAAGTACTAGTTGGGAATTAAGCAACTGTTTCTGAACAAATTTGCCAATAAAAATTGAGCCGACAACCCTTAAAAGCAATGGAGTTCACCTCAGTTGCGATAGAAAAGTGTAGGCAATTATTTAATTAAGTCAGAAAAGTAAAGACGGGAGTAGACTCCAGGAAGGGATTTTAGGAAAATAAATACATTGATTAATTATGTTGGAGGTGAATCATTATGCTTCTAATCACTGAAGTCTTGACCCAGAAGTCGTTTTTCAGTCTCTAAAAGTTTTGAAGGTTGAAGGGGGTCATTTACAAAAGAAATTACTCAACATTTATGGAAAATTTTTGATTGAAGTAACAGGAAATATTGAGGTTGGATTAAGGTAATAGTATGCCTTTAAAAATCTCGCGATATCAGTTTTAAGAAGTTTATATTGATGTATAGTGCATTTTATTCTGAAGATAATGCAATTATAGTTTTACATATAATGATTTTTGACTCATTTTTCTACGACTTCTGTTATTTCATCTAATTTCCTTTAATTCTCATTAAACTTGTAGTTTGATATTATTTTTAAATAGATACTTAAGTTACAGGTAATGAATACAGTTAGTATTGATACTAGAGGTAGATTATTGTGCTTCTAATCCCTATGCCTTTACTTAAAAGTCATTTTTCAGTCTTATAAGAGGTCTCATACCTTGCAAAGGAGAATTGGTGCTTGCTGAAAATTTATATATTTCTACAGACAAGAGATTATATATTTCTACAGATTTAAATAATACGTAAAATCACACACACACACATTCGTGACACTTAAGAGCTGCTCCAACTTTAATAAAATATATAATTTATTTATTTTTATTGATTACAGGGACAATGTTCAACAAAATTGTTCAACATTTATGCAAACATTTTGATTGAAGCAGTAGGAATTCTTCACATGGAGTTGAGGGAAAAAACCTTTTATGGTCAAAATATTGGTTTGATTTGGAGTGCTACGGTCTACTTTTTTGCAACAAGAGGGCTAATGAGACCGTAAAAATATTGGATTTTATATTATTTTATAGAGCAAATTATTATAAACAAAAGAATTAAAAAATCTTTAGTGAATGATAGTAAGCCATAAATAAAATAAAATGTAAGCGTAAGTGCTTTGTTTCCTATGTAAATGTGTTTTTACTTTTAATAGATCTGTGGTTTACATGATTTTCGACGCAATTTTACATTATTCAGTAGACAATTTTATTCCCAGTAAAATGGTCTAAAAATTTTTAGCGTATAATAGTTATTTAATAAGATCTTAAAATGTGAGGCTCTCGTCTTGGTTTTCTTTTAAATGAATGTTTAAACTTTATAGATCTCCCGTTTATATACAATAATTTTTGACGTTTTCTTCCATGATTTCTGTGAGTTTGTCAATTTTTTATATTTACACTAAAAAAGTTATTTGTATTTTTTTTACACAGAGTTTCCCAAGTTAAGCAATCGTGTAATCTCTTTGGAACACCACGAAGATGTTACAACAATGTTGTTTCTCATGCCACTTGGACAAACCAAGACCCATTGAGCCTGCAGGCTCTCGTATTAATGCCATGGGGTGCGCCTTTCGTTTTAATGAGCACCATTAAGGTGAAAGAACGATTTCGCTCAAATTGGTCCTCGTAATTTCTTAGCAGGGACGAAGCAGAAGACCCACAGACTTGGCCTGCCCCCCCCCCCAGAGGTATTGATTGAGAACTTGGAGGACATTGTGACCACGAACATAATTTACGTGCCCAGTGACCTTTAACGAACTCGGTGGATCTTAGGCCTACTCGGGTTATCGTGTTCTTAATATAAACTAGTGCCTTAATATAGTCTTATTTTTTAAGTCTCAAGATGTAAAACTCGAAGATCTTGGAGGTCAATATGTGGGTCCTACACAGTCAATCTCCAAATGAGAGTAACACAATTTTCTATTTGTATGCATTAGTTTCAATTTCCTTCCTCACTATCCTCTGTAGCATAGACCTAGGACGTCAATTTTAAAAGCCATCATGGTATGGATTTTTGTATTCTACGTTGTTCGATTTCATTAACAGCATTTATAAGATAATAGCTGACATAAAAGCTAAACAATCATTTCTAGGCAAATTCACTACACTTCCTGTTGTCTTGAATTTATTATTCAATTTTAATATCCTGGAGTCACCTGAGGTTTTTTTCAAACTTTGTTAGAGATTTTCTCTTTACGAAAAGAAAAAAATTTCAACTTGTAAAGCTACAACACACACTGCACTTTCTCTCAAAACTTTGCCATTTGTAAATCTGCCATTCGTGCATATGCTTTATCCTATGTATAGTATAAGTAAAATGAAATTGCCAATTTTCCAGCTGAAAATATATTTATTTTATTTTCCGATGCATGAAAAATAAATTGGCAATTACCAGATGAAAATTATTCCTTATATGAAACTAAATTCATATCTGACGAGCCTCACTTTTGGAAAATCACTGAACAGACGGAATTTATTTATTCATATTGCTATGCTGCAAAAAATCTAAAACGTTTCTGAAACTAAGTTTTAAACTTTACTCTGTTATATACGCCTTACTGCATTAAAAAAGTCTATAATTTAAAATGTTATTAGGTTTTAATTTCTTTCTAGACTTTTGAAAACCCTGTAGATATTTAAAATACTAAAGGTAAATTTACTTTTATAAAACTAAAATTCATATTGCAACAACGATATTGTAACTTTAAAAGGATTTTTTCATGAAACCACATGTTTGTAATTTGCTTGCAGGATAATTAAAAGAGTATTTTAGACACAGCTTTAAAATTTTGTACATTCAAAAATATTAGATTTATAAATGAGATGAAATAGAACTTTTGAATAGCGATGAGTAGAAATGAAAGTTTTAGTTTAAACTTGAGGGTAGAATTAAATATATTTTATTTTACCAAATAAATATTGGATTACTTTCAAACAAATTAAACTATTTTAAGGAAAATAGGATTTAATATGTGCAAAAGAATCTCCTCTTTGTACACTATTGAATTCCAGATTATTTTATGAAGAATATTCCTATTGAAGTTTGTTATGTTTAAATGTCTTTAAATTTGCTGTATCAAAACAATTGGATGCCAGAAATAGACTATTCACCCAGGAACCAAATGCTTAGTTGTACAAATGAATAAAAATAAATAAAAATCAAATCATTAACTACAATATGTTTAATTTAAAATAAAATATACTGATCGTATTGTCTGAATTTGGGATATCATGCTCACAATGATACAATATAACTCAAAGATTTAACACAAACAATTCGATAAAAATTTTATTTTCAAAATGTCTGTTATAATTTTAATGCATATAGCATTTTTAATTATAATTTTTGAAAATTAACTACAGCAATAGTTATTTTGTTGTTATGCAGTTATTATCTGCTTTTAAAAGTTTCAAATTATATTTGAGTACATTATATTAAGAGTTTGCTAAAGGTGTCTTAAACTATATTAAAGACACGCCTAAATAACTAAACATTTACAAATATTTTTATTAGCTTTTTATGGCTTCTAAAAAAGAAGTTAGTGTACATCTCCGTTTGCTTTTGTACGCTTCAGAAAAGAAATTTAGCAAATTATAGATTAAGTAATGACAGATTAAGCAAATTACAGATTAAGTAGATGCAGCATGAAATTATTACCAAGAACACATTTGCATATTAACCGTGGTTTTGTTTTGGCTTAAATGCCTAATAGTTTAATTTTAGAGATTTCATAAGTGTGGGATATTTAATTATAGCTCTCAAGAGTAATTACACTAATATTAATCTATGAAAATATTAAGAAATATACCAAGGAATATTTTATGGATTATATATTATATCTTATTTCTGCTATTAACATACATAATAATAATTTGGCAACAGAATACAACTTTAGATGTTTATTATAAAATACAATTACTAACACAAAATTATACATATTTTATAGTATTATATACACAGTATACCCCAACAGCTTCAGATACAAATCTCCATGTATAAAAATAAAAATATTACTTTTCTAGTCAACATACTTAGTAATATATTTCAACAGACTGATTTGAGACAGAACTTAAACATGCCGTAAAATATTTTTAGATTAGCAAATATAATCGTAGATAAAAAGAGTTTTCCTATAAATGTAATTATTAATAGCCATTTTATATTTCAGATGAATAGTTATGTGATATGAATAACATGTATTCTGAAATTCCTTGAAATTATTACTTTTCCTAGTATTTACATCAATAAAATATTTCCTTTCACGGCCAAATTTATTGGAAAAGGTATATTTATAGAAATGCAATACGAGATTTATTCAAGGAAAGGTTCGTAAACCAATAAATTTTTGAATAAAAATATTTTACGATTTCAAATAGTATTCTATTTAATACTGTACAAAAGCTTATCTGTAAAAGGCAATAAAATGTAAAGTGTTTTGCAAATTTAATAGAAAACAATATATGTTTCAGAATTATTGATAAAAATATTTAAATGAAAATAATTTTAGAGTTAATTAAATAAAACATTTCATGAAAGTTAGGGCTTTCTGTCCATTATTTTTTTGTGATTTCAATGTATTTGTCATTAATTGGGATATACTCATAGGAATCAAATAATGCTTTAAATATCGCATAACTATAATTACGTTTATAGCAATCCAATAATCTTTTTTCTATTTTCGGAATATTTCAATTAATCAAGCTATTTTAACAGGGTTTTTCGTTGCACAAAACTTCTGAGACCATAACTTATCTTTTAATTGTGAAAATTATCATTCTTTTAACTAGCTTCAAATGACATTTTGCAGACCTTTTTAGTTAAATAAATGATCAGACAGATTAGAGAATGTGCTTTGTATATCTTATTCGTGGCCCAAATTAAGAGAAAATAAACATTCAAACTACCGCAAATAAAGATAAGAAGAGAAATGATTCATATTTATTCGCGAAAGGGACAAAATTAATTAGCCCCACACTGCCTAAACAGAGTAGATTCATTATTCCGGAAGTAAAGAACGGCTCTATACCACTTTGTTAAAGGATTTTTAGAAGATCTGGCAGAACATAACATTTATGCACAGACCCGACGTTTAATACACAACTAATAACAACCCTTCATAATAAACCAAAGCTTCAATAACTCCCCGAACAGCTATTTCAGCAGAGCTAAATTCACTTACTCTCTTATTACGCTAGTGGAGTTTATAGATTCCAGCGACCAATAAATTCTGCAAACCGCAAGTGAATCGATTATTTGCCGAGTCTTCTTTAGAAAATTCCATTCTTTCCTTAATTATCAAGGGATTAATTTTCTGTTCGGAAGACACTCCTGCTAACTCTCTGAGTACTTAAGGAAAACGTTCAATCAATGGATCCGCAGCAGTTTGATGAAAACTCCCTGTTTTGAACGAATTCGTTAGGATAGCTGAAGTTGTAGTGTGTGTTATGATAATAAAAATGCTGTTGGTTGAAATATGGAAATTTTTGGAATTCCAGTTCAGTTTGTCAATTGTATACCATACACAAAGCAAACAAAATTATGGACTCGCTTATTGGTTGAATAGTTTCTTATTTAAAATGGTGTGATTTAGTATATTGAAAAGATAAATATCTCGTGTTCGGTTTCACAAGAGGTATTCATGCCCTCTAGGAAGTTAATTAAAATGCCATCGCACTACAATTGTATATAATTGGCTGAGCGTATTACATTTTCTTGCATTCAAATAATTAAAATTTAGATTTTGATTGAAATAAATATGCTGAAGATAGAATTATTAGTGAAGCGTAAAAAGAAATACCAAATTTTAAATTGTAAGTAATATGCAAAGGGAATGAAATTAATTATAATTTATAATTGTTAAAAGTAAATTATTCTAGTATACTTAAGATTCGTCAGACAAATTAAAATTTTTATCAGTTACCTCACGCTTGTAAAAGCATTTTGCATATGTAATTTGTAACAAACTTAGCCTTTTCCTGTAAAAAGCTGGAAGAAATGTTGGATTATTAGTAATTATCACCGATATATAAACTGATTGAATAAATAGTTAAATTTTTTAAAATATTATAATTATCTTGTAGTTCAAATAAGTACTCTCAAATAATAAACGTCCAATTTATTTCATAAATGGAAACTAATTTAGTTTGAATCAGTTAACTTTATAAAATTATTAATCCATAATTATAAAAATATAAGTTAGAGATTAATTCATACATTTACTGATAGACTTTTATAAATATCATTCTATAATTATTTATTCTTAATTAGAAATAATA
>CM063502.1:71456615-71476615 GCA_032207245.1 Pardosa pseudoannulata | reverse complement strand
TGGGAGGCATTGTTTTATGCCAAACTTTTCGCATGACTGCGCTTTTCAAACTTAATTTACTACAAATTTGCTCTCTGATAAAAGTCGACAATGAAGTGGGATGAATGTATTTATACGATTATGATATCAAGGTGACAAGATTCTATATTTAATGCTTTAAAGGGCTCATTTTAGTCAATTTCCCTAGTTTTGAAAGCAAAGTCCAATCCCACGTACACCACACCCTTCATTATTTTCTCAAAATTTCATTATTCTGAAATCCATGTCAACTTATCTTAACATCTGTCGATTTCATTAATCACCTTCTTCGATGTTTATCGCTTGCTTAGTTGTAATATACATGGATGTACAACTACAACTACTGATCAAAATTATCCTGACTATTTAGATTTTAGAGAATTTGCAAATTTCTAAATATATAGCAAATTTTCCCTGAGCACTGAAGATGGTTAGAACATACTGATATTCCCTTTTTCTATTGCAGTTAGAGGATTTCTGAGTTTAGAGGACCACCAACAAATTTTTTAAAATGTTGTTTTGATGACTCTATATCCTTAACACTAGATTTACGAATGTTGATCATACAACCTATTTTTTCTGAAGTGAGCCAATTTGACTTATACAAGAAAATTGAAATTTTTTGCAAAGAAAATAGTTCCAAATTAATTTAAAGGCAATGTTTATTATCAAAAAAGTCATGGAAAACATTTTTTACATATAAAATCTGTTTTCGAAACACATTTTCTGCAAACATTTCTAGTACATTTAGCACAATGGTTTCTACATCTGTTTCTTTTGCATGATTGTAAAAATTGACAGTTCTTCTGTGGGTCAGTAGCATGAATTTCTCTCATTGGAATGGAAGTGTACTCGACTTCTTCTCTATATATACTTCTTAGCTCTTCAGCCAATTGGAAAATAAAATCTTGAATGTTTCCCAGGCCTGATAGGACCAACAAATTTTATGTTATGCGATTAAGTGTTAAACCATTCTATGAGTCCAATTGGCCCACAACCGTGAAAATAGGTATACCACATTTGATAATGCGAAATGAAGGGGTCTGCGGGGAAGAGGAAAGAAAGTTCACATATATTTTATTACTTATGATGATTAATTATATTTTATCAGAAAATATTTTATATTTATAAATTGAGAATTTAATATAAATTACACTGAAGTATCAAGCATAAGTGTTAATGTTGTTAAAATTTCAATTTTATAAAGCTTCGAGCATTGTTAAGGGGCAAAGTGTGTAAATTTCAATTTTTTCAATGAATTTTTAAATTTTCAATTCTTAAAGATATTGTTTTAAGATTTATAATACTGTAAACTAGTTATTTACTTTTGGTGTTTTTAAATTGCGTTTTCAGAATATGCATTATTGAATAACTAGTTATGTTATTTTGAAAGATGTTTAAAAATTTTTATTAAAAATTATATTTATATTATTTTTATATAAAAATTTTATAAATTATATATATAATTTATAGAATTTAATTATCTACAATTTTTTAAAATAGCAAATTAACAGATGATAAATAATTCTAATCAGTTTCAAATTTTTTTATATTTACAAGTTTTTTTTTATTTTTATTTATTTTACAAAACATTATTTAATATTTATATTTTTATTTTTATATATATATATATTATATTATTATATATATTTTTTTAATTTTTATAAATAAGAATTTTAATTCTTTTTTAAATTTACAAGTATGATAAGTTTTTATGTGCAAAATTATAAAAGTTTTTGTTAAATGACAGTATCTAATTATATATTTTTTTGATAAAATTAAATTATATTTTTTTATTATATATTTATTTTATTTTATATATTTATATAATATTATAATTTATTATATATTGTAATTTATAAATTTCTATATATCAACAGCCTTAATTTTAATGTAAAGAATTTTTATCATTGTTATTAAAAAATAAATTCTATATTTTAATTTAATTTATCATTTTATAATGTATATTTTAGATTTTGGTTCTTTAAATGATTAATATATTTACAATTTTAAAATTTTTTAAACATTTTTTTAATGATTTTATAATATATTAAAATATATGAATCATTATATTTATTTTTATCATAAATTTATTAAAAAATTTCATTTTTGTTTTTCATTTTTTTATTCTAATTTCTTTTTAATATATTGTTTCATTTTATAATGAAATTTTATTTATTTTAAAATGCTTGTACAAAATACAATTATATATGATTAAAATTCATCAACAGTATTACGTGTGAATATTTAAAAGTTTTTCATTTATTTATTCTTTTTTTTTATTATTTATATATATATATATTATATATATAATATTATTTATATATATATATATAAATATATATTAATATATTATATTTATACTCTTTGTACCAAATATGCAAATTATGCAGATTAAGGTTTTATAGGCATTGTTTTATGCCAAACTTTTCGCATGACTGCGCTTTTCAAACTTAATTTACTACAAATTTGCTCTCTGATAAAATCGACAATGAAGTGGGATGAATGTATTTATACGATTATGATATCAAGGTGACAAGATTCTATATTTAATGCTTTAAAGGGCTCATTTTAGTCAATTTCCTAGTTTTGAAAGCAAAGTCCAATCCCACGTACACCACACCCTTCATTATTTTCTCAAAATTTCATTATTCTGAAATCCATGTCAACTTATCTTAACATCTGTCGATTTCATTAATCACCTTCTTCGATGTTTATCGCTTGCTTAGTTGTAATATACATGGATGTACAACTACAACTACTGATCAAAATTATCCTGACTATTTAGATTTTAGAGAATTTGCAAATTTCTAAATATATAGCAAATTTTCCCTGAGCACTGAAGATGGTTAGAACATACTGATATTCCCTTTTTCTATTGCAGTTAGAGGATTTCTGAGTTTAGAGGACCACCAACAAATTTTTAAAATGTTGTTTTGATGACTCTATATCCTTAACACTAGATTTACGAATGTTGATCATACAACCTATTTTTTCTGAAGTGAGCCAATTTGACTTATACAAGAAAATTGAAATTTTTTCAAAGAAAATAGTTCCAAATTAATTTAAAGGCAATGTTTATTATCAAAAAAGTCATAGAAAATATTTTTAACTTATAAAATCTGTTTTCGAAACACATTTTCTGCAAACATTTCTAGTACATTAGCACAATGATTTCTACATTTTTTTTTTCATAATTGTTTAACTTGACAATTCTTCCGTGCGTCAGTAGCAAGAATTTCTGTCATTGGAATGGAAGTGTACTCGACTTCTTCTCTATATTTTTTTTTTAGCTCTTCAGCCAATTGGAAAATAAAATCTTGATATATTATTATAGGACCAACAAATTTTATGTTATATTATAATATATAATAAATTATATAATATATAATATATATATATACATATTATATATATAATATATATATATATATATATATATATATATACATATATATATATATATATATATATATATATAATATATATATAATATATATATATATATATATATATATACATATATATATATATATATATATATATATATATATATATATATATATACATATATATAATATATACATATATATATATATATATATATATATATATATATATATATATATATATATATATATATATATATATAATATATATATATATATATATATATATATATATATATAATATTATATATATATATATATATATATATATATATATATATATATATATATATATATATATATATATATATATATATATATATATATATATATATATATATATATAATATATATATATATATATATATATATATAATATATATATATATATATATATATATATATATATATATATATACATATATATATATATACATTATATATATATATATATACATATATATATATATATATATATATATATATATAATATACATATATATATAATATATATACATATATATATATATACATATATATATATATATATATATATATATAAATATATATATATATATATATATATATATATATATATATTATATATATATATATTATATATATATATATATATATATATATATATATATATATATATATATATATATATATATATATATATATATATATATATAATATATATATATATATATATATATATATATATATATATAGTAATCAAATTTTTAATGAATCAAATTGGCTCGGTCCTTAAATCTAGTGTTAAAGTATTAGAATAATCTGCAGCTTTCAGAGAAATATTTAAATATTTGTAATGTCAGAATTTTAATAAAAGCTACATATTTATTCAGGAATATACTATCGTTTCTTTAAAATTGCCAGTTGCTTTTTGTATATAACAAGCGGAGTTTTTATTTTAATTACACGAAATTGGCAAAAAAGTTGTCAAGATGGAATTAAAAAATAAGTTATTGTAAATACAATGAGATGTGATCGTATAAAGTAATATTGTACTAGATATACATGCGAGATAAGAATTTTTTCTCACAAACATTTAGCCATTAGTATGGGGTAATTTATTTAAAAACACATTGAATTTATTTAAGATTTTGAAAATTTCCATCGATTCAACTAACTGCATTTCTATTACTCTTTTGTTTCCCATATTTTTAGAATTTTTTCAATACATGTAAAAATAAGGTGTTTTCCCTATATGATAATTTTTAATTTTATTCATAAGTTAGTTAAACCAAATTACAATATAATTTTTCATATAATTTTTCGGATTATTCTTTATACGCGATTGATTAAAATTTTAATAAAAAAATAATCTTTTGTATATTTCATATAATAAAAGAAGCGTGTACCCTTCATAAAGAAATATATATCCGTTCTCTAAGATTTAAACAACTATACTGATAAATGTGAAGTACAGAGAAAGCTAATTAAGGCTTTTAAAAGAATGTGCGAGAATATAAATGAGCTGTCTGACTCCCTAAAGCAATGAAATTTCTCACATTATAGACCGTGCTTGTAGATTCAGTACCTACACGTGCAGTGGCATATTCGTCTGAAATATGGTTGTCTCCTTTTATGCAAGAGCTGTTCATAAAGTTCCCAGCTCTGTGTCAAAATATCCCCGCCAGCTTGTTAAGACCGGAATTTTCCGGGAGAAATGCCGTAACAGACTTGATTTGTACCAGCATCTCACACCGAAAAGAGGACTCCAATTAAGGTAGAGAGGATTTGAAATTTCTACCAGTTATGCACTAAGCCTAAAATATCAAGTTTGGGATATACAATTGTCACTTCACAGATGTCAGACAGAGTACGTGAAAAGCTATGCACCTGAGAATGTTAGAGTGTTAAATAAATAGTGTTATTTGTAGTTAATGATGGTTCGTGTGGCTAGACCTTTGTGACTGCTTCCCAATGGAGGCGTCATTTACCCTTACACAAATTAGAACTGCTTGCGTTATTTACCGAATTTAGATAAAAGTAATGGTATTGATAATTACAATTGTAGAAAACAGGAACCAGGTTATGAAAGCATAATTCATTGAGTCAAATAAAAAAAATGCATACTTGCAACTAAAAAAATTTGTTATATAATCTTTCTGTATATAATGCGCAAAACAATGAAACTTTAAATAATGTTATTCTTACAACAACCAATATTTAAACTGATAATAGTTTATTTTAAAGAGAAATTTTATGTACCATCTCACAAATACACAGTCATATATATATATATATATATATATATATATATATATATATCTATATATATATATATATATATATATATATATATACGTATGTATATATATGTATATATGTATATATGTATATATATATATATATATATATATATATACGTATGTATATATATACGTATATATATATATATATATATATATATATATATATACATGTATATATATATGTATATGTATGTATATATATATATATATATATATATATATGTATGTATATATATATATATATATATATATATATATATATATATATATATATATATATATATATATATATATATATATATATATATAGTGTGTGTGTGTGTGTGTGTGTATATTTATGTTAAAACAATGCCGGATACTAGTATTTTAATAAATGATAAAAATACCAAACATATTATTGGAAAAAATTGCATTTTAAATGGTAAATATCTTATGTAACAATTATTTAACACGTATATAAAATACAACAAGAATTGTCCTGTGAAAAGACTTAATAACCATTTAAAATTTTTCTATATTAATATAAACGAATATTTTAATGCTTGAATCGCAATGGAAATTACTTTTCCATGAATTATGTAAGGTAGTTTCTTAGTTTTGCACGTGACAAAACAAAAAGAGAGATAGGATTGAAAATATTTTCTGTCCTAAAATATTTTCCATTTCGATATTCTTTTAGATTATTGTATATTGTTAATTAGCTTTTAAATCTACACAAAGTATTTAAAGACCTTTTTTCGTGCGAGAGAATTTTCTCATTAAAATCCCTTCACCAAAATATTTTAATTCTGTTTTCTGAATAAACATTCTATTTTTGAATTTAACATGAAAAACATGCATTCCAAATAATTTAAAATTTCTGACGCTTTTAATTCTTTTATGTTGCACTCCTAAGAGAATTAGGAGAAAAAAAATTTCAAAGTCATTTCGGAGAAGCAAAGCAAATTTGATTGCTTACGTGTTTTAAACTCTTTTACACAGATTTTGGGATGTTAATACATTTTTTAACTCATTATATGCGTGAAAATGGGATTTTTGAAAGAGAATACATTTCTTTGTTTAGCATATAAACATAAATCTGGAGCACGAGACTTAGTTATTGACTGTGTAATAAATTTAATGACATGTCGGCTTAAGTAAAGGGCTATTTAATTATAACTTTATTTTGTTACACAATTTTAAAAGTACAGAATGACTGTGAGTCAGTAACATGGAAAAGTTAAATATCGAAATTATAGGAGTAAAGTATTTGACTAAATGTTTTTGAATTCAAGTTAAAAAAGATCCATTTTTATTTGAAAAGTACTTTATCTAATTCTTGTATTGAGATTATTAATGCTTAAGTCTAACTTTTTCTAAAGGTACAATTTTGTATCTTTATCAGATTTTTGTTGGCTTATAAACGTTTGAAGGAAAACTGCATTTTTTTTTATATTCCCATCTGCAGGAAAACTACGTTCTGAAGTCAATCTTATTTTGCAACATTTATTTCCTATTTTGTAATGTTTTTAATATATGAAAGTATTTGTAATAATTTATTTGGGTAAATATTTATCCTGAAAAATTTCTTATTGCACCAAGAAAAAGAAATAAAATATCTAGTTTAGTCATTAAAATAGATTTTTAAAGTGTTATATTTATAGTATGAGGATTATATAAGTTAACTAAGTACAGCAGGCTTATAAGATGTCATTCATATCTTCCGTAGATTGTAAAGCTCATATATTGCAAAACAGGTGAATATTTTTTATAAATTAAAGTGTTTTTGACCATTAATTGCTAAATAAAAATTATTCTAAATTTTTACATACAGTATTCATACTACTTAAAATCGTTAGATTTTCCGTTTGAAGAAAATTTCATAAAGAAAAATTTACATGATTTTTGTACATGTTACCTATTTTTTGTGTTACTTTTCTTTAAAATATTACCGGTAAAATATAGTTAAACTGGTATTCCTATTTTCATTTACCGAACCTATAAATGAAAAAAATAGGCAAATTTACAAACTTTAGCTGATGGTATATAAACAGGCTTATAAAAAATACATGCTTGCATGTACAGATGATATCATTATATCTACAACATTGAAAAAAACGAGGACCCGTTTCTCAGATATGTATATTCTAGACTTAAACAAAAAATAAGAGAATGTCACACGTATATGTGCAACACTTGAAAAATTCTTAGCACTGAGTTTCATGAAGGAGAAAACTGGTAGAGTGTGGTGAGAGATTTGTTACCTAACTGCTGTATAACCCATTAACAACCATCGTTCTTATCCAAGGAGTGTTAATAAAATGTGCAGATTTTTTTATGTCTTCTTTGAACTATTTCATGTTAAGATGGTTGAAAAAAACTGTCATTCTCTCTATAAATTTTCAATTGTCTGATGTTATCTATAATTTTGTGATTTATAGACATTTTATGAATTATAAACTCATCCACGAATTTGCTTTTAGCATAGGTGCATAAATGAAATAGCAATACAAAGCGAATAACTATCCCTGTTATAAAACTTAATTAAGGGTACTGTGTTTACATACGATATCAAATAAATCTGTTAATAAATTTTCCTTTTTATAAATGTATTACATCCCTTTTACAAATAAGGATGGTCCACCATTTTAAAATAATAAATTAATTACCTAAGTTTTGTGTTGTGTTTTACTCTGGATGATAAAAAAAACTTGTCCATGATATTAATCACCAAACTATAACCGAATTGTAGAGCATTTCTCCTCGGTATCGGAGTTCGCGGGTTCAAATCCCTCTAATGGCATGGATGTCCGTAGCCTTTTGGAATTATCTTTCAGCAGTAGGTCTCGGTGTCATTAACCCTCGTGTAGCAAAACAGTAGTACACACCACTCCAAACAAAACCCAAAACAAACTGAGATGTTAATCATCATACCTTCAGCAGAAATGATTTAAGCTGGATTTGGTTAAAATTGAGAGAAATACTGTGAAAGTTATATGCCCATGGATCCAAAAGGTACAAGATGATATTACGCACTGTAGTGACAATTTTATATTAAATTAGAGAGCGATGATAAGCACTTGCTATGACTGATAAAATCATATAGTACCATTTATTAATATTTAACGAAAAGATTGGGATCAATGTATCAAAACCTGTAATCGTTATTTACTGCTATAGAAATGACATCTTAGCCTTTACAATGCAAGTTACTCAAATACGCCATTTTATACATCTGTGATAAGAATAGAGGTACTGAAGTGTTGAGAAGATTAGCCCTCCTTTATATTATTATATTATTTCAGAGGAATAAGAGTATCATATGTTGCCAGAAAATGACAGATTTATAAGGTGTTGCCTATTGGTATATTGAAGTTCATGAATTCGAAACTCAAGTGCAGCAATGAACTACTGTAACTTTTAGCAACTACGGTCAATTAGATCATGTTCAAATTAATTTTATGTTGCTAAAATTAACCGTAGTGCTTAAATTAACCCATTCTATACCAATTATATAATGTTAAACTGATTCATTTGGGGAGGAGAAACTAAACATGTGTAATATATAAATTTTAATTTTTTAACCTAAGTGTACCAGTTGAAACATCACAGTTAGAGGGAATAAATGGAGGTAAGTTATGTTTAACTTTAAAACTGAAATTCAATAGATTTCGTATAGATTATTACTGAAACAGGGATGGCTCAATCGGTAAGGTGCTGACTTTCGGCGACGGAGTCCGTAGCTACAGCTACTACAGCTACTCTTGAACGGCTACAGCTACTTCGGAACAACAGTAACCCCTTGATCTACAAGTAAAACGGAATTCGATGTGTCCGAAAAATACTTTTTATTTCTGGCTCATCTGAACAATTTTGTGCAAGTTGAGAAAGAGAACGTTTTATTTTGAAATTTTCATTGCTATGTAACATTTAATGAGATTTATATATGATGTTAATGTACAACAATTAAGTAAAAGCATAAAATTATGATTTAATATCATGCTGCATGACGTTTATCGGAGACAGCTATTGGCGTCGTCTCGGAGACGTCAAAGTCTACTTTGACACATGAGATGACTGACGTCTCCCAGACGTCATTGTATGTCAAGGGGTTAAACATCAGTATGATGTTTAATGCTGTTCAGAATCGGCTCTAAGCAATAGGTTCCGATGCAATTACACCTCGTACATTCAAGAAATAGCCGGAACACTCTAAACGGAACCATCTAAAGTACTGACAAACATATGTTTTCATGTTCTGTTTTTAAATTGAAAACATAGACCGTTTATTATTCATTAATCCTTTTCGTTATAAGGGAATGATGCAAATATATTACAAAATGAGTCGATTTATGCAAGCCAGAGAATCAATTTGAGATTGATGAAGAAGGAAGTTTATTACTACAATGTTTTGATCGTTAGAGGAGGGAGGAGAGGAATATACCATGTTTAATCAAAAAACGGTAACTAAGCTGACAGAAAAAGAGAATATATTATATAATTTATAAAAATAGCAGTGGTAGGGTTGCTTATATGAAAGTATTCACTACATAAATTTTCTGAAAACTAAGATATAAAAATTGTTTAATTAACCGAGAGACAGTCATGTCATTATTAAAGGATTGAGCTGAGAGTTCGGAAAGGAAAATAGTAATGAATAAAAAGGGTAGTTACTAAGAAATGTATAAGGCAGCAGTTCATATTTTATGAAAATAAGTATTAGGGTAAGTGGCAAGATAAATTTCAATTACATAAAGGCTAAAGATCATTTCCGTGATAGTTTATATTTTAATATTATTTGTTACAAAAGAGGAAGTGAGGAATATTATTATATAGGTAGCAAGTATCACTATTTATTATAAAACTGATTTCATTAGGCTCAAAAGCAAAAATTAGTTTTATTTTTTACCACCAATTTTCTTGCTCGAAGAAACTCGATATATTTCTAAATAACTGTTTATCTGGTTTTCTTTTTGATTTATAAATTTAAACGTTGATCTCTTTTTATAAACTCACTAACGTGTCTTGGCTGCTAGGTGACTTTCGGGATTGGACAAAAAATTTAAATTACTTGTTTAATTACATTAACACAAAATGCATATAGAGTCCATCAGAAAAAACTACCAGCAAAAAGCCTTTTGGGATGTTGTGAAGTAATTTATTTGTGGTGTAAAAACTCCAAAGAAACTACATATCTTCTTTTCATGCATAATTTAGTTTAGAATATTTTGCAAAGAAAAGATGCAGATTTAAACTAAAAGAATTAATATAATTTTGGTTGTTTTAAAATATCTCCACCAGTTATGGTCATATAAATATGAGATCAAGCAAAATTTTGTAAATCTGTAGATACTTCACTTGATCCCAAACTTCCGATATAGATCGTGGGATACGCGAATGTATTTTGGCAATTTTGAGATAACATAATAACTAAAAATCAAATGGAACTGTTTGCAATAAGTTATAATTATATATAATAATGGTGTTACATAAATTAGAACTACGTACGAACGTCAGTAGCTCAGTCGACTGAGAGCTATTGCATATTGTTTACTTAGAATTTCTTGGTACAAGTCATTGCCAAATTAATGAGTCAGAATAAAAGAAAACCTACTAAGAAATGTCGTGTGTGTTACAAGAATCAAATTAAAAGTGAGACTACTTGGCGGTGTAAACAATTAAGAATTCCTTTGCACTTTGTTTTGAAAAGTACCACTAGCTTGAAGACTATTATCTGTATACCTTATTAATGTTTTGCTTTGATATTTTCTTAATTTTACTGTTTCTGATATTATTTAACACTATGTAAAAAGTGGATTTTAATTAAGAATATGTAAGAATTGTAAAATGAAACAAGTTTTTTAAATAAAAATTAAATGGTTATTTCATGCACAGTTTTTCATTATTAAATCATACCGGAAGGGGTTAAGAGGACCTACTTGAGTGAAGTCGTTCTTTCACCTAATGGTGCTCATTAAAACGAAACACTTAATACGAGAGCCTGCAGGCTCCTTAGTGCTTGGTTTGTCCCAGTGGCATGGGAAACAACAACAAAATTAAGTACAGTCTGTAATAATATAAATCTATAAAATCCAGATATTATGTGGGAACCGAATAAAAATACGTGTTATGTTTAAAAAACAATTGTAAATGCAATTAAATTAAATAAATATTAAAAATATTAAAAATTGGTAAACATAGATTATATTTATTAAAAATAAAAATAGAAGAAAATAGTAGGCGAGAACAAAATATTTTAGTGACAGTATCAAAAGAAAAACATAAAAGGAAAATAAATTAGAGCTTTTTTAAATAGTTCTGTCAAGAGAATATTTTTTTAACGGAAATTTATAAAATTTTATCCCCTTGTTGAATTTTCTTGAAACTAACATCAATTGGTAGAAAAATCAATGACATAAAACAGGTCTAAAAGTTGGACGGTTCCGATGAAAGCAGATGTAGATCTATAAAAGTCAGTAGCTGTTATTTCAGTCAATAAGAGAAATTTAATACCTAAAAATTAAAAAATTTATAACTTTTGAACCGCTAAATTGAAATTTTTAAATCATATCTTGGAATGTAAGACTTATAACTGATAGTAGGTAAAAAATATAAAAAATAATTAAAATGATGATTAGATTCGTAGAAAATTTTAAAAACCGTTCCTGCAGAAAATGAATCCTATCGTCGTCCATTGAAATAAAAATAATATTTTTAACTTTTAAATTATCTGCTTGATTTGAATAAATTATATGCCTTTAAGTAGGTCTTTAAACCTACTCAAAGTATATTTAAAGTTTATAAATTTTGATTTTTATTTAATAAGATATATTGATTATATTTTGCTTTCTTAACTAGTGCCATCTATCCGCGCTAGTGAGCATCAAAGTATATTATATTAAGAATATGCATTATGTAGGGAATACAAAATGTTTTAATATCGACAGTGAATTTTTAGTGGAATCCCAACATTATACATCCGATTGATTTTATATATAACGAGAGATTGTGATGAGGCGATTTAGATCTGTTATATAATTGATCCATTCATACAAGAAGTAAAATGTTCGGGATCTAAATCTGACCTCATCATATCTTTGTAAAGAGATGGAGGACCATAAATTTCTATTCAAGGGATATGTTTGTCTTGTACGGTGGTCTCGGGCGGGGTTCTGATCCCAGTGCCAGCTTAGAATCCCGTCTCCGTACTTGACATTAAATAAAAATGTACCTTTGTGGAGTATTTATGAGTCCCTAAGGGATAATGACCAATTAGAAGGGATAATGTTTGGCACGTTGGCGGTCTCAAGGGAGTTAAAGCAGACCAATGAAATTCTTACAACTATCCCGATTGGACGACATAAAAGAGGAGACGAGGGTTTGGAGATCCCAGAGAAGAGGTTCGGAGGTCCCAAAAGAAGGTGTTCGAAAGTCGGGAGTCCAGTCGGGTCCGACGGAAG
Source organism: Pardosa pseudoannulata (assembly GCA_032207245.1). Lineage (NCBI taxonomy): Eukaryota > Metazoa > Arthropoda > Arachnida > Araneae > Lycosidae > Pardosa > Pardosa pseudoannulata. The sequence goes on along the minus strand of CM063502.1, from coordinate 71,463,424 downwards.
TTGTTCGTGAGTCCAGAGGAGAAGGTGCTCGATACTCCAGACTAGGAGAGTCCAGCCAAGTCCGACAGGAAGTGTTCCTGCACCAAAAAGTACGGCCGCACCCCAAAGACTCAGGAGGAAGCCCCTGACGAGACCAATGGATGATATATAGATTCCCTCTCCTGATCAGCTTCTTTTGGGACCTCCGAACCCTCGTCTCCTCTTTTTTGTCGTCCAATCGGGATAGTTGTAAGAATTTCATTGGTCTGCTTCAACCCCGCCTTGAGACCGCAAACGTGTCAAACCTTATCCTTTCTAATTGGGCACTGTCCCTTAGGGACTCATAAATACTCCACAAAGGTACATTCTTATTTAATGTCAAGTACAGAGACGGGATTCTAATCTGGGACTGGGATCAGAACCCCGCCCGAGACCACCGTACAAGACAAACATATCCGTTGAATAGAAATTTATGGTCCTCCATCTCTTTACAAAGATGTGATGAGGTCAGATTTAGATCCCGAACATTTTACTTCTTGTATGAATGAATCAATTATATAACAGATCTAAATCGCCTCATCACAGAGATTACCCTCGTTGTTCAACGAAGATAGTACACGTGTAATACGTAACGATTTTCTACATTATAAGGATCGGGGATTGATCGCTCTTATGGAAATATTTTAAACGAGCTGGAAGTATAGTAAACCCTCGTTAGAGACATCACGGAACTAATTAATTTTCCAACTATTTAAATGTATCACGCATTCGGAGGTCCTGACAACGAATTTAGAATGTAGTAGTAAAATTAAAATCCATCTGTTTCTATGAGCAGGTGCTTGATCTACCTTCATATAATTTCCGCGATGAAACTGTATTATGCACATATGCCTACACACATTCGCACAGGCACGCACGCACATTCGCGCTCATGCACACGCACGCACAAATACACATGCACACATTACACATACATACACGCAACCCCACACCCACACGCATTTCCTTACGTGCACACGTAATATTGCCCTTAAACTATTGTAAATTGTATTAGAAATTAGATTTAATAATTATTTACTGCAAAATTAAAGATATCATAAATTTGTCCTTTCAATTAGGGAGAAAAATATTAGCTGAAACAATCTCATTTGTTGGTTTGAACTAGAAAATAATGGTTGAGGTGCTTAATGCATCTTTCATGAATGTTTTGCGTTGCAGGTCTAAGGTGAAAAACTTCATGCAGACATGTAGTTGTTAAACGGGGTTGGCAAATATTTGGGGCATAGTATATCGGGGTATGACTGTACATTAACGTAACTATAGATGGGAAGGTTCCATGACTTAAACAAAAAATATATCTATTTGATTGTTTTCATGGGTATGTAATGATATTTTTATCACTTTCTATTCCTATTCTATCTTTCTGGTATTGCTTTCTAGCAAAGCTATCGAATGTCTTTGTTTTGGAATGTTCCACTGAGGATTTCTTCCTGTTTCGTAAGTAACTAAAAATAGATTCTGAAGCTTAAACTACGTCATCAGCAGGACCCAAGTTTCTTGTACATAGTTTCTGATTAGTTTTCACAAACAACTATCTAAGCAGAATGTACAGGTCTTACGATCAGTTCTTTAGTAAGAGTCAAGCATGAATAAACTATGTTACTTTGATCAAAAAATTCCATTGTCTTTGTTTCATTGTCCTTCTTGTCTACAGTTCCACTACTGTAGAGCAGATTTATCAGCTCTGAAATTCCATTCAAGATGAGGCAAAAAAGCCTTATGTGAAGTATGCATTAAATATAAGCAAGAAACCTGTAAATACCTTATTTTTTTCAGTCATAAGCACTGTATGATATTAAGGAATCCATGCGTTAGAAATAAGCATGTTGAGACTAATGATGATTCCAAAGTATGTCAACACGGAGGTAATATTTATTCTGACGTATCTATTACAGAGGTTTAACTGTAATTAATAATTACATTTCTAGACACAGAATGAAGAAAATAAAACAGCAGTGCTTCCAACCTTTTGATTATCTTTTATATAAAATTCTTCTGTCCGTGTGTTTGTAATAGAACTTCTTCTAAACGGCTGGACTGGTGTTGATGAAATTTTGTGTATGCAATTAAGTTGATTTGAGAATGGTTTAGATTCACAATTTGATCCGATAGAAAATGTATTTGTATTAAAAATACAGAATTGCGCTCTTATTGAGATTATTATAATGTCACTTGAAACCCTTCATTGCTAATGTATCTATGGCTCAGTGGTCAGCGTAACGGGCTTTAGTAGGAGATATCACAGTATCGAATACCCGTACAGGTGATATAGGAGTTTTTACAGCGTTTAAACAACGAACAACGTTTGTCGGATCGTCTAGTTTTATATAATATTTTTCTATTAGAAGTAACTGCAATAGAACACTTGTTCGGTAAAAGGGGACAAGAGTGGTACAATGCTGTTTATCTGTACCGGATTTCATGAATTTGAACTCAACTCCAGGCAAAAATATTTATTGGTGTTCAGAATCCACTTTATACTTACAGCACACGCTTTTATGAATTTTACGTGGGTGCGTAAATTACGTGGTTTTTTTTTATACGATAGCTGTTATTTTACCGTTTTTATCACGATAAATGTTAGACATGAATGATTGTTGATAATATGTTTGTTAAGAAATAAAAATTAACCTTATCGGTACAAAATACAAAGGTTGTCACTGTTAAATGAAAGTAATTTTTTTTAAAGCTTATATTAGTCAGGTAGAATAATAATAATGTATTTACATATAGAAATATTAAATTTATTGTTTAACAACTATATATTGGAATACAAAGTAGCTTAGTATTCATTAAAGGCAAGTATAGACAAGAAAAAAAAATAAAAATAGACTTACCTTAAAAATGTATATTTAGCAGTTATTACAAGGAATTTACTCCTACAAAACAAGCCAACATAAAAATGACTAATTAAAAAACTAATTTTAAACTAAATTTAAAGTTATTGCTTTTATTTATTGAAGAGAAAATACTATACTAGAAATCTTCTTCACTCAGATCACTGCCGATCTCAAATCCAAATGTTTCCATCCATTCTTTTCCTTCATTAATTAATTCTTGAAGAGTTGGAAGAAATTCAGTACATTGTATATAATTCTTTACCATGAAAACCAATATAATGATTTTAAGTTTAATGTTACATAAGTTAAAGTTGTATGCATAAATTATTAAAATAATATTACGAAAGAACTGTGAAAAAATATATTAAGCATTTTCAACTATAACGTAGTACTAAAGCCCGCTTAAAAATTGCTATGCGAATTTCTGCTTGCTATATCTATTATGTGGGGAAGGGTTGAAAGGTGGAACAAAAATGACATTTACATATCATAGTTAAGATATGGGAAAAAGGGATTTAAAAACCAAATTTGGTGTAAAATGTGTTCAGATGAGTGGGCTGGAAGGTTAATAAGTTAAGACAGATATAAATAGTGCTTAATGGACTTCCTTCTCCAGACCAAATTAAGCTACATAATGTGACTGATATTATGTTTTGAACAGAATGGAAGATTAAATGCAAAAATATTTTATTTTTTAAATCTGGTAACCATTTAAATCCAATTGAAAGAAAATATATACTGCTCTTACATTTCTATTCAAACAAATTCAAGGAATCATATTTAAATATAAAAGTTTATTTTTTATCAAATAATTTATATCAAAATGTACTTGACATTATGGTACAAAGTATGGAAATAATGTATATATCCCGAATGAAAATATTTTCAATTTCTCCATTCATGATTAAATGCCAGTTTTCTAGGTATTTCTAAATTCAGTAAATAGTTTCATCTGAATCTAAGAACGGAAAAAAATCGCTGTATTTTACGTTTATTCATACTTCTACATATAAAAGACTACCATTTCAGAGGAAAAGTTATTCTTTAAAATTTTCATATTCAAGAACACAAACATCAGATAGGCAGAATTTTTTTTTATCGCTAACAGGATTTCAGAGAATTTACAAATTGAGTTTTAAATTAATAAATAGGCTGTTTTTCTGAAATGATAACAAGATTATATATGCCATCTTATCTCTCTTAAATAATTATTCATTCTACTTTTAAAAAAATGTTTAACCCATATTGTACCACACCAACTAAATATTTCTGTAAGTTATTAAAACTTAATTCATATCATTAATATGGTGTAACTAAGTATATAAAACCAAAATTTTGAAAAAATATTTTTAATTTTTTATGTAATTGGCTGTCCTATAAATAGGTCCAATACACTACTAAAGCTTAATAAATATCACTTACATTGCATTAGGCTGATTCATAGATCAAATTTGGGGAAATAGTCAAAACAAAGTCCAACATTACATTTTAAGTATACTGTTGTTGGTTTACCCTTGCAGTTATTGAACTGGCAGTAAGAGAGTAAGTTTATCTTGAAATCTCCAGTTTTCTGAATATAATAGACATCTAATTACCCCTTGTTGTGTTCAGGTGTGTGAACAGGGGTTTATACTGGTTTTCATTGAAAGATAAGAAAATAATGTGCACTATCAATGCAATATCGAATTCATGAAAAAATAATCGAGATTAGACTGTCGTTTTAATTTTAGGGCACCTTTTTTATACTTACAAAATACACGTGTAAAATATATTTTTCAACAAAATCTTTCAGATACATTATTAGCTCTGTTTTTAAACTAAAAGTAACCTCCACAATGTTTGAAAAAAATAATAAATATAAAATTAAAGATTAAAAAATGACAATTTTTAAGACGTTGATGAAAATGAATTTTACAATACAATATAATTTGATTTCTCAGTTTTTTTTGTTACTATGCTAAAGTGTGTCTATTTTAAAGGTGTTAAAATAAAATCCACTCAGAAAATATTTATAACTTTATTATTAAATGGAATTTTATTTGCTGTCCTGTTTATAGGACAGCGGTCCAATATGGGTTAAGGTAACCTACCACGTTCGGAGCCAAAATTTTTAAATAAGGTTTTTATAGAAATATGTTTTTAGTTATTGCAGTAATAGGTGATAAAACATAGAAAAATATGAAAATAAACGTAAATTCAGAAATATTGTCTTAAAAATTGGCAAAAACAGAGAAAAAAAAACAAGCATTTTTTGATTTTACGCTAACACTCCTAACCAAAAATATACGAAAAACATATCATTTTTATTTGTATAAATATAGACATACATCCATTCTGTATGCATTGAACCTCCAGAATGCAAATATTCTAAAGTATAAATGAGTTATAGCCAATGAAGTAATTTAGAGCAAAAATTCAAGAATAAAATAATGAAGTTTCTAACATAAAATCCCATAACTCATCTCAAAATGAACATATTTATAATCCTGAGGTTCAATGCATACATAACATCATTAAAAACATACAGTTAAATTCTAATTAAATTCTAAAAATTATTTTAGCAGTTATGACTCCTCAGGTATGGTGGTGTAGTAAAAATCACAGTTTTTCAGAAATTTAATTTAAATATTTTATTGGATACATTCATTGTTTTATAATTTGATAAATATTCAGAAATATGCTAGAGTAATTTATTTATTTATTTATTTATTTAGAAGTTTTTCATGCGAACACTCAAAGTCAAGCCCTTTAACAGCTCCCTTTCGGTATCTTTTCCACTTTTCCGGTGATGACTAAACAGCTGTTTCATGACTTCTAATGACTCTAGAAACAAGCTGAAAACTGTTTTTCAAAGATAAAAGACTAATCTTTAAAATAAAAGAACAGAATTGCTTCAATATTTTTCTCGAAAATTGTACGTGGCGGTAACATTAAGTTTTGCTTCTATATTAAGTTATTAGGCATTGGGTTACTTGATAGCCGTTAAATACAGCACAAAAAAGACGTTGCCTAATAGGTATTGGAGATCTTAAGTTAGAATACCCTCACTGGCATGGATGTTTGTAACAGTTCAGAATCAACTTTCGGCAGAAAGTTCGAAACTCCCTTGCTGTAAAAAATAGATCCTAGTGATTCAAACGAAACCTTTTTTTGGTAAATAAGTCACGTAAGTCAATTACTGTTTCTATCTTTCATAGAATGAAATATTTAAAGAAAAATATTTTATTTTTTAAAGAAGTTCACGTTTGAAGAGTATTTATATCCAATTGAACCTAGTTTTTATTATTGTTAGAACTCTATTTCATCAAATTTGAGGTACTGGATTTCATTTAATGATACTTCAAATTTGATATATATGGTTAAATTCAGAAATCCTCTTGTTGTAAAATATATACCCATCCTAAAACAATCTTTAGTTCGATAAATAAATCCCGTAAGTCAATTACTGTTTTACGTTTGATGGAATAAAATATATATGAGAGTAAAATATTTAATGGTTGAAAGAAATGTGGGACGAGTATTTATATTGAATCGAAACTAGTTTATATCATTGTTAGAATTCTATTTCATCAAATTTAAGAAATTTTACTTCATTTAATGAGTTTTCAAATTTGACATACATGGTTAAATCCATAAATCCTCGCTTTGTAAAATATATACCTCACTGCTTTAAACTAAACCTTAGTTTGATAAATAAATCACGTAAGTCAATTACTATTTTACGTTTGATGGAATAAAATGTATGAGGGTAAAATATTTAATTGTTGAAGGAAATTTATATAAAGGGTATTTATATTCAATCGAACAAACTTTATATCATTGTTAAAGTTCTATTTCATTAAAGTTGAGGAATCATAACTTTATTTTAAACTACTAATATGCATGAGATAATTAGATAAAAAAATTTGTCAGATATTTATATATAAACAA
>CM063502.1:71364115-71451615 GCA_032207245.1 Pardosa pseudoannulata | reverse complement strand
CTTTAGAATGATATAAACGTACATACAAAACAATGAGGACATCACAATTAAATTAAAAATAAATTATTATACTAATATATAAATTATACTAATTATTATCTTTATTATTATTACACCAATACAAAAATAATTATTTCACGAATTTAAAACACAATACAAAAATAAGCATTTCACTAATTTAAAACACAAATCGTTGAATACAGAGTATTTCTAAAGTAAGGTGTATCAAAATAAATAGATTTTATAACACACAAAGTCTTTAGTTATTCTCGTATAATAAAGCACTATCTTAAAGGAATGTATTCATATTTTCATTAATCTCGCTTTTAAACTAGTAAGTTTAAAAAATATATTTTCAGTTTTAAACCGGAATATTATTTGCATTAGACTGCTTTAGAATGACATAAACGTACATACAAAATAATGGACTCATCACAATAAAATTAAAAATAAATAATTATTATACTAATATATTATACTAATTATAAAATACACAATACAAAATAATACACAAATGTGAACACAATACAAAAATAATTTTTATAATTTAAAACACAAATTTTGAAAAAGTATAGTGCTTTATCAAAATAAATAGTTTTATACTCTTTTTATTGTATAAAAAAATTCGTGTTTTACTTTATTAATCTCGCTTTTACTAGTAAGTTTAAAAAAATATATTTTCAGTTTTAAACCATATATTTATTAGACTTTTAGAAGATAAACGCTACAAAATTACTCATCACTAAAATTAAAAATAAATAATTTTATACTATATATAAAGATCACAGGCCTCAAAAAAATACAAGAGGCAACTCACTTATTAGCTCTAGATTGAAAGAAAAAAAAATGTCTATCAGGAACCCCTTTTTATTTTACAGGAATTGAAAAGGGTAACGAAGAACCTCATTTATTGTTTTATACTTTCCTGTGTTTGACATTTTATGATGAAATCAAATTACTTGTAAATAACAGCGATAGTATAGAGCATAAAGAATGTTGATAGATCACCTTAAAGGATTCTAAGCGCTCAAGCCTGGGAAACCTAGGAAGCGCAATCTTCATTATCCTGCTATAATCGAATCCTTATCAGCGTATTAAGAAGAAATGAAAAAACTACTCTCGTTCTCAAAGAAAAAAATATGAAAACCACTTGAGGATCGTGAAAAGGATTTACAATCAAGACGAGAACCTCATTTATTGCTCAGTTGTTTATTGATGAGAAACATATTTACAAAAAGATGAATGGGCTTTTATAGATTGAGAAAAGGAACCAGCTGACCATCAAAAACCATTGGCTCTGTCAGAATACTCGGTGCATCAAAAAAAGGTATGAAACCTAGCTTGTTCTCAACAAAATAAAATATTAGCTTATTGATGATTTAAAAATCATCACCATGCTTCTCAAAAACAAAACGGGTATACAAAATTTTGTTTTATGTGAGTGAGACAGCCGTGACAAACACAATATTGGGTCAGAAAAGTTCTCAAAAGGCAGAATCTTGCACCAGGCACCAAATGTAATTAGGAAAGCTTAGTTGATCAAAAAAATAACTAATTGCAAAAAATGAGAAGCAGTTTGTTAAGGCTCTTCCAAAAGATGGTGAGTGCTTAAAATATATGTGTAAAAAGTTTTCTGGATTTTCTGAAACCAAATTGAAAGAGGGAGTCTTCGTAGGACCAGACATCCGAAAACTTATTAGGAATAACATATTTAAGACAACTAGGACCTTAAAGGAAAGAGAAGCTTGGGTTGCCATCAAAGATGTTGTGGAAAAATTTCTGGGCAATCACAGAGATAAAAAATTTAAAAGAATTGTTGGCAACATGCTAGACAAATTTCAAGTGTTGGGCTGCTCCATGTGTGTAAAATTGCATTTCCTCCAATCGCATTTGGACTTTTTCCCGAAAATTTAGGATCCGACATCGAAGAACAGGGAGAAGGTTCCACCAAGACATGAAGGATATGGAGAGAAAATATCAAGGTAGGTGGAATAAGAATATGCTTGCCGACTATTGTTGGATGTTAGCAAGAGATGAAGATAAGATTGAACATAAAAGAAGAACGTTAAAAAGAAATTTTAACGGAAAAAATGTACGTAACTAAATTTAAATATCTTTGTTTCGTATTGAGTTTCAAATATATTTCAAACTTACATTTATTATATACAAACCTTAATAAAACGTAAAAACAGGTAGTTGTGGGATTTTCTAGGACTGTTTTTCTTATAAAATTAATGTAAAAAATTTAATAACGAGGGAACTTTTAGTCTCGCCCTGGTGCAGCTCATGCGTTCTGGTTGCGATGGTTTTCATTCTTTATATACAAAATGTATACATTTTTAATTTTAATTGTTGTTTAAAAATTAATATGCCTAATCATAAACAGATTAAATAAACTCACATGATTAGATAAAACCCACTGTTGCCAGTCAGTACACGCTAACAGTTCGAGAGCGTTTTTTCCATATAGGATATTACCAGTATAATGTACATCAATTTTACAAAAAATCCTGACGTGATGGAAAAAAATGGAGGTCATTTTTGAAATCATCATACTAAATAACTTAAAAATAAGAAAAAACTTCTCTTGTATTTTCCAAAAATTTCAATTTCGCAGGCCTGTGTTATTATTATACTAATATAAAAATAAATATTTCACTAATTTAAAACACAAATCGTTGAATACAGAGTATTTCTAAAGTGCTGTGTATCAAAATAAATAAATTTTAGAACACACAAAGTCTTTAGCAATTCTCATATAATAAAGCACTAATTTTAAGGGAATGCATTCATATTTGCATTCTTCTCTCTTTTAAACTAGTGATTTCTAAAAAAATATATTTCCAGTTTTAAACTGGAATATTATTTGCATTAGACTGCTTTAGAATGACATAAACGTACGTACAAAATAATGAACTCATTCCATTAATGAATTTTATTAACTTTTCGAAAGTGGATTCTAGTTTTTCATACTATGCTGCTCAAATTTTTAAGATATTGATAAAACGCAAAATGTTGAGTTATGCACTTGAAAACATTAGTTGATTACTAAACATTTTCGGATTCCCGAAAAATGATTTTAGCTTCAAATTGATATGCAGATTTTAGAAAATTAAAATTTTATTACTCCAAAATAAAACACTCTGAAATGAGACTTATAAGATTGCGATTTTTCAAAACGTCTTCCAAAATTATCATGAAATAAATGCATCAAAATACCAGAAGGGGCTAATTAACAACTTAACTTTAAAAATATTCAACAGTTAACATCAAGTAAAGAATTCCGTTATAACTATTTGATCTTCGTCATCTAAAGCAGCAAAAATACAGCACATCGTTTTTTAATGGATGAACTTAATTAAATTTACGATGTATGAAAACCTCAATTTTTTAATCAATAAATGGCGGTATTAGAATAAGTAATTCAAAAATACTAAAGTTGCTGGAAAATTTGTTTCTTTTATGTAAACATTAATTAAATTCCCTTTGTTATCCTATATTGTGTTAATAATTAAACCCCACAACATATAGAAATTTTTAAATTTCTGTAATGAATTTATTTTAATCTTTTAATGACTTTAAATGAACAAGGTTTAATTACTTATTAAGTATCATATATTTGAACAAATTAATTTCTTATAAAAGCTATTAAATGTGTCTTATAGAGGGGAATAAGTGTTTTCCCAAAAGTTTATTGAAATAACATCCATGAGAAATATTTTATTAGGAATGCACTCAAATTGTAATGCCCATGGATTGTATTCATTTATCTTTCTCCTGTAATTCGTATATTTGAATGAATTAGTTTCTTATAAAGGCAATTAAATGTTCCATATAGAGAGGAATAAGTGCTTCCTTAAAACGTTATTGAAATAACATCCATGAGAATTATTTTATTAGGAATGCTCTCAAATTGTAATGCCCATGGATTGCATTCATTTATCTTTGTCCTGTGATCCGTATATTTTAACAAATTAGTTTCTTATAAAAGCTATTAAATGTTCCTTATATAGGGGAATAAGTGTTTCCCCAAAACATTATTGAAATAATATCCATGAGAATTATTTTATTAGGAATGTAGTCACAATGTAATGCCCATGGATTGTATTCATTTATCTTACTCATATGATACGTATTTTTGAAAAATTAATTTCTTATAAAAGTTGTTATATGTTTCTTTATAACAAATAGGGGAACAAGTGTTTCTCCAAAAAGTTTTTGAAATAATATGTATGAGAATTATTTTATTAGGAACGTGTTCAAGAAGTAAATTCCATGGATTGTATTTATTTATCTTTGTCCTGTGATCCGTATATTTTAACAAATTAGTTTCTTATAAAAGCTATTAAATGTTCCTTATAGAGGGGAATAAGTGTTTTCCCAAAACAATATTGAAATAATATCCATAAAAATTATTTTATTAGAAATGTAGTCACAATGTAATGCCCATAGATTGTATTCATTTATCTTACTCATGTGATTCATATTTTTGAAAAATTAATTTTTTTTATCAAAGTTATATATTTCTTTATAACAAATAGGGGAACAAGTGTTTTTCCAAAAAAATTTTGAAATAATATGTATGAGAATTATTTTATTAGGAACGCTTTCAAAAATTAAAGTCCATGTATTATATTCATTTATCTTACTCATGAGAAATTATGGAAATACTTTCTTTGAAACTCCCCACAAAATAACTGCTTGAAAAGCACTAATAAATTTATCCTACGTCAAGTCATTATTTGTCTTTTATTTTGGAGATTCGGAATTTTAATTTTTCTGAAATATTTGAACTTTGTATCTACTGTACATTCATCCAAGTCTTTCATATGAAGTTAACTATTTTGAAATGAATAAATTTTACTGATTTGTACGTTTTACTCATAAAGTCAATGAGATTGTTTCTCTTCTAAATTTATGTACGAAAAATGTTATAAATTTGCAGGAAGTGAGTTTAGAAGCTTATTCAGAAATGATTTTAGATGAAAAGATTTGACACTTTTCCTATTTTATGATATAGTAAATGACAAAGCTCATCCGACTTTTCGAATTAATCTGCAAATGATGATAATTAAGTTTCACCGAACACTTGAACTTTGTATAAACAGCACATTCATCCAAAGCTGTCATCGAAGATTAACTATTTTCAAGTAAATGCCATGTACTGCGTTTTACTTTTTATGCATACAGTAAATAGTTATTTCTCGTGTAAATTTTAGTGAGAAAAATCTTTTAAATTATTTACAAGAAGGGTTCACTGAACACCTGAACTGTGTATGTTCTGTACATTAATCAAAAGCTTTCATCGAAAATTAACTGTTTCGAAGTAGATAGAAATTACTTATTTTTGTTTTAGAAAGCAAGCAAAATTATTCATCGCCTTGATTCTTTTGAGGAAAAAATTCAATTTGAAGAAGGGGAGTTTTACATGTTTAGAAAAGATTCTAGACTAAAATATATAAAATTTCTCTATTTTATATCATAGTAATTCAGTTATTGGTATTAATTATCGGTTTGTTGTTTAACTGTCTATTGAAATGTCGTAGATTTCATGTTTACTTTCAATAGCTTTGGATGTATCTAATATTTCTGTTAGTATGTAAGATATTTTAAATACCTAAAATACATTCTGAGTAATAAACATTGATAATTTAAAGGATTTTTCTGGAAACATTGTTTTTGCTTCTGTAAATTTCGTATGCGAAAATGTATTTTAAATGGAGAAAAATAGTATTTTAAATAGTTTCGAAACTTTGTACACACTTAAATATTACAATTATAAATAAGATATACTAGTATTAATCACAAACGATAAATATAATTGAAAGTTTTTCTTTAATTTTATGAAGTATATTTCGTTTTGTGCTGTATTATTTGTTATAGAACTGAAGCTATTTCAAAGATATTAGTTCAGATTACTAACTACTACAATATTTTTAACCCAAATAAAATATTATATTGATCATACGATATGTGTTTGAGAATGCACATATGTGTAACATAATTTGAAGACTGTCCGAGTATAAAAATGGTGGCAAAAGGCCGAAACATGCCTTATTTTATACTTATTCCTATTCATTTGCCAATCCAGACCAACATTTGGTCAATACGTATCACAGATATTTGAACAATTTTAAGTAAAGTAATTTAAATAAAGCAATTTTTAGTAAACGGAAGTTCACTATAACCAAACCTTTAACAAAAATGTTAGATCCTACAAAATGCATAACTCATTATTTTTTAATAACGCAAGACCACTTGTCTTTTAAGCATTTGGTCATATAAGGCCGAATTTTTGTTGACCATTTTATTACAGAAATCCCATGAGGGCTACCAAATAACTCCTTGGGACAACAAAAACAAAGTGGGCCAATTAGAAGAAGGCATCAAGTAGAAATACCACCTATTCCCTTCAGAGTATAGTTTAGTTTGAAAGATATTACCACCACAAACCCATGTTACTATGTGCCCCAACTACCATAAACTAACATGGCGTATCTTTGGCCCGAATACGTAACCCTCCACTGCCTTTGCATACTGAGCTATCGTAGCCCATAACACATTACTTGGTAATCGTATTCGCTAACGATGCAATTGAAAAAAGGATAGATATTTTATATAATGATCTTATTAGTGTGACGATTTTTTTCCATTTCTAATTTAGAAGGCTGAATGTGCAATTCTGGTAAAAATTGGTGTGTTCTTAGCAATCTCTTCAACAATCTACCTTCTCTTTCTACTTTTCGATGCCCATTTACTTTGTTTGAAAACTTCAAGAAGTGATGCTCTCCAAAGCATTAGCCAATAAGCTGCAACCAAAAACTCGAGCTAAGTTACGTCATCCAACACGTTGATCAATCAGCTGGATGTCAAACAGCAAAATGGCGATGATGACATATTCTGATCGATATAACACCTGGCGATATAACGTCAGCATTGGTAAAGCATTTGTGTCTGAAACAACACAAATATGTTAAAGTTCTTTAATGAATTAAATAAATTAAGGTCAATTAACTTTTAGTTTCATATTTTAGTCAATAAAATTTTAACTACCATTTATCAACTTAACAATTTATATTTTAATTACAATTAAACTATTCTTATTATTTTAATTCTAAATGCGTTATAAATTCTTATTATATCGTATAAAGTCATTAATAAATTTAAATGAAAGTATAATGAAGATAAATAAAGTTTAAACTTAAAATAGGCTCAAAATGGTGTTTTTTAAACTTGAGGACACCTTAAAGTCTATTGTTCATATTGATTTCATAATTCCAAGGTAAGTACCGCAAGGAAATTCCACCTATCCATTCATTGTTGCTTAATTTCATGTAATATTTCTAGTAATATTAGGAAATGGATTTTTAGATTTCATTTTAGCTTTTTTAGATTTTATTTCTTCTGGCATAAAATTTATGATGTTTTTAAATTAGATTAAATTAGATATTTATTTTATATTTATTTAATATTTATTGTTTACACAAATGCAAAAAAAAAATTAATAATACTTGTTTGGGTTGTAAATCTGTTCGAAGTGTGTCAGCAAAATACTGAAGTTTGTGAAAAGAAGAACTTGCTTTTTATTTATTTTTTAAACTTTTCCAAAAATAAATGAAATTCTAGAAAATAAATAGGTATCGAGAAAAAATGCTGAGAATTTTAAGCATTTTGAGTACATACAAAGATATAAATGAAAATATATTGAAGATAAATAAAGTTTAAACTTAAAATAGGACTTGCTCAAAATGGAGTTTTTTAAATTTGAAAAAAAAAGCTTTAAAAAAAAAAAGTTGAAAACTTTAAAAAAAAAGTTGACAAAAATTTTCCATTGAGAGTCTGCTTAAAAGTTATGACTCTCTAATATACCTAGTTTATTTTTAAAGTAGTAGAAATGTTTCTAGATACACCCACAATTTTTACTTTACATATTCATTGCCTGTTTTTCTTTTAAACTTTTAATTTGTGCCAAATATTTTGCATTTCGCATTCAGTAAAGTTGTACTGTCCCCTTATCATTTTGTTCTGAAGAATATACTTATATTTAAAAGATTAAGATCTAAAAACCGAGGTAAAAACCAACGATGGTAACCTATTTAATGCTTTGAAATTGCACATAGAAAGATCTTGCAAAAGTAGGACACCGAAACTTCAAAAAGCAGGCTTGCATAAAGGTAGTGATTTATTGGTGTCATTTAATCAGGAGTATAGAGATAGAAATATTTTATTAAAGTGATGAACCGTAGTATGTTCAAGGAATGTTTTACAGACACAAGAAGAGAGATAATTATCACTGTAAAAAGTTCACACTTGAATAAAGACCATAATAATCACCTTAGATAAGATTTTATGAAGTCAGATAGTAATCAGGATATTGTATGCCATATTTGAAAATACTAAAAGAAACCTTTTGATAAATGGGTAAAAGAAAGCTGTTGTCGGACAAGTGTTAAGTACAAGTGTTAAGAAATATATTATGATTAGAGATTTAACAAATGTTACTAGGGGTGACGTAAAATTTTAATTTTTACTGAAATATAATCGAAAAACTTAAATTTCATTTTTCATGCTTAAAATTTTTGTTCATAGTCTCCAACCAGAGTGATAAATTTTTTTAGGCGTTTTTTGACTTTTTGAAGACCACCATTGTATAAAAAACACTGCAAGAATCTAGCTTCGCTACATTAAGAGTAAAATTAATCAAAGGTTTGGTTTGGTGTGGTTTGAAGCTCGTCTACTGTATTGCTACACGAGGGCTAATGAGACCAAATTAATCTACGGCTTCCTGATATCAAAGAAATCAACTTTAATGATTGCAATTACCAAATTTATTAACCGGGTGATCAGAAAATCAGTATACTTTTAAAAAAGTAATAAATCACAGAATAATGTAAGTTATAAAAAAAGTTATAAACAAAATGCAAAATATTCATAAATTTGCAAACTATCTGCAGGCCATAGGTTGTCAATTCTTGATATATCCAACAGCGTAATATCCAAAAAATCAATTTTTTGATCACTTTAAAGATGTAATGCCCTCGTAAATTGCTTTAATATCAATACACAATTAGGATAAATCTCATGATGTACAGACCTGTAAACTGAAAAAGAAAGAATAAAAATATAAAAATTCTCCTATAGTTTTCTGAATTGCGACTACGCTTTAAATCTCTATCTTGTCAATACTCATAAAATCAGCCGATAAATATCAGTGAAAAGAAAGGTAAAAAATGCTTGTTTTCGGTGGCTAAATGTAATTAAATGCTCATTTAGTATGTTTTTAAATAATAGATATAATAAGTTTGCGACTGTTAAGAATTTTGTTTCATTCGAAGCTTTTTTCGTTTACATTACTAAATACTATCTTATATTTTTTATTTTACTTTATTATGTTTACATTGCGAATTTTCTGTGCAGGGTAATTACTAATTTGTCGATTATGTTAAAGCTCTGGTATTTTTCAGCAAGTTTCTGAATAAGTAGTTGCTTCGATTTAGTTTAAGCTTTTAAGATTGATAACACCAGTAAAACGGACTTTGGTATAAATTTGATTGATGAAGTTTAATTGATTATCATTCGAAAAGTATTATATTTTTATAATTTACATTTTAAAAATTTTTGAAAAACTATTATATATTACATCGTAAATATTTCTAAATAATTTTCTAAATAATATATTGAATAGTCAAAATTTACTTTTACTTTTTAAAAAAGATTTTAAACATTAATTCTATTTCGGACTAGAAAATTCAAAATACACTAAATTCAAGAATATATATACATGTATATATATATATATATATATATATATATATATATATATATATATATATATATATATATATATATATATATATATATATATATATATATATATATATATATATATATATATATATATATATATATATATATATAGCATAATATATATATATATATATATAAACATTTAGCACAAGTGTATAGTAAACCGAAGATTAGACACATTTAGGTTAGTTTGTGCTGCTTAGCAAACAGAGTATCTTTATTAATATTAAAGGATTATATAAAAGGTAAAATCTATATTCAAGCATTTTTTTTCTTTTAGAACCATGCAAAAGCAGAAAACCATAAAAGACGTATATATATGAAAATGCATTCAAGGAACAATCTTAAATAACTAACAGCTATACCTGCATTCGATCCCTCTTAGTTTGTATCAATTGTTATACATGAAATTATATCCTGTAAACTGCTTGTAAATTTAAATTTAAGGCAATTTAATATTTTTATTTGTTATGTATGCTACAGATATAATTTTCTTTGACAAAATCTATTATTAGGTTTGCCTTGGAACGCTATAGTCTTTATGCTTCTATAACACAAGGGTTATTGGACATGCCAGGTGTCGAGCTTTGATATCTTCTAAAGGAATTTCTTTTATATCGTTTCTTTGATTTTCTTGTGTATTTTTCCTCAAAACTACTGGTTTTTATGCTACCCGAGGCATAACTAGCAGAACTCTAATTTGGGAAGAACTGGTCCAGAAATTTTGCTTTCCTAGAGTCAAATGCATTCCTGATGTCCTTTCCCTTACCATTCTAATGACCATGAGAAATTAATTAAATTTACTACTAAATTTACCATCAATGCCACAAAAAAGGAGATTTTTAGGATCTGCTTCCCCCTTCCAACACCCAAACAGACCATAATAAGAACAACTAAATTACTCACTTGTATTTTTCTCAAGTCTTATATGTATACCTTCATTCATGATCCCGCAGTTTGTCTATATAAACACATCCCATTTTTTAAGAATGAAGCCTTGCCAAACCCTTTTCTTAACGAAACCAGAGATATGCAACTGTAGGGACACATGCCTTAGATAAAATACACATATACAGTGATTTCCCCCCCCCCCCACACACACACTTTAGCTGGGGTACTTTTTTGTTACCTCCTGGTTAAATTTATCTAATACGTATCTGTAAAATGTACCTAAAATTAACATTTTACCGACTACTAAGCAATTAGCGATAAAGAAAAATTTCTGTGGTAAATGCTGCTTGTGTATATAATATATATACAAACAGCCGTCACTCACACACATATCTATATATGGTTGTGTGTGAGGGGTAATAAATTAAAAGTATTACCTTAAAATTCTTCAAAACTCTCCAAATCCACAATCTTTCTCCTCAGTCTTAACTATCCCACATTCACAAATTTAATCAAGAACGAGATTCATTAAGATTGCCTTCTTCCACACTTATCAAAACTAAAATTGCTACGGATTAATTAATGCTACGGATGGCCTCTTCTTTCCCTTATCTAACCCGGATGTCAACTATCCCAGGAAAAACCACAGATTATAACAATATTTATTCCGTTTTATGCTATTGTTTCACCAAGCATGTTATAACATTTATAACATACCACTAAAAAAATACTAACATATCTCATTCTGAAGTGAAATTATCCACGTGATACTTTCCTCCCAGGATGGCTTTTTTATAAATCATCAGATACACATTTCTGGCCAGTGTAAGATGTCTCAATCAATTCTCTGATTTATAACTGAATAAAAAGACTCTTGATAACGGTCTGCTTGGTTTTAGTTTTTCAGTGAGTTGCCTTTCAAGACATTAATGTACTAAGCTTGGGTTGTCAAGTAAGCCTTGTCAAACAAATAATTGTGGATTATAACTTTGTTTGTGATAGGTGCTGAATCATGTTTGCCAGTTAAATACACACACACACACACACACACACACACACACACACACATATATATATATATATATATATATATATATATATATATATATATAAATGGGAAAAACATCCATTAAAGGAATTAAAATTTTATTCGAACCTCATTTTCTTCCTTAGCCATTTTGTTTTCAATACGAGACTTAATCTGACAGCTAGTTACCAGCCATGGAAGATTTGCCTGTTATCTCCTTGAAATAGCCGCGTTTTGTTCTTATATAGTTTTTTCCACCATATCCTCCCGCTTCGCAAAGAGTTCACTCACATTTTATTACTTAATGCTTTAATTTCTAACTTTAAAATCCCAAATGTGACAATTATATATATATATATATATATATATATATATATATATATATATATATATATATATATATATATATATATACAGGATGTAAAAGAACAAATGTTCACAACTGTAAGGGAAGATATAACCTACAAAAGCAAACAAATTTCCCGATACAATGTGGTGTTTAGAAAATTAAGAACCGCAAGAGGGCGCTTTCTCTGAAATAGATCAAATGATATCTTTTTCAGAACCCGTCATTCAGCCGGTAATCACAACCACAGATTCAACTATATTCCAATGAAGAAGATACCGATATTCATCATAGGTATGGAGCTGAAAACGGAAATGACAGAAAAGATGAATGGTTTCCAAACATGGCTGTGACGTTTTAAAGAAATCTTATTCTGGAAATCCTTGAAGATGGACTCGTTTTCAGCCATAGATTTCAAATAGATCACCGAGATACCAAGAACGATAAACGTACGAATGTAAGCATATTTCTCCAGAAATGTGTGAAGAATATTGGCTTTCAAGTAACATGAATTGGTCGTGGTGGACTCATCTTTTGGGAATCCAGGTTATCTTGGCCTATTCTAACTTTTTCCCTCTAGAGAGAGGTAAAAAGAATCATTTAATAATTCTGTTCAGCCGTCAGTGGATCTTTTCTGTTAAATTAGCATTACAACTGCCGTCGACAAGCAATCGCACATGTCTTGATTGTATCTCGTTCTACTGTTTTGCGCATTCTGCACAATGACTTGTTAGAGGTGTAGCTTGTCGATGGCACTCCTGCCTAACTTGAACAGATCTGTGAATCCATTCGTTGAATTTAAGGGTGAATAGAAGGTAAACATGTATTGTGATTTAGGATTGTTCTTAATTAACAGTCATATTATCAACCGTTTTTGACATCTTTTCTCCCCTCTCCCCTACGTCTGTGAACATTGCCATGCGGTCTCCGTTTGCAGCTTCAATCCTATGTAAACCTTGTAAACCTTGTAAACCTTGTACCTATGTAAACCTTGTTCATCATGATATGACCAGCATGTTAAGTTTGTAATAGAAGTAGTGAGTCACCAAGAATTAAAAGAAAAACAAAAAAATTTGTGTATTAATATACCTAAAATAATATCCTAAATTACGTAGACAAATATTTTGTTCTTCATTATCTTATTAAGTATAAATGTATAAATAAAGTAGTATTACTTAATGCTTTATCAGCTTCATGCAGGGGAGGGCTCTAAGTGCATGAAAATTAAAAAAATAAATAAATTAGAGGACATATTTTGTACTTTTACTAACATTTTACGTCGTTATAAATGGAGTTTGTAAAATTAGTAGCATTTAAGATTCAGATATCAGAGAGAAACAAATATGTATTACCAGATCATATAATAAAACAATTTCTGCTAATAAATTAATCCTTTGTGCTACAGTATTCCATATCAGCAACGTAGAAAGAAAGTCAAAGTTATTTCTCAATGATTATTAATGGATAGCATGGATAATATTTTTGATTATTACTATTCTGCAGTACTGTAAGATATACCATTTACATGTAGAATTCCCAATAAATGGCGACACTATGTAACATTTAATACCAAAGTATAATTTTTTACTTAATAAGTTTTGTCTTATTGCTTCTAAAAACAAACTTTAGATTAGTTATATTTAAAAAGACCAAATATGTTTAGAAGTAGTATTTTAACACTGTTATGTTCAAATTCGTTTACAAAAAGTACAATATTAATAAAAGTACAAATTTACAATATTTAAAAAAATGTATTTGTAGTAGGTGCACTTTTATTGGCAATAAATTAAAATTTTTTAAGCTATAAACTTTAAATTTATTTTTACCTACATGAAATGCTGCATTCTAACAGTTTAGTAAATATCTTACAAATAGGAGTCGTTAAGATATAAAGTGTTAAAACTGTTGAACATTTTTAACTATTATGATCATTTGATATCTATCTACTAGTTATCGTGTATCATATAAGTTAAAAGCTACTCAAAGTGGATGTGTTTATAAACGTATTATCTGTCAACTCTGAACGTCACTGCTACACATAATTCACAACTTCAGTGCTACACATAATTTACAACATCACTGCTATACATAATTCACAATTCACTGCGATAAAACTTTTGATCTGAAAAAATTAATATTTTAATAATATTAATTTCTTGATATATTTTTCTTGAAAGCTTAGGAGCATATCTACGTTTTAAGATCTAAAAGGTGTAATAACAAATAGCCAAAATATATGTGAGAAAAAATACGCATAGTTTTAATTTGAGGAATTTATTTTTTAAGTAATTTAAAATGAATAGCCCTAAAAACTTAGCAATTCACCTTGGGATATGATCTACTTTGACATAATATAATTTAATGATGTAGTCCATTTTTATGCAAATATATTAAAAAGAATCTAAAATATTTGTTTTGGAAGTACACAATTGACTTAAATGTTAGTTCCCCTTAACCCCTTAATGCACAGTTTTTGAAAAACACCGGCCAAAAAAATCAATTTTTTTAATTAAAAAAAAACAGAATTTAGAACGTTGTCTTGCCAAGATAATTACAAAAATACAAAAATAATCAAACTTTTTATTGCATTTTTGGATTTTGATAACATTGCAGAAAATAGTCGAATATATTATTTCTTTTTGAATTCCCATTTCAGGATAATATCAGTAAAAATACTTATTTATACTTTTAAAACATAAATAATAACAATTCTAATATTTATAAAATTAATCAAAATTTTCTTCTTTTTGTATGATATATTTCGAAACAAGGAAGAGATAAGTCGTAAATGATAAGTAGAAAAAAAATATATATTTTGTTCTTGAATAAATAAGTGTTATAGCTTAGAATCCCATGTAAGTGATAAATATCAATAAAACGATTGTTTTCTTTTTGCTTTCCCATTGTTATTTTCAATTCTCGATTGCATTCGAGTGTGAAAAATTATAGCATCATAAAGTACAATGCCGCTCGAATTATCTCGAGTGGGCATATTTTGCCCAGTTTAGCTCGCTCGAGTTAAGTCGAGCTTGCACGTTAAGGGGTTAACCAGTACCATGTTAAATCTTTCCTACTCCGGGATTTAAAGAAGTCATTCTACCTATTCGACCATAACCCAGTTTGTAAATTCTCAGTAAAAGCAAATATTTTAATTAATAACATATATTTTTCATGTGTTTATCACAAGATTGAATTACTTTTGTACTGAAAACGGGAATGAATATTTTTTAAAACTATTTATTTTTATTAAATAAAATAGTACAATATCCTAATATAGCATCCTAGCTGGCTCTTATTGTCAAAATTTTATATTTATTATTTCACTGTAGATAAAAAATACAACTTTCAAGGCTACAGAAAAATAAATCTTATTATGTCACTTGTAAAATTAAGTTTAACAAAGGATGGTGAATGTTTTATGAATGGTCATGATTTGACTTTTCCCAAAATATCCTTAACGAAAAATCATCTAATATATTACACACCATTTTATGTAATATTTCAAACTCCATTCTATCCTGTCGTCATTTATCACACAGAAAAAATTGCTGTAACAGAATAGATTCTTTTCCTTATTGTTATAATACTTCAATATATGTAAGAGTGAAAAGGAATAAACATATAGGTAAAAAAAAATTCCCTCCGAGAAAAATAAATTGTTGTGAACCGCAGCGTGAGAAAATAAAAAAAAAAAAAATGTGTGAAAGAGTGAAACTTCTATTCCGTTGCCAAATAGGAGAAAGATAAAATAGGATTTAGATGGGAGATTTTAGCTGAAGAAATAAATAGAAACTGTAAACAGTCGGGCTTCATTTGCAAGTAAAAACCCTGAAATCTCTTCTATATACTTTTCAACGGTACTATTTATCAGGATTCTTCTGAATGATAGATAGAAAACGAAAAACGGTTTTAAAAGTGAAACCGGTTTAAGCCAGCTTTCATCCTATTCGCCTAATTACGTTTGGAGTATTCTTTAACGCCGATTTTCCATGCTGCTGTTGTATGAATTTACATCATAAAATCGTAAGGACACTTTACAATTCATTTGGGGATTGCTTATGAGGCCTCCCCTCAGATTTTTTTAATTACAATGTAAAGTGCTTGAAGTATGTTTCATGATTTACATTCTCTGGTACAGCCCAACTCATGAAACGTGATAAATTTCTAACAATCGTCATCAATTAGAAATAAACAATGGAAAAATATTTAGATTTGCATTATTTCTTTTTTTTTGAAACAATGTAAAATCAGATTGAAGTTATAATATTAGAGATTTAAATTAAATATATTTCAACTATTGTAAAAATTGTCTGGATCGTTTCGTAAGATTTTAGATTTTTAATTATGAATAGAAATTTCTGATGAAAATTTTTCTTATGTAAATTGCTTGTTGATAAAATGCAATTTCAAACATTATTTTTAATAATTGAAAATGCAATATAAATCTAATTCCCTAAACTACATTTTTAATTATTCAGTGAATAATTATCTTAAGTAGATTTATATTTTAATTGTATTAGGTTGGTAGAATTAATTACTTTTATTTGGTATCATACATTCAGATTTCATCCTCTCTATAGAGAAAGGTAAAAATGCTTTGAAACAGACTGAAGAGATGAAAAATATGTTTTTAATATAAAAGCTGAAAAAGGATAGAAGCATTTATTTTTTATTAGGCTTTTGAATGTTCAATAAACATTTATTTGTCCTGCTTTGCCCACGGAAGTAAAAGAAATTACAATGTTTCAGTGGCCATAATAAGCATTTACCGAGAAATACTAACTGTACTTTTAAATTCAAGTTAAACAAATTGTTTATGAATAATCGAATTTCCACTTAAAGCTTATTGACGGCACTAATTTATTTTCAAACAGTAAAACTATTAACTGGCACTAAAGTTTTGTGATTTATTTCTGATTTTCTTGTTTCCATATGCAGTAAATTTGCAATAAAAGCTTTAAAATCATCCAAAAACGTAGTATCAAAATATACATTTATTCATTACTTTTATAATATTTATGCTATAAAAAGTTTGTTAACTGTTTGATATTAGAGTTAATATATTTCATGTGTAGATATACATTCTTATAGCATGTTTCACAATGTATAAAGATAAAAAAATGTAACAAACATTTCAAATGAAAATTAATGAAGATAAATGAAACATGTAAAAACAATGTTTTCACATTTTAGGTAAATTCAAATAAGTGGTATTTTTACCAGTTTGGCATTTTGTCCTTTAAAGTTTAAGCTCCCACAAGTTGGATTCCATTAACTGAAACTTAATTGGATCTTGAATATTATAAAGATTATAATGTTCAAGCCGTTTTTGCCAATCTGTCATACCTGTTTACATTATGTGTATCCAGGCTTTCATAAACACTATCTGAAATGGATTTATTGATTATGAATTATGAAATTCGAATCCATCAACATAACTATTAAGTTTTGAAACTAAGACATTTATTAATATCTTAAAACTAGTTCATCTTGAAGCACATAAGATTCGGTCTTGGAAACCCTAAACGAAAGGAGCATGTAACACTTGAGAATACGTTAAAAAGAAATATACGCTATACATACTGAAAAAGATCCAAGAGATGGAAAAGGCATCTCTGAAAAAAACCTTTTTGATAATATTAATACTGAAATTCTCTTAGATCACTCTGACTTATGACCCAGCTGCTGATTGTAACAAGAAAATACTTTGGGCCATCTTGAGTTATAACTTTTCTATATGTTATTGGTTTTTTAATCGATAACAAAGAAAGGAAACGTCTAAAATTATACTTTCTCTTTACGGTTAAAATATGATTTAAAAAATATTTGTAGTGTTCACTAAAGTAAAAATATCATTCTTTCCCTTTTTCGATCACCAATGCTCTCTCTGACTGAGAGCAAATGCTCAAAATCGCTCTTTTTGAAAGATACTCATAGATTGAAATGCAACATCCTTCTGATAAATTAGGTACTGTCTTCCATGTTGCGTTACTCTCCGTTCTATAACTTGTCTACACCGTTACCCGTGGGTCATGCTTAGAAGAGGATGACATGAGAACGTGTCATATTGGTCCGAGTTGGTTAGAGAAAGAAAAGTCATATAGTGAGAATGACCAGTCTGCTGGATAGAGAGAGAGAGACCATGGGCCATAGTTAATTTTATTTAGCTATACTTTTTTCAAGTGAAAGTTGTGAATTTTTATATTTTTTAATGTTTTTGTATAGCGTTGCCCATGAACTATTCAGAAACATATTCGATAATTATCTTTCAGTATTTTTAGTGTCAGTGCATCGTTCATTAAATGTTATATTATTTACTCTTAAGTCTTTCATCACTCTACGACTTACAAAGTTTAAAAAAAAACACTTATTATTGTACAGACTTATAAAGTTTCTCATTCTTTCCTTTGATACAAATTTCGTATAAGACTTCCTGACACTCATTTCATCATTCTTGTTCTAATTACACACTAATCATTCTTCTATGAGTCTAGATGGTAGCACAATCTTTCTTATTAAAAACTACCAAAATACAACACATAAAACTTTTTCATGTTATAAAGGTATGATTATTTTTCTTTATGCCAATATGAATTGACAAAATACTCCCTCAAATTGTTTGTATTTCAAATGTTCTACATATATGTACAAATGTACTAAATACCACTCACCTATATTATGAAGTGTACTAAATACATATTCTTCAAAACCTTGCTTATACTGGTTTTAAGAAAATTGAAAGATTTTATTAATACTGTAACGATACCTCTATAATAAATCTTCAAACTTTATTAAAATAGTTCATTATTTATTTACTGTGTAGTAGCTGTTTTCTATCCACTATTCTCGCTACGCTTTTAAACCTCTTTTAATCTATTTTTATAATAAACTATTTTAATTTTTTAAATATGAAAATACACATAATAAATAACTTTTGGAAATAAAATTTGAGTTTATAAACAAAAGAGAGAAATTTTAGTGGTGTATTACGGTTAAATTTACTGCTAGAAAATAAATGTCGAACTAGGCTTGTTTAAGTACTAACTAATATTAAAGAATGGGCAACACATTAGAAGAAAAAGAGTTTTGAATGGTTGATGTCACAATAAATTTTACTAAATTAGTAATTTGAAGTTATGGAATTTTATATGTATAGACAATGAATAACTAAATTAATTAAGCTATTTTAAAAAACAAGATTAATTTCTAATTTCTTTTTGAAAGTTTTTGCTAATTTTAAAAAATTTTTCAGTTTAATTTTATATAGATTCTTACAAAAAATGACCAATTACTTCTAATATTAAAATCAAGTCCAGTTATACTTTCAACTTCGTTTAGAGTAATAAAATTAAATTTAAATTTCGAAAGGGCCGGATTTTTCCAGAGAACTTCAAAGTATTGCCACAAAATGTTTTTCATATATTTTAACTATTCAATCCATTTATAAAATCATACTGAAATATGATGAAATTATATTTTCAAGCTGTAATAAAAAACAGTTTGGCGAAAATACTAAAAGTTAAGCCATAATATTTAATATATATTTTTAAATTTTTAAAAGCTAAAGAAATTACATAATGAATATTTTTTAAATTGTAACGTATTTGAGCTTTATTTAGAGTATTAAAACTAAATTGAAATTGAAATTTAACACTCTAAATGAAGTCTTAAGAATGCTTCAAATATATGTTTATAAAGTTTCATATTTTTTATTTAATTAAAGCAATCTCTTTCAACCTCCGTAGCTGGAAAAAAGAAAGACTATTCGTAATCAAATATTGTATGGATCTATCTAAATTCTACACTGAATAAATATATCAAGATTAATTTTGTTTATGAATTTAAATGAACTTTTTTTTATTTGTAGACAACGCTATAATTCAAAAGAAATTAAACCTTTTGCGAATTTTTGTTTCTATTGAAACAATATATCTCTTAATGTTGTAGAGAAATATAAAAGCATTTTCTTTCACAAAACATCTGTTACCCCATTTTCAAGATATATACTTTCAACTTTTTCCTCAAGATTCCTATTCGACATTTGTTGGTAGCGAAGAAAAATAATGTTGTTTTTCAAATATTTTTACAAAGAAATAGTTTACTGCTTTTGTAATCAATATAGAAAATGTCGTTAAGGAACAAGTATATAGTTAAAACACAACTGCGTAATTCATATATTGAAGGAATAATTCAAAAAGTTTTTATGGAGCAATATTTTTACGATCTATTTAGTATTAGTCAAAGCGGTTACCTCTAAATTGAAGCTATAAGTATGAACAAAAATATGCATATAAGTTAGGTAAGTCGGTACTTCCCCTTTATTTTGTTTTCTATAACAAATATTTGGATTTCTAGCAATTTCCTTTTTTAAAACCCGTAGATCATTATACAATTAAAGTTATTACAGATTTGCATGTTCTAATTCTCTTACATATTTGTGGTAAACTGAAAAAATTTCAAAAGATGGCAAAAAAAAATTGTCAAATTTAAAGCGCTCCAAAATTTTCTGTCCCCCTCATTCCAAAAAAGTGATATTACCAAGGATTTGTGGTGAATACGCCTTAACAACTAATGTCTTTGCCTTGTTTTGATTAGCCGAAGATTGAAGTCATATCCATCATTTGACGTAACGTCCAGTCTTTGTAAATAGTGTCTTGTATATATTATAAATATTGTAATGTATTTTCACATATTATTGTAACATGAATTCCTTGACCTGTATTGATATTTGTTATGAGTAAAGTTTTATGATTATCGTATTTTTATTTACGACAATACAGCATCTTTTTAAATATGAAAATATCTGTAATGTATGTACATGTTGTATGCCTATATAATAGTCAGTGTGACAGTAGCAGATATCTCGGTTGCATCGAAGATACTGATGGTTGTTCATGTAACTTGTATGCACTTTTAGAATGTTAAACATCTGTAACGTTAGTTCAGTTTGATATCCAGAGCTCTACGTCATTCATTATACTATCTTTTTTTTTGTTTTAGAGCGCTATGGTCTACTGTTTTGCACACGAGGGCTAATGAGACCGGGACCTACTGCTTAAAGCCGATTCCGAACGGCTACGAACATCCATGCCATAGTGGGATTCAAACCCACGAACTCCGGTACCGACGATCAGCGTCCTAACCAATCGGCCAGCGTTCGGCTTTTATACTATCTTAAATAAATGCCAGTGTCTAAATCTAGTTGTTTCATTTAACTGCACCATGTGAATCCCTTCTGAGCATGGTTTTATATATGATGTGATCCCTGCGGATACTTCTTTAAGAATCGTCGAGCCATAGCAGGGGTCTCCATAGGTTCATACATGGCAGTATATTAGTTTTACACTTGTATTCAATGATGTCTGACAAATATGTCAATTCATAATTTAATTCGTCAAATTTATCTCCAAATAAATTAATTCACAAAGTATTTTCAAATGCTTCACTGGATTTGTGATAAAATCTACAATGCATTTCATTTTTATTTTCACAAAAGCTAATAGAAAACCAATGGTTTTTCCTTCAGATTTAAAGAACAATAAAACAATCGATAAGTTTAGATATGACATACTACATGAAATGGTCCCACTCCTTTATTTTTAAGAAAAGATTTCAATATAAAATTTAAAAAACTAACTACATTCTGTTGATAACAAAAATATATAATTCACATAGTTTTCG
Organism: Pardosa pseudoannulata; assembly: GCA_032207245.1. Taxonomy (NCBI): domain Eukaryota; kingdom Metazoa; phylum Arthropoda; class Arachnida; order Araneae; family Lycosidae; genus Pardosa; species Pardosa pseudoannulata. The sequence continues at coordinate 71,429,863 of CM063502.1, read as the reverse complement.
TGTTTGGAAGATTAAAGTTTTAAATATAAGGGTGTAAGCAACAGTTGTCACGTCCAATGCAAATGGCATTTCATTCGCTTTTCTCATGAAACTCTTTCATTAATTTTAGCTACAAATTCAATGATTATTAAATTATAACATTTTATTACAGACGGTTATAAGTAAAACTACTCAAAGAGTTTAAAAACTATATCTTGAAAGGATTCTACGTTATAGGCTTTACCACACTTACATTTTATGTTATGGAAGCTGTTTGTGCTTCACTGATGACATGTACAGCCAAGTAAAGGTTTTGGAAGCTATGAATATTAATGCAAGTTCAACTATGCATATTTATTACCGAAAAATCGGCCGAACAAGAATTTTTTATACTGATATCAAATTGTAAAAGAAAACAGCAACAACAAAACGACCGCAAAAAAATAAGATTGTTAAAACACAGGTATACACACAGGAGATATATTTACAATACGGTTATATTTCAGGAAGTTTTTGAATTATTAAAAAATAAAGTTAATAAAAAATAATTAATATATTTAAAATTAATAAAATATAGTAATGTAAAAAGTTTATTAAAGATTTCTAAAAATGACATTCTTTTTCATATTTTGGAATTTTGTTTTTGTAAAAACCATCGCAATCAGACATATAAAACCTCCTTACATTAAGCAATTATTGTCAACCCACTGACTACTTACATACATTTGTATAGTACACACTCGAAAACACATTTAACACATTGTGTGCGGGTACATTTCGCAGTGGAATTGTACCGGGAGCGAGCGTTTTGTTTAGTAAATTTAGTTATTCAGTTAAATCCCAATAGATCGAAAATTATTTAATTTTTAAACCAACTTTTCGTATTTTATATTGAAATATATAAACAAATATATATATATATATATATATATATATATATATATATATATATATATATATAATATCATTTTCGCAAGAATAAATACAAAGTTAATTTTAAATCTAAACTGATTTTTGAATCAAACTTCTCGTTCTGTGGTTCCGCATCGACTCATGTAAAAACTAGTTTTTATTTATCTGGAATTTTCCAGAATCTATGTAGTAGATAAAAACATTCGGCTTCGTTTTCCTGTATATACCATTATTTTTGTACCCACAAACGAACCATGTTGTTACTCTAACCCGTACTAGTACATGACCAAGTATAATTCGTTAGAAAACATACCAGTACGTGTCCCGCATACAATGTGTAAAAGATACATATGCACGTACACAAGCACACATATATTACATGCAAAACACCATATGTGCCTATGCAGAAATATTTTAATATTAATTTGTTATGTTTTAACTTGTTGCTTCAAGTTTTACGCATTGAATTTTAGCGTTAATGAAATTAATTTTGTATTTAGTATTACGAGACGGCATGTTTTATATTAGTAAGCAAGTCTGGAAGAATTTAATTTCCTTTACAAGAGTTCTTAGAAATGAATATTGCTATTCAAAATATTACCATCATCAATTATTTATGAATGATACCACGATGAGAAGTGTTACATAAAATGAAATTTTCTAAACTGTCAACTGGAAAAGTTGTTAAATAAATCATAAGATACTTAATTAATCAATGAAGTTTCAAAAATTTGTACAGTATTACATTCGTTTCTGAGAGATCTGAAATTGTACCGCTGAAAGTCCCTTGTGATTTTTCTGAAAGCTTGAGTTGAAAAATATCCAGAATTTTAAATTTTCATTTGATCTAACGGGATTGTATTCATCTGATGTATTCATACCTCTATGGATATAAAATTAATATGAATGTAAATAAATAGTTCTAAAGTACTTATCTCGGAGTAATGGAAACGACAGTTTTAATCCTATTTTCAAATATATTTAAATTTGGAGTCCAAAATTTCCTCAGATTTTCAAAAGTTACGAAACTGTGTTTCATTAAATTATTTGTGCGGAGAATTTAGATATGAAATCAAAATTATCTCGAGTTGGAATCTGATAAAATGATCTGATAAAAATATTTATGTTCACAACACTTTCTCCCTAATCCTTTTCCTGGTTTATTAATAATATCTCAGGCAATGTTGTCATTCCTAACGGCAAATAAAATACCAAGTTTTGGACCCGAATGCTCAGTTCAAACCCAACTGAGCGGTATGGCCTTCGTAAATTAGATCACGATGCTTGGCGTAATTAGAATGGATTTTAACTGCATGGTCTGTTTTGGGATGTAATGAATAATAAATCGAAATAACTGGAGCTCATGTCGCATTGCGCTTGCTTTATTGAAAAATCGACTTTGGATTGTTTTATGCTATTTCAGGAATAGGATAGGCTCTCTAACTCATTTTCCACATTTTAGCAATAAAGTAACGATAGAGTTTCTTAAACGTGAAAAAAAAATCCTGTTAAAAATTTCGTTTTTCTTCGACTGAAAACCATCACAGCATTTCAGGTAAGAAGATTCTTTAAATGAATTTTTCTTTTGTTATAAAGTAAGCTTCATTTTTTCATTTGTTATTAAACTCATTAATTTACGATAAATGGGCGGTTCTTTAAAAATATGAAGCGTCTTCTCTAACAGTTTATTAAAAAATCAAATTTAGAATATTTTAGACTAATTAACTTAAAGAATAAGCTCTGTGACGAATTTTCTGTATTTTAAAAGTAAAGAAAACACTAAAATTTCCCAAAATTACAAGATCACATCAAATATATTGTAATGTTCTTGCACTTGAAAAATTTAGTATCATTGCATCTAACATTTGAATCTTTTCAATCCAAATTGAATAATTTTACTTCAGCTACAAAAATATCTTATATTTAAAAATTAGCATAGGATTTATTAATTTAGGCTTATGATTAGTATTAAATGTACAGACTGTTTCAAAAGGTAAAGTGCAATTTTTAACAGTTTATTGAAAATTGACTTTAGATTGTTTTATGATTTTTGATATAAAGGCTCTGTAATTTACTTAGCAATTAAGTAACAAATATATCATATTGTTTTAAAGAGGAACATTTTTTTAGAACAATACAATTCTCTTATATTTGAAAGTTCAAGTATAGCTGTTAGTAAGTGATAGTAGTTTAGACATTAGGGCATTTTAAAATCAAAGTCAAACAATTGTCTTCATTTTTAAAGTTATTTTCTTTTTAAAAATTATTGTTATCCTTTGGATATGATTGAAGTTACCGATTATTAAAGAATATGCAACGCTTCTAAACTGAAGTGATAAATGAGCTTTTCAAATCCTTTTCAGACACGATAAGCGAAATTAAATATTAGTACATAAACTCCTATTTGTTGATAAATGTTTTGGAATGATGCCTAGATAAATAGGAACTTCACAAACATCTCAGTATAAATGGATGATCTCAGGTTTAATTCGACACCAAGTAAATGCAGTTGGGGGAAAGAAAAGAATAGGAACTGCATGGAACTCGTCAAAGGTGTTAATTTCATTTTTTAAATTTCTGCTGAAATTATTGATATGCGCATACAGTTGAAGTAAAATGTTAGTTCTGTTAAAGTATGTGCGCATTACAAAACAGAGATGATAAATTAGCTCTTCTAATACTTTTCAGATTAGGCAGTAGATGTTAAATATTATTCCGTAGACTCATTAATTTGTTGTTAAATGTTTTGGAATGATGCCTGTAAGTACTAACTGCATTAAAATCTTATAAACAGATGGTATGATAAGACACAAAATATATGCAGTTAGTTAAAAGAAAATAACAGAAATTGCATGGATAACGAAACTAAATTAAGGATTTATTTCCACTTTTTAAATAGTTTTTGAACTTTTTAATTTTTGCAAATGATTGTAGCTTTATTTCAGAAATTTTAAATAATAAGTACTAAAGGGAATTGACGAATTAACTCGTAGAAACCTTTTAAAAATTGATAGAAGTTAAACATTAAAAGAAGAAGGACCCTAAATTTGTTGATGAATACTTTGGAATGAGGAATAAGAAATGAAGAATTATAAATAACCTCAGATGATATTTGAAACAAAAAGCGAGTGGTTAGCTGAAAGAACCACATGGGATTCTTATAAAAATTATTTTTTTTAAATTGTAGATGGAAATATAGATTTAAAAATTTAATGAAATTATGTATGGACTAAACATACTTTGCAGAATATGACCTAATAATATTTTTTGCGAAAAATGATTCCTTTGAATTATTTTCAAATTCGATAAGAGAAATTAAATATTAGTACAGTAAAATTAATTATAGCAGAAATAAGTCGAATACTCTTAAATTTGCTGTAAATGTTTTGGAAAAGTTCCAAAATAAGTACGAATTTCACAAATTTCTCATAATTAATGACATCTGGTTGGATTTGATACAAAATACACACATAAAGGTAAACTTTTAAAGAAAAAAATAGAACTTTCTCTTAGGAAGGTGTTACTTGAAATTATTAATTTACTCATTTTATTAAAGTTGAATGTAAGGACTGTTAAATAATGCAATAAACAAAGAAATTGAAATGATAAATGAGTTCTTTGAATCCGTTTTAGACTCGATAAGAAAAATTCAATATTAATAACTATATTCTTCAGTCATACATTTGTTGATGAATGCTGTGTAACAATGCCTGAATAAGTATTAACTTAACAAGCATCTCCAACTAAATGGATAATATAAGGTTACTTTTGACAATATGCATTTAAATGAAAGAAGAAAAATCAAACTTCATTAAAGTTGTCTATTGGGTGACTAACAAAATTATTGCTTATGGGTATTTTTCTTGGGTTATAAATTTAAAAATAAGAATAGTTTTAACTAGCATAGGTTTAAACTAAAATGTATGAATTCAGATTTATATCTATAGTATTAGGAATGTTTAATAAATGTGTGTGTGATATAAACAATTTGTATATTTTTCATTTTTAACTTTGCAGAAATGTAATGAAAAACATTAGGTCAAATGTGAAGCTCAATGCAGAGAAGATGCCCCTAGATTGTTTAATGCCTTTTATTTCGACAAGTAATAAATGTCTTATTATCTTTGGAGTGTTTAACTGACAATTTGAAAAATGCAATTGAATTACAATGGGATACTTGCATTCATAAAATTACAGATAAATAAACAAATTAAGAATACTGTGCTAGGCGTTCAGATAGCATCCTGGAAATAAGTTGAGAGGTTGAGCTTGCACTATTGGCAAGGAAATATCTAGCCTTCCGAAATCCATTCTGCAAGACACCGTGGTTTAATTATCTCTTGAGTAGCAAAACATAGACAGTAGCGCTTAACAACCAACCTAATAAACAGGAGGGGTTCCTGCGGAATGTTGATATGGAGCTCGTAGATTGCACATCAGTTGATTCCCAGAGCATGTTTCTATGAGTAACAGGAAATTCATTGCATAATATGAATAAATTTTAAGGGCATTCAATATCATTTGAATTATAATATTAAAACCTCTGACAAATAATTAAACTGTAATATATGCTGATTATAAATCGAAATTCTCCAAGTCATTTTCTATTTTAATTTCATTTCGTTCTCATGTAAGTAAAAAAGGTCTCAAAACACATGAGAAAAACACATGGTTATTCCCCTGAATTTTCTTTAATTAATGGGATATTTTTGTAGAAAGAGTTGCAAATAGCTATGACTGAGTTAATTCGCATGTTCTTCAAAACCATTAAAGTAGGTACAGGCTCATTAAGCATTACGATAAAGAGAACGGATATTTTCCAATCGGGAATCCTTAATTGAATTTTATAACACGTGCTAGGTTCATCTGTGTAATCCTTTAAGAGTGATTACTAAAGTGATTTGATAGTAATTTTCCCAACTTCCTTTCGAAATAAAAGCAGCAGTGAAAATCAATATGTGGGTTAAAGTGTACAAGCAAAATACAAGCCGTTTTAGCCAAAGATGATTTAAGGTTATCATACCACATATTTTGATGAACAAAGTTGTTTAAAGGTTAAAAGGTAATAATATAGCATTAACATAAGGTTGATGCTTATATCCCAGACTCAAAAACTATAAACACATAGTTTCTACTTTATTTATTACTAAAAATATACATATCTTTTAAATACCTCTTTTTATGAATTTAATGTTGCTATGAAGTCAAACACTTTATTGATGATTCTAAAAATAGTTCAAAATCTTTAATGTAAACATGTATTTATTTTATTGTACATGTATTACTGCTGGTAAAAGATCTAAAATGGAAAACTCTTAAAGTATTTGCCACATAGTTTAAATAAATGCTGACTCTGATTAATGCCTTTACCAGATTGAAACTGCAACTCATACTATTTTGACTTGCAAAAAAAGCTTAACAAGATATTCGATGCATTGAATATTTCCCGTTGCTCTCAAATACAAACTAAAATATAAACTGTATCCAACTTTGTAAGATGGGGCCATCAATCTAAGTGACACCTCCAATGAATCCCCCGATTTATATGAGGAATACTATTCAACAAGTGAAGTACTCAAGCAAAGATAAAAAGAGTGATAAAATAAAAAAATTAGTATAACATAATACAATTTTTGGAATGCATTGTGCTTAATCTAAAAACTCATAGTATTTTATTTTTAGTGGTAAGGTCTTTCTTTTTTAAAACAATTAAAACATATTCCTATTTTAAAGGCATATTTCAATTTGACACAAAATATATAAAACAATATACAATTATGAAGACATTTCCAATACGTTTGTGAATATAAATATTTTTTTGTTAAGTTGTTGAATTTTTAAATTTAATTTCCCTGTTTTAATGAAGTTATCCTTTAGTTTTTATCTACTTACATCTGAAGCTTAAATACAAATAGAGTACAAAATAAAAGATTGTCAGAAAGTTAGGGTATTTTTTTTTCATCGAAAAGTCAATACAATTTTGAAAAATTTAGAAAATTATATACGAATATTAAATTTTATTTTTCAATATAGTCACCTTCGTTTTCAATGTCATTTTTTAAGCCATAGCTTTCTTATTCCTTCAATAAAAAGTTACTCCCTGCGTTTTTGGATCATTGTTTAAGGTTTCTCCGAATTTCACCGTTGGTTGAAAATTTCTTCTCCTGTTTTCAGCCATTTACAAATTCAGATAAGAGAACATGTGAAAATTTAAAGTTATCAGAACAAGGCTATGTGTGGGGATTCATCAATCTTATAAGTTCAAGTCTTCATTAGTGACTCTTTCTGTGTGTTATAAAACAAAAGCAGTCTTTTCGTTAACACCCCCTTCTTTTATTCTGTATATTATATTATTTCACTCCGAGCAACGGTAGATGAGTCTGCAAAGTCATCGATTTTAAAACCGGGGGGTTGGGAAATTGAGACTGGAGATGGCCAAGATCCGTCGTATTCGTTAACTGCGGCTTAAGCACGTATAAAGGGTTTGTTGTCGGAATGTCCTTAAGTTTCCAAACCACGCCTTTAGAGGTAGCAGGTAAGCCAAAACAGGGGTAAAAGCTGGCGAGCAGAGTTGTCTTCCTGGTCTCTGCTTCTAAAAGTTAAGGAAACAATTTATTTTCGTGTGTTGTCGTTGGGAATAATGATGTCCACATATATGGTTCTCCCATAATTAAATGGGTAACAAAAAATTGTGGCTTTGCAGTAGAGGATGATTTAATAGTAAGTATTTCTGCATTGGAAAAAATAAAAAAGGTTATATGGCTCTTAAAAGTCTAAAAATGTAAAAAAAAAAGATATCATCTTCGATTTTTTATACCTTTAAATCTACCAGTTTTGAAAACATAATTTTTTAACACATTTAGAAAACAATTATCATTTTTACACACATATCTAATTCATTCTAGAAACATAACAAATATTTTTGTTAAAAAGTTTTAAATAAGAGACAGTTTGTTGTTATCAAAAATGATATCAAGGCTAACGCGCAGGATTAATAAAAATATAATTATGTTTAAGACAAACTTATTGTTTTAAAATATACTACAATTTCTCAAAATAACTTTGAAACTAAATTTGTATACATTTAAGATACATATTTATTTTTAAAAAATATTTGAATAAAACATTAAATTTTTCTTTAAAATTTAAAAATTTATCCTTGCAAAAAAAAAAAAAAAAGCATATGTTGAAAAATATGCAAGAAAATTTAGGATCAATCGGCTGAAAATTATATTTTGTAAAATTTGTATAAAATATGAAAAACTTTTTGAGATAACATGCGCTTTACATGAAAATAACACAGTTTGAGAAAATCAGGTTAAAGTTTTGTAACTTTAAATTCGTTTACAGTAAACAGCTGACACGCTTTCAATATTGGTATATTTTTAAACGAATTGTTTTAAAATGTTCAGAACTGAATTCCTTTTCACATGTATTTTTTCTGGGAAATATAATTTTTTGTCGATTTAACAGTTAATATTCGTTTACGAACGCAATTTTCTGTCAGACCTAAATATTGATATATCTAGTTTCCATTAAAAATATAATGCATCATTATTTTTAAAATAATATTTTAAAACGAGTTTTTTAGAAACAATCTATGAAAGGTATGAAAAAATATTTTACAGTTACAATACAAATTCTTTTACATACATAGTCGATAAAACGTAAGAATACCTCATTTATAATCCATATATCAAATATTTGTATGTAAGGTTTTGTTGAAAATAAAAAAACATGAAAGATGTCAAATTTTTAATGTTAAGTACTTAAAATTCTGGAATACAAAATTAATGGTTAAGCTATTTTATGTATAATTCCTATTACATATGTACTTACATCAGTCGATACATAAAATTTCAAGAAGCTTTTAAGAATATGATGTAAGACATCAGTCCTAAAATCTAGAAAAGGAAATTTGTAATAAAAAATTATAAAGTTTCATTAATTCATTTATGTATAAACGTGACATCTGAAGCAAAAATTTTAATTTGCCTTAACTTTCTTTCTATTTAAAGTGAGATATCAGCAAGGTACAAAATGCGTTTGAACGTTTGAAATTTAATATTTCAAAAATTTAGAATCAAGAAATTTTAAAAGTTTTACAATGCATTTAAAATTTATTGATATAATTGAAATTTTACATATTTCAATTTTACAATAAACAAACAACCAATTTCTTTTAATATTCCTTAAAAATTAAAATAACTAAATAGAAAAAAGGTAGGCTTTGTTTCATATCATAATTAGAAATTAATAACTATTAACATGATTTCATTTTAATATATTAAAAACATTTTGAGAAATAACTAGTAAGAAAAAAACTGTAAACTATTTGCTCATAAAAGTTAAATGTTCATAAGTATATAGCAATAAAGCCAGCACTTAAGTTTAATAGACCATCGTTCAATAGACGATAATTAAAATAGAAAGTACAAAATGCAAAGAAGCTAGATTTTTTATTAATATATAACTAGTAATTAACAAAATGTTCTTAAAAATTCCATTTCTTTATCACCATAAATTATTTGAGAAAGGATATCTATTGAAAACAAATTTAAAAAATATAAAAATGGATAAAACCATTGTAAAAATGATGACAAAAATACAGCCAACTTCAGCAGAGTAAAAAGAGTTAAATAAAGTTTCTCAATAAAGGTATTTTGCAATTATAATTCATTTTCTGGTTGCAATTTTATTTATGCTAGGAAAACATATAAATAAGAAACATTTTATTCTAATTTTTAAATAAAATATGGGACATATATCGATCTGTGCTTTGTATGTATATAGTTTAAAGATAAGAAAATATTTACTGTAAACTAAACAAGAAAAAAAAATGAAAACATTATCTGCAATAAAGAATAAACAGCAGGCACAAAGCTTTATAGAAATGGCTTGAAACCTCACATACAAATAATTTTTGCTTGACCGATGAAGAGAAATTGAATTTGACTTCGAAAATGTCTGTCTGCTATGATAAAATGAACAACTTTCGTTCTCAAAGTTTTCCTCTCAACTTTGCATGCTATTGCCGGAAGCATTATCGCACCATTTACTATTTACAAAACAGAAAGCATGCGGCACTGCGAAGGCTAAAATTAAGCACTAACATTTATGCTGTCATTTTCAGCGCACGCATTAGTTCCGAACTGCAGCGTTCATCAAAGCTCCACGCGCATCCAGCTATTACGTTAAGACTAGCATATTAACGGGCGACAGAGTATCATTGCAGAGACGGAGAGCTTATGTAATGCATGAAATATCTCCGCGAGAATAGTTGCGAATGGACTTGGAACTAAATCATGAATAAGTTACACGCGGAGAGTAACGACTATTTGTTGAAAGTATTGATCGATAATATGTAATTCAACATCAAACGATACGCTACGGTGAACATTCTGATGAGATTGTGTCAGTTTTAATTACAAAATTTTAAAGACACCATTTATAATTTCTCTCGGAGGTAATAGATTTCAGTTTCTTTGAAAAATAGTATCTGGAAGAAGAGAAAGTAGACCACAGAATACTTGCATGCTTGGATAAATTTCGAATATCTTTTTTACTCAGAAGACATTACGACATATTAATGGACCAGTGCTCTATAAAAAATAATACAAAATTGAATCTACTTGACAAATTAGAATTCGGACACACACACAGACTCATATATGTATATATATACATATATACATATATACATACATATATATATATATATATATATATATATATATATATATATATATATATATATATATATATATATATATATATATATATATATATATATATATTGTTTTAAGATCAGAAATTAATCATTGGAACTAAATATTTATGTATTTACGACTCTCTAAATAGTCTCTTCCACTATTCGAATTTTTATTCTTGGTTTATTATTTATGCTATAACTATTTATATATTTATTGTTAAAACAAAAATAAAATGTATCAAAATCTTAATTCTCAAAATATAATGTAAACAAACAATATTTCATGTGTAATAATGTATTATGAAACGGCTCATCGCTTTACACGAATAGCGTGAAGCCTTACATGCGACAATCTTTGTTTGACAGAAAACCATAAATTGAAATCGACTTCTAAAACATTTGTGCCTGAAATAACAAAACAAAAAATTTTCGTATCCAAAGTTTTACTCTCAACTTTGACTGCAACTGCCTCAAGCATTATCGCACCATTTACTATTTACAAAACAGAAGACATACGGCACAGCGATGGCTAAAATTAAGCACTAACATTTATGCTGTCATTCTCAGTGCACGCATTAGTTCCGAACTGCAGCGTTCATCAAAGCTCCACGCGCATCCAGCTATTACGTAGAGACTAGTATATTAACGGGCGACAGAGTATCATTGCAGAGACGGAGAGCTTATGTAATGCATGAAATATCTCCGCGAGAATAGTTGCGAATGGACTTGGAGCTAAATCATGAATAAGTTACACGCGGAGAGTAACGGCTATTTGTTGAAAGTATTGATCGGTAATATGTAATTCAACATCAAACGATACGCTCTGGTGAGCATTCTGATGAGATTATGTCAGTTTTAATTACGAAATTTTAAGGACACCATTTATAGTTTCTCTCCGAGATAACATATTTCAGTTACCTTGAAAAATAGTTCCTGACACTGGAAGGAGACAAAGCGGAACGTAGAATACTTGCATACTTCGATGGCATTAGAATTAATTATTTTAAACTTACAAGACATTACGAAACTTTAGTGGAACCACATTTTATATAATTGCATCTTGTAATCTTTGAAAATGAACCTAGTTAAAAGTATAAAACTAACAGTGATATGATCTGTACTTTAAGATTAAAATCATTTTTTAAAAAATGAGCTTGTAGTAAAATGCATGAATAAAATTGTGACAAAAGATTAGAAAGCTTTTTTAATTAAGGAAATTTATGGATGCCATTTATAATTTTTCATCGAAGTAACCATATTTAATACTCTTGAAAATAGTGTCTGACATCTATAAAAAAAGACTAAACACAACACATGATTTTGTGAAGATTTCAATAAATAATTTTAAACAAGACATTACGACATTTTAACGGAACAAAACTGTAGAAAATTTTGTCAAAAATATTTCAGAAGTAGTTAATATTGTAGCACTAAAAACTGAATAAATATTTTTGGGAAATAAAATCCTTTGTATTAAAACAGCACTCTATTAAATGAGCGAATAACTCTTGGAAAAGTGATAAGACAACTATTTTTTAATATAAAATTTAATAAATACTATTTATAATTTTTTATGAAGTAATATATTTCAGACTTCTTGAAAAATTATGACAAACACTGGAAAGAAACAGACCGGATCGCTTGATCCTTTAATATTACGGTGATAATATATTTAATTATTTTAGATTTACAAGATATTACGACACTTTGTGACAGCCTAATTTTATGAAATTTTTTCTTGAAATATGTGCAGTTGAAACTGCTTAAGATTATAACATAGCTATAAAATGTTTTATAGAAAAAATTGTCAAAAGGCGTATTAAATGTACAAGTAACATGAAGGAAAATAATCAGGCTCACCTTAGTTCTCAATTTCTCCCCCTGTCACAGTTTTCATCATTGATTTTAAATGAACAAACTTAGTACAGTTTCAAACGAATATGTTTATTGTGCTTTTATAATCTCATTTATGCATTTATCCCGTTGGTGTTTAATTTTTTATTTAAAAATATAAATGGAAGTACATTTAAGTTTTCATTTGAATCTACAAAATAATTGTTAGTATTTATCTAGGCGGTAAAAATAACTTTTGAGATACAAACGCAATGATAGATCAGAGAGGAGGGAAGGTCCCAGCTTTGGTTTCTAATGGTTAGTGATAAGATACTCAAAATCATTCTCCTAGGAAAATCCACTGAAGTGTATTACTTAGTTGGCTTGCTGATGCCCCTGGTGCACGGCAGGGGTAAACCATGTTGAAATCCTTTTAGTGGAAGGATGAGTACTTAGAAGACCTGTAACTTGTAATATAATAAAAATTCAATATGGATTCTCTTTTTCCGAGAAAAATGAATCCCAGTTTGTATTCATATTATCCGCTAGTGTCATGAAGAAATCCTCAAGCAACTCCTCCAAACAATTTCGCTGAGAATTGAACCCATGAGCTAGAGAAAGGATCTATCATAATGAAAAATAACACCTTAACATGAACAGCTCTGGTTGGCCATACATCAGCAATTTGTAACAAATATTTCTCAGGGCAAGTTAAAAATTACTTTTCCTTCGTTTGGGTACATACATGTCTATTATTGGGACGTTATTCTTTTTTCAATGTCGTGATTAAAATCATTTAGTATTTTATACTATTTAAAATTTGCTAAACATCTTTAGTAAAAAATGAACATTTTATACACGCAATTAAAAAAGGATCATTCCACTGTTAAACTAGTTTAACTCATTATGATTAATCTACAGTAAAATAAGGGCTTGAAATTTCAGGAAAAAATGAAAATGGAATTAAAATGAATGTACGTTTTATGCAGTTTTATCATCTTAAAAAATCTTAGTTTTGCTATGAGGAAATCTTTTTCTTTGTTGTGTAAATATTTAAAATAACATCTCTCTTATATATTCTCATACTGAATTTAATTATACGAGCAGTCCAAGAATTTGTCTAAAGATTAATTTCATGGGATGAGTAAGCTGTATAAGTTTGTTTTTAATCATATAACTTAAAAATAATGCTAATAATAACTCATTACAATTAGACTCATAAATTAAGACACTTTTTATTTAAATTATAAAATGAATTTGATGCATTTAAACAGTATAAATCTATAACATATTAAAAAAAGTACGGGAGAAGAAAATATATAGAATAAATATAGATGAAAAGCATACATTTTTATATTTCTTAATTACGAATGTATTTTGAACTTCTTATTTGCTGATAAAAAAAGCTTTAAAATATGTATCAAAAAATAATTAAAACAAATATGAAAAGCTATGTAATTAAAAGTTAACAGATATATGTTTACAAATGTTGATTATAATACTAATTTAAAAAATATAACCGAGTGAAGTTTTGATACATGATTCACTAAACCCTTAGTTACATTTTTAAAAAACATAAATATTTGCTTTTTTATATTGAGAAAATTAGAGTATTTTGATCAAATGGGATCTGTCGGAGGACAGCAAATAAAGAAAACTAATTGAATATTAAACCTAATATTTCAAAAATTTATATTTGATCAAAGATTTAAAAAATTAGAGCATCAAAGAACAACGAAATTCTTATCAGATTTATGAATCTTCTATCTCTTTTTACAACATTTCATTAAAATGATATAATATAAAGAAAAATGAAATGATATTTCTTTAAATAAATCTCAAAGAATTAAAAATAATTTTAAGTTCCATTACAGCTTTTAAAATGGAATAATACCATATTAGAGGACATTCAATAAGCAAATATTTGTGTGGTTAGTAATTAAGTTTAAAAAATATCTGAAATAATACTTGTATTCATAAAATCTTTCATATCACCTGAATTACTGTTTTTATACTAAATTTAGTTTTTGGTATATACTTCACTAAATTCTATATTTACAGCATTGGTCTTCTTCTTTCTTACATTGAAAAAAATCATAAAATAAAGTGTTTGAACATACGATGTTTTTCGGAAGAATACACAAAAAGAAGTGTAATTGGAAGTGTACTGATTTACTTTCCCACGATGGTCAGCACGCAGTATGACGTTAGATCCATCTAATTGATCCACAGAAAGTCTCTCTCGGCAACCACAGGATTTCTACGATACGGCGATGGCGGGACGAAAACTGGAACTCTCCGCTGAAGTTTGGCTTCACACTCTTGAACTGTCGTCTCGGCTTGGCACTGGAAATCACTGCACGCAGATAGCACAGCAGAAACAGCACTATAAGTATGACCTGTGAGGTTGGACTCAAATATATACTGCAGACGACGGGTAACTTTACGCATTGATGAGAGGCAATTTAGTGCGACTATATGACGGGTGTTAAGTGCTAAAAAAGTGAAGATGGACATTCCAACGATATAAGATGCTCGATAATTACAAGGACAATAATTTTTGTCATTACATTATATGGTTTATTTTCTGGTTAATTTATACGGTGTGTACAGATGATGTTTTATTGTGATGCGTATTTC
Source organism: Pardosa pseudoannulata (assembly GCA_032207245.1). Classification (NCBI taxonomy): domain Eukaryota; kingdom Metazoa; phylum Arthropoda; class Arachnida; order Araneae; family Lycosidae; genus Pardosa; species Pardosa pseudoannulata. The sequence goes on along the minus strand of CM063502.1, from coordinate 71,414,787 downwards.
TTATCAAGATGGTTATCCTATGTTATCTTTCGGCCCTCCGCAACACTAGCTGTTATGATGTCATCGTGGTGCTATATACCTATATGTATGTATGTATATGTATGTATATATATATATATATATATATATATATATATATATATATATATATATATATATATATATATATATATATATATATATATATATATATATATATATATATATATATATATATATATATATATATATATATATATATACGGGCGAGACTCATTCAAAATCACAACACAGTTTATTTCTGGTGATATACATGAAATCCATACAACAGTCAAGCCCTTTTACAACATCGTGCACATAGACAATGTGATCCCGCACACACACTTTATATATATATATATATATATATTTATTTATATATATATATATATATATATATATATATATATATATATATATGTGTGTGTGTGTGTGTGTGTGTGTGTGTGTGTGTGTGTATGTGTCTCATTCAAAATCACAACACAGTTTATTTCTGGTAAGAAACATGAAATCCATACAACAGGCAAATACTTTTACAACCTCGTTCCTATAGACAATGTGATCCCGCACATCCACTTTTCAAGTAGCGATTCCTAAGGTAAAAAGACTACGAATAATCCCTAAGCACAATTGATCACGTGATAAAAAATACACATTTTTAAAGAGAACGCGCTAACTATTGGCTAAAGTAGCACAGTCAGAGGCTGAATTAAGTCTATAGCGTGTCTGGAGGGAAGAATCAGAATTACCGCGAAAACCCCGAACGTAATTTATGAACAAAAGTTATTAAATTAATATTTAAAATATGTAAACACACGCACACACACACATATATATATAAAGATTTTTTTCTGTGGAAAGGGGAGATATCTACTAATGTACTTTCACGCGATGGTCAGCACTTGCACACACAGCCGTGGAATAAATTTCTAAGAATAATGAAGACTCAGCTGTTGACTTCGAGTTTAAATGAGGAACCCTGTTGAGGAGTTATAGCTGATGGAGTAGCACAAGTGTAACGGTCAAGCCCAGGCAGGGATGCAGCCGTGAGATAGGGCTAGACAATAATGTCAATTTTCACCAAAGGGGCCATTTTGATGAGCCCACTGCACTCCCAAAGGGGTGCAGATGTGGAAAAAATTCACTAACATGTGATTGGAAAGGAGAAAAAAAGGGCATTAAACAGAGATGTAAAGTTGTGAAAAAAAGTTTCAAAAAGAGCCGAGGTCGGAAGCGAGAGGAAACGAGTGCGTCCAGATCCCGTGAACACGCCAACGATCCCGGCCAGCAATATTTGCCCGGCAAATCAGACAAAGTGACGACCATTAAACCAGTACCGACTTTCAGACTGCCTAGAGCCCCGTCTCGATTCTCAGTGTATGCCTGAAGATAAATCGACTTTATATTCATGATTGTTATTTGGGTCTCATAACATTTTAATTAAGGAATATTATTTTAAAAATATTTATGAATATCAAAACAAAATAATGGATGTCATATCATATGTTAATCAGTTATCTGTAAATAATGTATTTAATAAATGTTTTAGTTTAAATATGCGGCTTTTACTTTTATTTCTATAGAATATGTTTTACTGTGTTTTCCCTTTGATGAACAAACACTGGTGTATATGTTATAAGTACCTTACAACAGGATGAAAGCTTAATTTTAAAAGCTTAATTTTTCTGCAAGTTCTAAAATTTAAATAGTCAGAAAAACAAAAGAATTTTTATATCACTCAGAAAATTCTATTCTTTTTTACTAGAACTTAAAATTAATTTACTAATTATAATAAATAACGTTATTACTTTAATAAACTATATATATTGAGAAATAAATTTAATCTTATATTATGATGATTTTATGCAATAAATAATATGTATTATATAATAAAATGGTAATATAACAAATATAATGGGTATATTTTATTATGGCTTATAATTAAATTTATTAAAATACCTATGTTAACAAAATATGAAACCTCTAACTCCTTTCTAATGACCCGATTGTACATCAAATTATAGGTATAAATAGAAAAACAAAGAATTCACTTTAGAAGTCTACAAGTTATTAAGTTATCTCGATGATCATATTTCGTATGATAGAGGAAAGTTTTCAGCTGATTTAAAGCTTTATGATACTTTAATCTTAACCAAAATAAAAGGGTTGAAAATTTTTCTTAATGATACGAAAAATCTACGCATTTGCATCCGAATAAAGAATCATAAATTAAATCGTTTTAGAACGGGTAAATGTTCAGGTGCGATAAGGCCTCAAAACACTTGGATGTTGACTTTGCCATGTTATGAAATAACGGAATATCGTTCACTGAACATACATAAATCAATTTGTTACCTCTTTTAACTATCTACTCTCTGCTATTGAAAAAATTATATCATCAGACATTTGAAACATATAGGACCTATCGAAGAAGGGATCAATTTTTATATAATATCTATCTATTTTTTAAACACGCACATATATAGATATATATATTTACATAGGGTGTCCATACTTAAACTTCCCTACTTTAAAGTTCTCTATAGTCGAAACTATTGTTCAGAATGTTATGAAATGTTGTGTAGAACATAATGAAAGGATGTTAATTCGTTTGAAATTAAAAAACTTTCAAAATTTCATCACTAGAAGGAGTTTTTTTAAATTAATTACATATTTACGACTGGTTTTTTTCCTTAGATTTCTCTATATTTTTTCCATAGGTCATCCTAACACAATAACTCATATTCATTAAATTTTAAATCCTTTGAAGTGATTGCAAAGTCGATCAGAAACTTTTTCGGTAACTGATATTCTGACTAAAGATTTGAAGGAATGAAAATGAAAAAATATGCACATTAATTTTTGAGGACGTAGATCAGCAGCTGATATAAAATCTACATACTGCCATGGAAAATTTTGTTTTCGGGCTTCATGCTATGGCTATTCAGAATGCCATCTTTGCGTTTAAGAAATCAATCTTTGTTGGTAATATTGTTTAACCAAAACGATTATTCGGCAATAGCTATTCTAAGAAAATTTCAGAGTTAGAAGAGGATTTGAAAAGGCTCAATGATTCTTAAAGGTCTGTGATTAACAGTGGTCAAATTTAAAGTAACTGCTTTTTTAACGTTCGTTCTGGAAGAGGACAAAGCTTCTAACCAACAGAATAGTTTCAGTGTCCGCTGTGCTGTAAAAGCATTGGATCTGCCTCATTCAATTGTGCAAAAGATCATGCGAAATATCCTCTGGTATTATCCGTAGCTGTTTCAATTTGTGCAGAGGTTGTTTACATCGGATTTCGAAACTTGACACCAGTTCTCCCTTGAGTTTCTTGCTCGCTTGAATGTTAAGGAAGAATAGCCTTGGAATATTGTCTAAATATTCCAAGAAAATACAAAATTTTTCAAATCTCTTAATAAATATAACTGGAAATGAATATATATATATATATATATATATATATATATATATATATATATATATATATATATATATATATATATATATATATATATATATATATATATATATTTGTCTAATATCTCAATAAATTGCTATATGTGCAACACATATCACGGTAAATAATCCGTATCCGAATAAAAATTACTCCTCAGCAACTTAATAAATTCATTAGTTTGTTTGGTGGGTGTAAATGATATTTAAAAGTATGACACTTTCAGAGAGTTATCAGTGTTAGTAAAATTTTAGTAAAATGTAAATGAATCTCACCAGTTAAAGTTGGTGATTATGTAAAATGATACTCGTGAACATAGTTTAAATTCCTAAAAATGATCCTGTTTTTACTATATTTGTAGTAGTCGTTTAACAAAGGGCTATAGTTTACCTCATATCTCAGGAAAAGAAGCTTGACATTTTGCAATTAACGTCCATGTCCTTAATTTTAAGTAACCACCATTTTCTGGTGACATTCTCTTTAGCAGGAAAATGACTAGCCTTTGTCTCCCATTTCGAAAGTATTAAACGACAAAAGATAGCCATTTGCCTTTGATATTCTATCTTTGGAATGGATAGACTAGTTAACAGAGTACCTTCAACTTCCGCGGAATTTAATTATGACTCATTTATATTCTCATGAGATCTTGGAAAGAATATAAATGGCCGAATTTTATCAGATGCATACTAGTACACGGATATATACATGAATAAACTTTTAACAACACCATACACTTTTAACGAATTTATTTAATCTTAGTAGTTTGGAATTATAAATTAATCCAATCACTATTATTTTAAGTTTTAACTCTTAATGAACTCCAATTTCTGCTTAATTTACAAAGACGAAAATATTTCCTTCATTTTACTTATTTAATTTTTGTATGTATGTAAAAAATTAATGGTGATGATTTTTATATATCTGTTTTTAACAGACAGAAACAGTTGCATAAATATAAAAATGAATATAACTACGTATTTGTGAGAGGAAATTGGTTTTCCTTGAAAGTTAAATAGAATTTTATTGTTTAGAATTGAATTTGTTTTGTTAAATATATGAATTCCTATTTTACATTCTATTTCAATCTCTACGTTTATTTTTAACCGACAGATATAGAAATATGTTATTTAAATTTTGTTCCAATTCAAGCAAATAGGAACAAAATATAGAAATAGAAATATCATGTATTTTAATGTATAAATCCTGAACTGAATATTTTACACGAGGCTTTGTACCTTTAATTCAAATAAAGCTGTAAAAATAAATTTCCTTTTAACTATATATCACAAAGTTTCAAGTTATTCTAAAACGAAACTCGGGAACTGTTTAGAATATAAAGTGATAAATTTAAATTTTAAAAGGCTTCATTAAATATACTATTTGCTTTTTATTTTGTTTTTTGTAAATTAAATCATAAATTTGTTTCACAAGAAATAAATGAATTTAAAAATGTTAAAGCATTCAATTGGTGGAAGTGACGGTGAATTTAAACGCCACCACATTTTTTTGGTCGGAAAGGAAAATTTGAATCTTTTGGAGGTTGTTGCAAATAAAAATTTCCTTTTTAATGTATTTTATCGTTAATGGAAGTTGCAATTTTATAGTAGTAAGAGAAGTTAAATGCTTTAGAATAAAATCAGTCACGCCAAGGTGAAAAGGTCATAAAATCTGAAAATGTTTTACACTTTTCAGATTAAAGGACTTAGATGACCCACACCCACATCCAACACAAGGGTTTATGGATGCTAAAGCTTAAGCGGGTGGGTAAAACCTTTCGACATTATTCATTTTAAAATATAGACTTAAAATTTAAAAACTTTTTTTAATTATTAACACCATTTTTATTAAATATTTTCATTCATTTCAAAACTTAGTTTGTATAAAAGAGTATTTTGAATTTAAAATATTATAAATTTCTTTTAATTTATTAATGTGACTGCGATTATTATTTATTCTTTTAAAGTATTAGATCTGTGTTTCGTATTTTTTAATAAACATAGGAACAAGATTACATATTACTTGCATGTAATGCTCATGGTTACTTACCTTTCAGTATTTAAAATTTGGTGATTTTAGTTTTCTAATTTATACAAGTAGGTTGGGAAACTTCCATGACCGGTTATGAAACAGTGTAAAATGTTATTTTCGAATTGTAACTTTTGTTCAACTTTGGCATTATAGCATAGGTTGCTCTTCCTTTTTCACTTTTATTTAAATATTCTTGGCATTCTTTATATTTATGTTTTCTTTCATATATTTTTTAAGTATTGATCCCGGGAGCTGTATAGGTTTATAATTTATTGATTTAGTGGCATTCATTAGATTAAAGGATCAGACAGTTTCACATACCTAGGTGTGGTAATAGGTAAAAAGTGTCTTGGAACCCGCAAATGCAGGGTGCTTCAAAAATGACCGGTATATTTGATAAATCAATATAAACTAAACGGAAAGTGATAGAAATTCACAGTTCATTGCAATATTCTTGGAACAATAGTAAATTTTCAGGCAAACAAACTTTCAAAATTAGTTACAACAGATGGCGCTGATGTCTGGAAAAATCTAAACTAAGATATTTGTCTGTGGGAACTCTTAAAAGACCAGGTGTAGCACCACTATCCAGAAACAGTTGAATAACTGGAACAGCACATCTGTACTGCATGTGAAGCTATACCACCTGAGATGTTTACATGGGTTTCTGATAATTTCGTTCTGAGAATAAGCCATATTATTGCTGCGTATGGTGAATATCGGGAAAATATCGTAGTTTATATTTTTCCAGACTGCAGCGCCATCTGCTGTGGAACATTGTAACTAATTTTGAAAGTTTTTTCTGCCTAAAGATTTAGTATTGTTCTAAGCATATTGCAATAAACTGTGTATTTTTATCACTATCCGTTTAATTTTTATTGATTTTTCAAATGTACCGGTCATTTTTTAAACAACCTGTACCTCCCTTTGGGGCAGCAGGTATATATAAACTTAACTTATACACGCAAGCAGTAAGTTATGTGGAACATCCAGGCTAAAACTGGTACCAGACAGCCGAGGAAAATAATTTATAAATTCTACGAGTATGTGAGTTTCTGTCGTAGACAAGTAATAAACGGTCTCAGACACTTCTAAAGGCCCATTCTTTTAAGGATCTCAAGAGTTACATCATGTTATATATGCTTTGCCGACTGACTTTATCTTTTAATAAACCAAAATTAAGAGAAAAAATAAAAATTAAAGTTTAAGAAGCATTTTAAAATTAACAAAAAATATTCTAATTTAAAAAAATATTAGGATTGTTTTAGTTATTCTTCAATTCTTTGTTTCGAGCTAAATTCCATAACTACAAATTAATAATAAAACACTTTGTAATATTTACACTTAATGATTGAAGGTAAATTAATTAATTTGAATCATATTCTTTTTTTTAAGTAAAATATAACTAGCATAAAATATAACGGTGTTTCAACTTTAAGAATTACCACTGATAAACTTCGTCTTTTAATTTTTCTTTTCAATTTTTAAAGGAGAATCGTTGGATGTTTAGCTGCAAAATTTATGCCTTTAATCTATTTTCAATGAACTTTCTTTTCCTACATTCTAAATTAATTAACCTTTTGTCTTAATGACCTACCGTGTATTTCGTACATTATAAACTGCTTGATAATTGTGTTACTTCACTTTTTCATTAAGTCACTATGGCATTTGTAATAATTACACGGTGATTTCGTCTTGCGCACTTTTAGTGTCTGGAAAATATTTTTAATGACTTTCTTTTTGTTATACTCAGATCAATTACTACTAATATATCCTTAATCTAAGTAAATTAGTTTTATGCGTGTAATGAGAACATAAAGCAACGGAGGAAAAATAGGGTGCCGGGGGAACAAATATTTAACTTTTTTTACGGGCAAAGTGGTGTCGTCTTGCGTAAATTAGCCTACAAATATTTTTATTTAAATGGAAATCGGAACTGGAATTTTTCTTTTATTTAAACAAAAGAGATGAAAATTCTGTTACATAGACAGAATAATGTATGTAAATATATATATATATATATATATATATATATATATATATATATATATATATATATATATATATACATATATATATATATAATATATATATATATATATATATATATATATATATATATATATATATATATATATACATATATATATATATACATATATATATATATATATATACATATATATATACATATATATATACATATATATATATATATATATATATATATATATATATATATATATATATATATATATATATATATATATATATATATATATATATATATATATATATATATATATATATATATATATATATATATATATATATATATATATATATATATATATATATATATATATATATATATATATATATATATATATATGTATACGTTCAAGATTTAAATTAACGAGTGTTAATGATTATTTTGTTTACTGCCAATGTAACATTTTTATTCCTTATAACATTAGATTGAAATGCTTTATGACTTAAATATAGAGTGTTCTGTAAACTAATTTTGAGGATTAAGCAATCAAAAATTATTCTAAAGTTTACTACTAATTTATTTGAGTCATTTTTACAAATTTCGCCTCGATTATAATCCATTTTTAATTGAAAGGAATTTTTCTAAGGTATCAATAAAAATATCATTATATGGTAAATCAGTTTTATTTAAGATTTAGTTTTATATTAAGGCTAAAAGACCCTCATACACCTCAAATTGGGGTAAAATAAACATTTTATATTATCTTATAAATTGCAGTGTGAATTTATCTGTACTAAATTTTTACGTGATCTTTAACTGATAACTGTAAAGTTCTTTAAAGAAACAGTTGTATGATTCAGATAATTTTGAATAAATTTATAACTTAAGCTTGAATATAGATGGCAGTATGAAAGTTGAATGTTATGAAAGATAATTATAACTATCCATTCCAAATAATGTGAATCTTTTTAAGCTTTTAGAAATCAAATTCTTACATACTTTACAAGATAAAAAAATTATACCCAGAAGGACCATTATCCTCGATTAAACAGAAAAACTTTGCAACGAAATAAAATCTTGGGCCCAGAAGAGAGCGCAACAGGAATTGGGCTTTCAAGCTTTTCAGAACACACCGAAAAGAACATTAAAAACTTCTTTTACTTCTTCTTTGATCCCCCGAGGTTTACTTTTAAAGTCCAATAAAATCTATAGGCTGGTCTTAAACACACATTTGGTAGTGAAAAAATAGCAGAAGCCGAGTTTATGGGCTAAAGATGGTTTTATCCTGTCTGTTAAATTTCCAAGAGAGATAATGTCACCATTGGGAATATGAAAGAAGCTCTTTTTTACGTAAGTGTGACAGTTGTGAAGTAGTTTAGGAATGGAACGCTAATAACGCGATATTAAAGCTAGGTGTAATACTGTGTGATGGATGTAGATATCTGATTGTTCCCTCTTAGGAATATATAATTTTTGACCGATCCGTCGCCCTTTATTGCATTTTGCTGAAGGTACGAGGCACTGGAGTGATCATTTTTTTCATTTAGGAACGTTTGAAAGATTAACTCAGGCGTTAACGTTTGTTTCTGTGTTCCGGAGTTGTTCCATGATTTTATGTGGTTGGATAGCTCGCATACATTTCACAATATATTTCCAGAATCTTTATATTTTATAATAAGTAATACTAATACTTAACAGATAATAAAATTATTATTTAATTTATTTTAAGTACACAATGAGAAGCTATTTATTTTCAACATTATATTCCACAAAACTGAAATATTTTTATTTATTGATAATGACATTTGTTTAGAATTAGACAAGAATTCAAAACATATTTCGCCTATACCTGGTGATTTTAAATGTCCATTTAACCATATTAAAAGACTGGATAATATCTAAATTATATTTTAGTATCGGTCATTTAGGAACACCTGAAAGATTAACTCAGGCGTTAACGCTTGTTTCTATGTTCCGGAGTTGTTTCATGATTTTAAGTGGTTGTATAGCTCACTTACATTTCACAATATGTTTTCAGAATCTTTATAATTTATAAAAACCATATTAACTTATACTTAACAGATAATATAATTATTATTTAATTTATTTTAAGTACACAATCAGAAGCTATTTATTTTCAACATTATATTTCACAAAATTGAAATATTTTTACATATTGATCATGATTTTTACTTTGAATTGGACACGAATTAAAGACAAATTTGCTTATACCTGATGATTTTAAATCTCTATTTAACGTATCAAAGGACTGGATAATATCTATATTATATTTTATTGTCTGGAAACAAAACAGAATTTGTCTCATTCAAACTACAGAAAAAAACGTATCTAAATCTGGAAACAATAATTAGTCTAACTTACAAAGAAAGAATATTTCTACAGGAAAAATAAAACATTAATTCACGTTAGTGACCACAATTATTCACGTGTTTAGTAACTATACAAAATAAAATTTCATTCAATGTAATTTATTATCACTTTAAAATATCCTTAAATATGATATGAAGATTTAATACACTTTTAAAATGGTGAGTTAATTTCTCAGTTTAAAAATTAGAATTTCTTTTCTAGTTCAATTGAAATTATTTCCTTTGGTATTATTGGATGGCGTTGATAAATATTGCAATTGCAACCATTCAGAAAAAAAGTTACTTCTTTCTGAATGGTTGCAATAGTTGCAATTTCTAAATCTAGTTTTATCAATTATGAGTCTTGATTACTATCTCCAAATAAAACATAAAAGACTGCTTGACACAAGTGGAAAATAATCATTCAATTAATTTAAAAAGTACTTACTATGCCTAATTGTTTCCCTATTGTATTAAATTATGATCACTTTTTACATTATTCTCTTTATAAACAGAAAACCTATAGTCTCAAATTTTGTTCCTCGAATGCCTTATATATATAATATATATATATATATATATATATATATATATATATATATATATATATATATATATATAATATATTATATACTAGCAAGTTTGCCCGTGCTTCGCTACGGTGAACTTAATATATTACTTTAAAACAAAGATTTATTTTTCGTGAATAACTCTCTAAATTCGTCACAGTTCAGTTCGAGTCATTGGCATGTTTATATATTTCTATCATAAGCGTATTATAACATTATTCAGTTTTTATAATCGAATTTGTCTTATATTAAATTTGCTCAAACTTTTTTTATTGTAAAATATAAGCTTAACCCTAAATTGCATTACTGTATTACTACTGTACGTTGATTAGCAAAGTTAACAGATCTTGCCATATTACGTGATAGAATAGGAAGCACAGGTTTTGACAGCAACAGTGCTAATTTTGTTGGTAGTAATAAATGTTTCTCAAAATTAAGGAAATTTATGACTAACCACATAGTTTTGTATGAAACAGAAACACACATTCATATCGACAACCATATGAATATGAAGATAACTATATAAAATGATAGGTTTTATTTGGCCATGAGAGTCACTGAAATTTGTACTTTTTGTACTTAGAATATTGTTGATATGCATTTCATTGTAACATAAAAATGAACCAAGAATTAAATTTAAAATTAGTTCTCATATAAAAATGCTATAATTTGAGTCACATAGAAATGAAAGTGAATCACTTTATATCTCAAATTTCAGTTCAAATCGAATAGATACTAAGCAGACGATTTTAAATAATATAAAATAAGAAATGAATAAATGAAATATTTAACTGAATGACGTCATAATGATAGAAAAATATCACTTTCGCCTATTTATTATGTGATGAATTGAACATTTTAATCTCCTGCTTTTAACCGTGGAAAACTGCGTTTAAAACAATTACTTGGGATGACGTCACATTGCTAGAAATATTGCTTCTTTCCCTTAGATATGATGCGATAAATTAAAAACTTAATCGTTTGCGTTTAACCGGGGAAAATAATGCTTGGAATAATGACATGAAATGCTCGAAAAAGGGGGAAGGAATGAATTTCGAACGTTGAAAATTTACAAAAACCTTCCCAGGGATATACCTAAACATTTCCCAAATTTTCACGGCGATTGGATGCATAGTTTTTGAGTCTATTGAGTACAGACAGACAGACAGACAGACACACACAAATTCATTTATATATATATATATATATATATATATATATATATATATATATATATATATATATATATATATATATATATATATATATATATATATATATATATATATATATATATATATATGAATATATACATATATATAGACATATGTGCACATATATATATGTATATATAGCATATATGTATAGATATATATATATATATCTATATATATATATATATATATATATATGTTTATAATATATATGCATATTTGTATATAAGGAAAAGACTTATGCCTCTTCTTTTGCATTAACTGTACGTTCTATCTCACGGGGGTTGAAAAATACAACAGTCACATGGATACATATTTAGTCCTCCTTATAAAAAGTCAGTAATTTAGAAAATGCGAATATGGGAAACCCATTGAGAAATTTACTCTAAACACCCGATAAATGTTGAATTATATTCAAATCAGGGGACTGGTGGTACCAAGCTAGGTTTTTGTAAATCACAATGTTCATCAAGTATGTCTCAAACAATTCCAGCAAGTTGAATGGTCGAATTTTTAAGAAATTCTTGGTTCTTATATGGATAATCAGAGAATAAAACTTTCACATTTGGGTGATGGTGGTTGTTATGGTGGGATTAACTAGCTGACCAAACAGCTGTCTTTGGGTATAAACCATAAGATTATTGTTTTTCTACTCCATGTTTTAACTACATGAAATTTATATACTTTTCGTGATGTATTGCAATATGAGAGTGTGATGTCCATTAAATATTCGTATCTTATACTACAGTCTATTTTTTACGTTCAATGTCTTGTTCAAACCACTACGTTATCACACACACACGCATATATGTATATATAAATTTGTGTATACACATGTACGTGTATGTTAATTTTTGAGACTTAGTCTAATATATTAATGTGATGAAAACGAACACAGCATGTAAAAAACCATATTCTTCGTAAACGCCCTTAAATTCATTCCCAGTAGACACCTGACAATTAGTTTTTAGATCGTCACATGTAACATTGTTACACTCAAGTTAACGTTGTTAACGTTGTAACGTTGTCATCACTTTTGAAGGGAAAGATAGAAATTCATTTTAATGGTCCTTGTTGAAGTCGTTAGAGGAAATTAGATGAAAAAAAATTAAGAATATTAGAATTGCAAAAGTAAGCAAATTCACTTTTATGCTAAACGGATGTTTCATTTCCCTCTTTAGAATATTTTTCTTTTATTTTTAACGAACGTTTCAGATAGAATTTTATTTCGTGTGGGACAAAAGGAGTTTTTTATTATTATGAATCGAGTAAAAATTTCTGTAAAAAAATATTGTTCATAGTTCAGATAAAATGTTATAAAAAGATAAACTAAAATTGATAGATCTGAAAAAGTACTAAAATAATTAATTGATCTATGCATATCCCTGTATATTATTTTCAGTTCTTCTACCTTTCGGTTCCAGAGTCTATGTCCTATAATTAACGTTCTAGTTCGAATGCTTATAGAATTTCGGATTTGGATTTCAGAAGAAGGACCCGTCTAGTCCTCATGTGGCAAACGTTTGACACAGTATCACAGACGTTACACACAATATATTTTTTTAACCCTGTACCGAGGTACTTTTCCACGGTGATCTGCACGTGCATGCACAGCTGTGAGAACCTAGACGAATTTAGGACTCCAATAGGGCACGTCTAGTTTAGGGATCCCCGCAGAGAAGGTATAGTTCACGGAATGGCAGCGTAACGGTCAAGTTCGCACTGAGATGTAACCGTGAGTTATGGGAGCAGGGGCTAAAAAGTAATGTCAGCGTGCACAAAAGGGGCTACTTTAATGAGCCCACCTGCACTCCCGAAGGGGATGCAGATGTGGGAAAATTTCCCGAAAACAAGCGATTGGAAAGGAAGAAAAGAGAGGCGTTAAAACCGAGGTGAGGAGTTTTGGAAACGAAGTTAAGGAGAGGAGTCGAAGTCGGGATTCGAGAGAAGTGGGACAAGAATCCACCAGCACCAACTCGTCCCGTGCGCCCGGACCGACACCACAGGAGGAAAGTCCCTGCCTGATCATTTGGACCCACTGAAGGACCGACACAGCCGCGCTCACCATCACCAACTCGTCCCGTGCGCCCTGACCGACACCGCGTGAGGAGAGCCCCTGCCTGCTCCCCTGTGAATTTAATATAGGCAAAGATAAAATAATATTTACAGTTACTTAGGCCTCTATTAATGATGTAAGTTTGTAATTGAATAATTAGTTCATTATAAAGATAATTATAGTAATTATGCTGGAAATATAAGACATAAATTATTGATGATTATGATATATGATAACCAAGGAGCAATTTGTAAATGAATGTACATAATAAATATCTGAATCTCAGTATAAAGTATTATATTTTTACTGTGTTTCCCCCTTGTAACCGAACACTGGTGTAGAGGTTGTAAGTACATTACAACAAACCCATTCTATAACTGTAAGAAATGCTTGTATATATTTATTCATGCATTTTAAACATATTTCCAGTATATATTAAGTTTCATAATTTAATTATTTACAATAAAATATTATGGATTTTAAATGCCTTCAGATTATAAATATTTGAACAGAAAATCAACTTTATAATTAAATATATTGTGTAAAATTTCTTACAATATTTTTATTTGTAAAAATGATTTTGTTGCCTGCGCTAAACATAAATAACAGTTTATGAATGTTTGCAAGTTTCTGTGCATATTGATTCTATGTACATATTCTCACGGTATCTTAGACTTACGGTAATGTACAATCATTGTTTAAATTATGGGAAATAGACTCTTCATACTAGTATCTTGGGCCACTCTGTCAAGTGATATGATCTCTTAATGTCTATTAATTTTGTTAATCGAGGATTTATACAAGCGTATAATGTTCTGTGACTAGTGTGACAATAGAACAAATTTTTAAATAATTAAAGCAAATAATTTTTAGAATCTTTAAATAAATTCTGTGAAATATTCTTTGTCTCCTTATTTATTGACTTACGTAACAGTTATCAAGAGGTATTACCATCGAAAGGAAAGAAACCCCAGTGAGTATCTGTTTTTACACTTTTTCAATTTTTGATTTTTAAAAATCAAAAGTTGGCATTTTTATAAATTTGAGTCACAAAAAACGAAAATCCTATTTTTAAATTCTCTCTCAATTTTGATAAATTTCACAGTTTTAATTTTACACAGAACGCTATGATGCATATATGGCTTTGACTTAAAAATTACAATCCGTATAAGTACCTATTATTCTGTAATTTCAAATGATCGCTATTGTGCTGGGTCTATAAGACCGAGTAGATACAAAAAGTACTGTTGCTAGATATGTGAGTAGACAGCCGCGAGAGACACGCTGATTAGAAACATAAATGAGGGATTTAAAAAACAACTATATATGTTGGAACTAAAACAAAATTCATCTAGTGAACTCTATCTAATACATTATTTTTCCTTTGTTGCATATAAAACTGAAACTTGCCGAAGAAAAACAGAACAAATGGCTTCTTAGAACTTAATTTCTTGGGACTAAAACTTTTCTTTCGGACAATTATTGAACTGTACTTAACAACATTATCCTACAGTATCTACATTGGCATATAAAATAGGATACAGAAAAAGCCGGTTAAAAAATGATCGGGTATGTGAATACTGTTTGAGTATTTAATATTTTTCGTATAATTTTTCAGAACATATTCAGCCCAGAACAATTTTGCAATAAAGTAGCATTACAAAGAAAAAACACCATTTTAATGCTATAAGATTTATACTTTATGATAAGGAGAAATGGTTCAAAAGTTTACTTAAATATAACCAAATACTTTGCGTGTATATAAAAAGAAAATATGTTGCTGATATTCATTCTAATGTATTTTCATATCATTATATGTGAAATATAAATAGTGAACTTACTCAGAAACCTGAGTTAAGGTCTTATCACGTATCAATCTGTACACGCTGAAAAATCAACTGACTCTGTTTACTATTCCTTTTTACTATGGTTGGTTGGTTGGTTGGAGCACTGCGATCTACTTTTTGCAACACGAGGGCTAATGAGACCGGGAGCTACTGCTTAAAGCCGATTTTGAACGGCTACTAACATTCATGCCACAGTTGGAATCGAACCCACGAACTCCGGTTCCGAAGGCCAGCAGTCTAACCAATCGGACATCGTTCGGCTCTTTTTCACTATGAAGAATGGACAGAATTCTCACAAGATATTGAAAAAATTTCAAGAGATAAATTTTGGTTCAGATTGATGTGTGATCAGGCTTTTAATTGGTTGATATCTCTCCTTTTAAATGAGAAATTTGTGCATTCTTCACGGAGAAAAGGAACGACTAACTGAATTTGTTGCTTTTAAAACAGGTACAAGTTAGCCT
This sequence comes from Pardosa pseudoannulata, assembly GCA_032207245.1. NCBI lineage: Eukaryota > Metazoa > Arthropoda > Arachnida > Araneae > Lycosidae > Pardosa > Pardosa pseudoannulata. Next base: position 71,398,775 of record CM063502.1, on the reverse strand, counting down.
ATGATAACACTTTAAGAAAAAAATTTAGATGTAAATTTTAGATTCATTGACTCGGACGAAAGATTTTTCCCCTCTCTGTAAAATATTCACTATTTTGTGTTCGTATTAATTAAATATTTAATAAATTTAAAAGTCCTTCCCTTGAAATTAATCATTTCCATTTTACATACCTATATATGTAGACGAACAAAAGGATTTTAATGGTATTTTTCATTTATAAGTTTTCAAAAAGAAGGAAGGGCTGCTAACGTAGAGCTATGCTTAATTTTTAGATAGCTTACTGTAGAGTTTAAAAATGTATTGCATAAATTTTCTGTTTACTTATTCATGCATAAAATTTAGTTTAGAATTAAGATCTTTTCACATCTTTAATTAAAATTACATTATAAATCATACATTATCTTAGATAATTTAACGAGATTTGGCGTTTTAATTAATTTCAACTGCGTGTCAATATTCTATGTGTTATCATTTGTAGGCTTGAATTATTCAAAGTTTAAAAAAAAAAAAGGAAAAACTACCTTAAAGAGTTATATAACTCAAGCTTTATTATTGAATTTCATGCTTTGTTTCACTGAATACTGAGTGTGAAGTTTTCTTGACAGAATATGTAAATTGCTATTCGTACTCACCTTAATTTTTTTTACGAGAAAGAAAATACGAATTTAAATTACAGGAAAATAGAACGCACTTAAAACGTTTTAAAATTACTCATTTAATTCCCTTTCATTCAGAAAGCCTATTTTCATATGTACATAACTAGGTTTACTTTGGTAAACACGAGAATCAAAAAAAAAAAAAAAAAAAATTGTGTATAGATGCAGATTTCCGCAAAAAAATTGTTGCTATAATTCTTGAACCCCCACAAACTTAAATATTTAATACAAAGTTAAATAAAATTTGGTTCACATTATGAATGTGTTTGTTTTAAGACTTGAGGGCACAAAAGAAATAAAACTTTTCATCATATTAAATGGTATTTAGCAACAAAAAGTACTTTATGTTGCAAATTATCCAAATGCTTTTCTTTCAACTGCTTACTTCCTTCTGGAAAACTTTATTACGTTTCGAGGGTTTAAAAACATATTTAATCGCGCGTTAATTTAAAATTATCTCATTTTGCTTTTTAAAATCAACGTTCTCTCAGTGTACGTTATTAATGCGAGCAAATACATTAACTCAGTCTAGTGAACACAGTTGCAAAAGCGTAACTAGATGCAGGGAGCAATTATTTTAAGAGGGAAGTGGAATTTTAAATTTATCATTGGGATTTCAAACACTAGATACATCAAGGTTTTCAAAGTGATAATTAAAGTGATTATAAGCCCTTCGAAGTTTTTTTTCAGAGAAATATTCTTCAAGTGTCAGAAAACAGAATAAAAAAATATTAAGTGTTCTTTTTAATAGGCCTTATACTGGGAAGAACTTTTTTTATGTTTGAAACAGAATTAGTTATTTTAATGCATAGTATAGAGTATAGGAAAGGACTCAATTTTTGAAGAAAGTTTACAGAAGTATGAAGCCATATGTACCAGTATCAACATATAATAAAAGTATCTTTATCTCTGGCTGCTATATATATATATTATAATACATATATATATATAAATAATATATATATAAATATAAATATATATATATATATATATATAATATATATATATATATATATATATGTATATTATATAATATGTATATATATATTTATATATATATATATAATATTGTATATATATATGTATATATATATATATGTATATGTGTATATGTATATATTATATATGTATAATATGTATATATTTTATATATATATATATATATATATATATATATATATATATATATGTATAGATGTATAGATTATATAATATATATATTATATATACATCTATATCTATCTATCTATCTATATAATATATCTATATATATATATATATATAAAATATATAAATATTATATATATATATATATATATAGTTATACATGTGTATGTATGCTATACGCTATACCAATGTCTTCGACTTGTAGACAAAAATAATTTCAATTGCTTATGTATATATATGTATATAATAAAAACTGCATATATTTTATATAATAAATATTATATAGTCCATTTCATAAAACTAATATAAAGTTAAATAATAACTTAGTTCATTGAGGGGTATACTGTAGATTTTTAAAATCCTAATACTGCATGTTATTCCTTTTCATGTTATTGATTATATCCAGTACGCTTTTATTATTGTCAATTATCCAAAAACATCCTACGTCTTTAAATTTAATTTTCAAAATGTTGTAAAATTTATAAGTATATGATCAAATTTCTTTCTCTATTTCTGTATCTATAGATCTTGTTAATATGATCTAAATTTTATTTAACGCATATGAAATTTTGGAATTTAATATATAATAATAAGGGTAATCGTTAAGGTCAATATGACGTATTTTAATTTTTTATGAAAATTAAAATACGAAAATTTATAGCTAATTTTTTTTTATAATATTTTGCCTTGTAATACGTATATTATTTTTAACACATTTAATTTAGTCAAACTGTAATTTTAAAGTAAGATTTCATGGCAATACACTAGTTTGTATTTAGGATATTTTAATTATCAATAAAGGATTTAAAAAATATATCGACGGGATATATATCATAACATTCTTTATTATCTTATATGCAGCAACTATATCTAATTATGTGTATATATATATTATTTTAATATAAAAATATATCGTTAAAATCAATATGACGTATTTAAATTTTTTATGAATAGTTAAAATCTTTTTGATAATATTTTGTCTTATAATACATATAATTTTTTTAACAGATTCAATTTTGTCAAACTGTAAGTTTAAAGTAAGATCTCATGGCAATACACTACTTTGTATTTAGGATATTTTAATTATCAATAAAGGATTTGAAAAAACAATATATCGACGGAATGAGTTCAAACATTCTTTATCTAGAGATCTTGCTATACAGCAATTAAATCTAAATGTTATTGGGTGTATATGAAATTTTGAAATTTAATATAAAAAAGGGTAATCGCTAAAGGCAATATCACGTATTTTAAATTTTTTATGAATAGCTAAAACTTTTTTGATAATATTTTGTCTTGTAATACGTATATTATTTTTTAACAGATTTAATTTTGTCAAACTGTAAGTTTAAAGTAAGATTTCATGTCAATACACTACGTTGTATTTAGGATATTTTAACTATCAATAAAGGATTTGAAAAAAAAAATATGTATCGCCGGGATGAGTTCAAACAGTCTGGTTCTATTAAACTAAACAAGACAGATAACTTTGATGTTAATAAATAATTAATATTTTAGATTTATACATAAGTCTAATCATTAATACTTGATTTATAGAAATTTACAGTAAGAGAAATAGATACGGTAAGAGAATTTGTAGAGAGAGATAAATGCCTTGATTTCAGAGCCAATGATGGTCAATCATTTAGAATACCATACTGTCATATGAAGGCTCATATTCTTGTGGTGATATGGATGTTTGTAGATAATCGGAATCGGTTTCAAGCAATATTATTTCGGTTTATTCATCTTTGTACAGCAAAATTTGAAAGAAACAGTAAAACAAACCATATCAGCTGTACTTTGATAAATAATAAAGTATTAGTCTCAAACGAACAAAAATTAATTTTTTAATGTAATATTACATTATAGTAATTAAACTGTTTATTACTGCACATTGTTTAACCCTGAAAGACATCAAATAAATTTTAAAATTTAGTATTTATTTCTTGTAAAATTTATATCTACTATTTCTATAAAAGTATAAATATCAAACTAACAGTACTTAAAGTTTCCTTACTAAAGTAATACACTATATCAAAAAAAGTATTTTTCTAAACATTATATAATTTTTAAAAAGGTAAAAGAGCTTTGAAAAGTGTATATTTACTTATTTTAATTGAAACAACTAAAATAGAGAATAATTATATTTAATAAATATTATTCATAAATTAAATGTTTCCTAAAAATTTATATTGAGATCTTAGTGGGTCTTAGCGCCAAAATATACTTATATAAAAAGTTATAAGGATTAAATATACAAAATGCAAATTAATATTTATAAGTAATCTGTTGACCTTTTAATTTATCAAAAATCCAAATAAAAATATTTTTAATTGAGTTATTAAATAAATTATATTGAATTAAATATAATGTATGATTATTACTTTGTTTTATGTAATCACTCTATAGTTCTATGATTAAAGGAACCTGATCAAAGGACGATAATATTTTAATCCCGAACTTGAAATATTAAATTTTCCAAGTGAAAAATTTATTGTTAGTTTGTTTACAATAATAAAATTATAGTTTAATTATTAATTGTTCTCTTTACTCAAAGATATTTCATGTATTAATCCTGAATTTGTCTAAAAAGGGAAAAATTGGGAATGATTCTTAGAAAGCTATTATTTTTAATTTTGTTTAATTTTTGTAATCCTATAATGATAATGCTAAAATCACCATAAAATAAAATTCTTTTTCAAGAAACTTCCTTTGTACAATTAATAATTAATGCAAAGAAAGAAAAGTAAGAAATGACTGAAATTTCAAAATCTAAAGTTGATTGAGAAAATGTAATTGCATTCAATCAAATTACATTTTATCTTCATACTACACACTTCATATAATATCTTAAGAACTAATGGGTAAAAATTTAATTTCTACGGAACTATTTCAAAATATTTTGAAAATGTATTGATTTTCAGGCTTTTTTTTATAATTCCCGCTTAGTTGCAAGGCACTTTGTCGTGTCTATAGAAAATAAAAGAGATTAAGTATTTTTTATCCTCTCTAATTTATTAACTAGCTCCAACGTGACAATTAATGTTATTTGCTAATAAGTCAAAAAGCAAAGAATAATGACTGAAATCTTTGCTGCTCTAAGGGCACATAGAAAAGAGAGTATTTTTATATTGAAATTTTAATCAACAACTTTAAATAAATAATTAAAAGGAACATAGCTTCACCGGCATCTTTAATGCATGCGTAATTACTTCTCATTAAAAGCTATCATAATTGTGTAGAAGTTAAAATTGTATTAAAAACTTAAGCGCTAAAAATCTATCGGCGTAGGGTAATTTGAGACAATTAATTTTTGGATAAATTTCAGTAACTTTTTTTTTTCATCGAAAAATTTCTCCGAAGTAAACTTATCTCGTTAACTGAAATAAGAAGTATTTTTTCGTTATATTTGCAAAATGAATTTCTATTTTAAAAAGGATACAATTGGAATCCTTGAAATGGGAGCAAATTTTGCCCAGTAGAAATCCTTCATTAAATGCAAAAAATTCTCCAGTTGGATGTTTAATTACGCTTTTTCTTTCGTTTTTAATTCTGGAAGCATTTCCGCTCTTACTGCGTTTGCAAACTTCTATAATTAGGCAAATGTTTCGGTTTTTTACGGAGTCAAAGTTATATAATTAACGGTGTCTGAATTTTCATAAAAGTTTCCAAAACGAGAAACTATTTTGCATTGTATCGTCAAGTTTGTTTAAAATTGATTATTAAGTTTTTTTTTTTTTTTTTTTTTTGTTTTTTTGATATTTTTTTTGTTTTTTTTTTTTTTTTTTTTTTTTTGTTAGTTTTTTTTTTTTTTTTTTTTTTTTTTTTTTTTTTTTTTTTTTTTTTTGTTGTTTTGTTTTTATTTTTTTTTTTTATGTTATGTTTTTTATTATTTTTTATTTTTTTTTATATATTTTTTTTGTTTTTTTTTATTTTTTTTTTTTTTGTTTATCAAAAATAGGCAGTTTTGAGATGCATTACAGTTCCTTATCCATTCTGTAATATTTTAAAGCGTTTTTATGAAGACTCAAACTGGATCGTTTAGAAATGCCTCGACTGAAATGGGAATGTCTGAAAAGTTTTTCATTAAAATATTCGTAAGCTCTGTCTTTGTCATGAACAGACGAAAACTGAATGTACCTGCGTTTTACAATTCACCAGCAGTCACATGATATCGCACAAAAATATAATAATCCTATTAAACGGTTTTGACAGATTCCGTAAAGTAGAAAAAAGTAAGCAAAATTAAAGTCTATTTCTTCGCCATTATCTAGCGTTGTAAGATTATTAAATTATTTTATCAAAGCATAACCACAATTTATCGATTTATTAAATGAAAAGCGTTATTTTGTAGTGTTTATTTAGAAATTATAAAGTAAATAATGGTGTTTAATTGAAATAATATATATTGCTTACAGTGATACTCTAATAATAGCGTTATTTTGTAGTGTTTATTTAGAAATTATAAAGTAAGTAAATAATGGTGAAAATTGAAATAATATATATTGCTTATAGTGATACTCTGAAAGCATTAAAATAGCATAAAACAATGAATAACATACCATGAAAAACAGTATTATTTTTTTTATTTACTGTTGAAAATAATATTATTGTTTTTCATGATAACTGTTATCATGAGAAAATATAATTATCTGGATTAAATTGATTCTTTCCTATGTGCAAATATGGAAGCGTAGACTTTTATTTAAACCATTCATACATAGCATCTCTTTTTTGGGACGCTTAAAATTTAGAGAGTAGAATTTTTTATATTTCTTGGAGTACCTTCTCCTTTTCTGTGAAATTTTCATAAACTATCCTATAAACATTCTAAATTTTTGAGTATCATCTATTATTTAATACTTTGTTATTTTATCAATATTTTAGGACAGTTCAGTATCGCTTCTAAATTTTCTTTTTCAGCAAGTATATCTACTAAAATCGTGAGGAAGAGTATATTGCTTATAGTGATACTCTGAAAGCATTAAAATAGCATAAAAGAATGAATAACATACCATGGAAAACAGTATTATTTTTTTATTTACTGTTGAAAATAATATTATTGTTTTTCATGATAACTGTTATCATGAGAAAATATAATTATCTGGATTAAATTGATTCTTTCCTATGTGCAAATATGGAAGCGTAGACTTATATTTAAACCATTCATACATAGCATCTCTTTTTGGGGACGCTTAAAATTTAGAGAGTAGAATTTTTTATATTTCTTGGAGTATCTTCTCCTTTTCTGAGAAATTTTCATTAACTATCCTATAAACATTCTTCTAAATTTTTGAGTATCATCTATTATTTAATACTTTGTTATTTTATCAATATTTTAGGACAGTTCAAGTATCGCTACTAAATTTTCTTTTTCAGCAAGTATATCTACTGAAATCGTGACGAAGAGTAATTACCAATTATAAAATTTCATTTAATAATACTGTGTTTTCATATGGTAACAAAATAAAAATGACGAAATTACTCTTTTTTTCACAAATGACATCCAACAATATTTAAAATACAGCTTATCAAAAATGAGGAAACACTGAAACACTCTAAAAAGTTTAAGTTTATAATTTGTTTTACTTTCAGGAGATTTTTTTAAATTTACTTATTTCTTTATTTTTTGAAAACCTTTACGATATTCATCTATATATATTCATAAATAACAGTTAGTTTAGGTTATAATTTATAATTTTTAAATTTAAGACCCAATTAACATACATGAACAATGCATGTTAATGCTTTTTTACAGCAAGATTCGTATGAATAATTTTAATACTGTTCATGTTACATACAATTACAATACTTTACTTTATCAAACCTAAAAAGCTTAATACCTCCGAAAAATTCCTTTTTCTTGTAATGTGTAAAAATATTATTATTTTACAGCATATATTTAACTTTCTAGGCTTTTAAGAGTGTTTTGAATTTAATTTTTTACCTGCAAGAGATAGTGAACCCCAAAATGGAATTTTATACTTATCAAAATTTCACCATTTTTTACATATTCAAAAGAAAGCTGCAAAATGGATAACTTACCGGACTTTATTTTAAAGAATGCAATATTTTACAAGTTGTTTCATAACATTGGCTATTAAATTTTATTTACATGGTTTTGTAGACCATAAATATCTTTCATATGCGCTAGTTTCTGTGATAAATGACCATTATAAAGCTTTCATATCAGTTTTGTATACAAAATATGGTATACTACCGGACTCTTCATATAGTAAACAAATGCCGTAAAATAAAGTAACAGACAGTATATTTTTCTATTTTACACTATATTTGAGTGCTTTTGTTTTAATTATTTCTAATATCTGTACTACTCAAAACCTCCAACTATGGCTACAACTATAGTTATAAATGTGTTTTTCAGAACAATTTAGCTGCCTGACATTAGAGAAAAACATTAGATTCTTCTGAATGGGGATGTTGGAGATTTAAATTACCTTTTTAGCTTTTTTTTCGAAATGACTGTGTATTGAAAAGATTACAGGTTAACAAAAATTACTTTTAAGCATCTTTTTTTAAGAATCTTCTTTCAATAATAGCTGATACTTAGAGACCAGCTATTAATGTTAAAAATGCTGAATCAGAATCATTAGTTGGTAAAAATGATGAATCGTCTAAATTGGTGTCTGACCTCAGATATTTTTCTATTTCCTAGAATTTTGTCAAAATATTCCTTCTTTATAAGCTATAAAACTAAATAAAATGTGGTAAAATAATAAGATTAAATGTTATAAAATGAAATTTTTTATGTGAAGTAGGAAATTCATTCATTGGCTTATATTTCCTTTTCTCTTTTCCATAAATCTTCTGATATATCTGTTCTCCGGCAAATTGTAGACTCTCGGTCAAGTGACTAACAGTAAAAGCTCAAGGTATTGATATTCTCGCTACTATGATATCGTCTTTCTATTACTTTTACACCTTCAAGATCTAGCGGTGTAGTATATTGCTGTTGTTACTTCAAATCCATTAATAACCCGACTTTATAGCGTCTTTAATATTAATTATAGCAAAATGCCTCTGATCCATCTTACAATATACAAATATATTAGTGAGAAGAAAATATAAGGAAAAATTCTAAAATATAATATAAAAAATATAAAGTAAAAGAAGCACTTCACGTGCTACACCTGAAAGAAAAATTGCCAGAGTCCATGAGCACGCTACATTCTTTTCCTTCCTTCTAAACTACTCCACCAACCCTATACCCTTTTCTCCAAAAACTTTTTCAACTCGTTGTCGTTCCATTATCCTGTGCTGATGCGCTCGTCGTTCCACTGTCCTGTGAACGATGCGTTCTTTCCCGGCTCTGATCAGATTGACCGGAACTCCAGGCATGGTCCTGAATCGCCTCTAGGCAACTCTCCAACTTTCCAAACTTGGTGAAGTTTAAGCGAAGTCGTTTCCACTGACCACACCACACGCCTCCTTGAGTCGCGAAAAAATACTTGGGCATGCAACCCACAATGTGTAAGTGCTGCGAGCAGATCAGTTTCGCAAACCTTATGTGAAACATAGATGCACTTTCACACTAGAAATCACTCACTTTTCTTTAGTCAAATTACCCTAATTATCTTGAAAAAAAAATAAGGTTATCAGTTTAAATGATGAATCTGCAGTCACCTCAAACATATTGATTTTCAAAACATTTTCAGTTTATTGTCTACAATAAAAATATGGCATAGATCTCTTCTGCTGTTCAAAGATTTAGTCACAACTTAAGTACGGCAATCTACACGTTATATAAGCCAAACATTTTTTAAAGCCATTTCTGATTGAAGTCGTATTAGATCATTTCCTGGAAGTGAAACTCTTCTTCAAACTAGCATATCTCCTGTCATATGACGGGATTAGTAAAATTTTTAATTTTCCAGAATTGCAAAGTACCCAAGAGGCACGTAAAAAATGATTTGTTTTTTGGCTGAGAATTATCTGGTACGCGCTCAATAATTTGTATATCTCCATACTTCTCTAATGCTTCTCTAATGCTTCTCTAGTTGTAGCTTAGAATCATGTGGATTTCTTTTAGTTACACCATGTGGTTATGTATAAACGAGCATGTTGTATGTATAAACATCTTATTTTTCAAAGATATATAACTTAAAAGATAGATATTTATTAGTATGGGAAACAGACTCATAGACTTTTATGAAAATAATTTGTTGTTAATACCAGTGATAAAACTTTCATTCAACAAAAGATAATCGATGATTAAATTTAAAATTATCACATATGTACCTAATCTATTATTTATACCAATATAAAGGAAACTATTTACGTAATATCTCAGTTCAGTTATAAAAAGTATGAAAGTAATGCAGACGATATTTAAATAATATAAAATAAGAAAGGATTAAATAAGATGGTTAAAGAAATGACGTAATAATGTTAGAAAAAATGCTATTGTTACCTATTTATTATGTGATAAACTTAAGCTCGTAGCCCGGGAAAATAGTGCTTGAAATAATGGTATTAAACACTCTAAAAGGGGGGAGGGGGATTTCGAACGTTTTAAAGATTTGCTTTGAATTTTTCTAACGCTGACTCATCAAGAATCCAACATAGAAGCCCCTATCCATTCCATATCTAATAAATTCTAGGACAGACAGACACATAATTTAGGCTATTATTATATAGGGGATTTTGCTTCTGGTTGAAGAAGAAACTTTTTTCAAAGATACTTAAAACATTGCTCATTTCTGGGTAAGTCTGTCATAGACAGCTTTATAATCCTGATTTTATTACTAGAGGTAGCATAAGAAAGTTCTGTATTCTCCAAGTTTTTGCTCAAGATTTTCTGTTTTGTAAACTTGTAAAGATTTTCTAGAAAACTCCGTGTGCCACTTCACTAATTGTAGCAACGTGTGGTACGTATTAAACCTCTATAACTAATAAGGATACCTTGTGACAAAGTAATTCTAAATAGGATGTTTAAATAAGAGAAAATGTAAGTGGTACTGCATCTTGGAATTGTCATTCTTGAAAAATACTTAAAACATTGCTCATTTCTGGGTAAATCTTTAATAAACAGCTTTATAATCCTGAATTTATGTCTAGAGGTAGCATCAGAAAGTTCTGTATTCTCCAAGTTTTTGCTCAACATTTTCTGTTTTGTAAACTTGTAAAGATTTTCTAGAAAACTCCGTGTGCCACTTCACTAATTGTAGCAACGGGTGGTCCGTATTAAACCTCTATAACTAATAAACATACCTTTGATGATAAAGTAATTCTAAATATGGTGTAAATAAGAGACAATGGTAAGTAGTACGGTATCTTGGAATTCTCATTCCTGGAATCAGAGTTCTAATATAACATGAATTAATTCCAGTGCTTTTTTTTTTTTGCTGGCTTATAATATTGATTTAGATTAGTTGTACTTCAATGCCATTTTAGGAATCTAATAAAAGGAAAAAAATATTTCGGAATTTATTTATTCACGTATACATATCAATAATTTTTAAGTGAGGCATTTTGTTTATTAAATAGTAAAGTTATTGTTTATAAAGAAACAAAATAGCATGAATATAATATTTTAACAATTATTTCGGCACGACATGAGTTGAATTCTTTATCAATAGATGTTTGTATAAAAAAATGATGTTGATAAAAAAAACGCATACATACAATGGAAAACAAACGAAGGCAAAATATTTATAGGTTTTCCTAGACAATAGAAATAAAACGCTACTGTTTTATTAAAAATGCTCAATGCATATTTTGAATTGAAATACAATATAAGAAATGTTTGAAATAACACGCTTTAAGAAAAGAAAATTATTTGCTAAAGTTGTTGAGATTATTTGTTTGAAAAAAAATTAGAAGATAAAAAAAGATTATGTGAACCTCATAAGTGATAATACTCCCCTCTTATCGAAAGAGAAATGATTTTGCCTCAAATAATCTGATTTTACTTCAGCTGAATAATCCGATTTTAAGCAAGCGTAAAGAGATATCTTTCTTATTGGAATGTATATGCTTATTTTTGTATTAGAGTGTCAAATCACTGGACAACTATTTTCGTATAAAAGTAATTCTTAATAACACAAACTCAGCTATTCAAATATAATAGAAGTTAGTATTTATATATTTTTTTCAGTTTTGCTGAGAAAAATATGGCTAGTGGTTTAAGTGCCTGACATTTGTATAAATGACTTTGGACTACATTAAATTTGTATAAAATAAATAAAGAATAAATTTTTTTATTTAAGTTTCTTTTTATGTATAAGATTAGCTTTTAAAGGAGTCATAAGCATTTACGATCGTAACAGGAAGTTTCTCTAAAGCAAAACAGTGAAAGATCATAATTATTTTAATTTTACTGTGGGATATATTGTTTGATTAGTTATTAATTTAAAAGAATAAAAAATTGCATCAAGAAGCAAAAAAAGGAATGTTAGTTTTTATTAATTTCTCTCCCGTACATATACTTTTATGTGAACAATTTTATATTTACAGAAATAAGTTAAAATATCAGCTTTATTATCTTATGTATAAGAGACAGAAAGTACTTCAACCAGAAAATGTTATTATGGATTACTTATCTACTATTGACTGTTGGCCCTAGTTGCATCACAGGGTTTATTCCACAGTCCACCCGTTTGGGGGAACGATTGTCACTTATGGAGAGCGAAATTAAAGTGGTGTTAATCAAGTGGTGTATCAAGGAAACCAGGAAAACTTCCGTGCTACCAAGAATTAAACCTGGGGCATTATAGAATGATCTCCTTATTGGAAAAGCAGCACCTTAACATTCTATGCTACAGTGAGCAAGATAAGTTAGTTTCAACACATAAATTGCATATATGCAGCTGCAAAAAATGAATACATAAAGACTTCAAGTGAAAATTAAAATTAAAATGTTTAAAATAGTTAAATTTTATTACAAGATTATGTAGCTATTTTGTCAGTTAGATATTCATATTCGTGATATTTCATAACACAATTTAAAAGAGAATTTAAGCTCTTTTCTACTTAAATGATCTAAACTTGATAGGATTGGTTTTGGAGCGCTACGGTCTACTTTTTGCAATCAAGTGGTGTATCAAGGAAACCAGGAAAACTTCCGTGCTACCAAGAATTAAACCTGGGGCATTATAGAATGATCTCCTTATTGGAAAAGCAGCACCTTAACATTCTATGCTACAGTGAGCAAGATAAGTTAGTTTCAACACATAAATTGCATATATGCAGCTGCAAAAAATGAATACATAAAGACTTCAAGTGAAAATTAAAATTAAAATGTTTAAAATAGTTAAATTTTATTTCAAGATTATGTAGCTATTTTGTCAGTTAGATATTCATATTCGTGATATTTCATAACACAATTTAAAATAGAATTTAAGCTCTTTTCTATTTAAATGATCTAAACTTGATAGGATTGGTTTTGGAGCTCTACGGTCTACTTTTTGCAACACGAGGGCTAATGAGACCGGGACCTACTGCCTAAAGCCGATTCCGAACGGCTACGAGCATCCATGCCATAGTGGGATTCGAACCCACGAACTCTGGTACCGATGGCCAACACCCTATTCAATCGGCCATCGTTCACCCTAAACTTGATAGAGAAACCTGAAAAATGATAATGCATGATGTATACAGTTTAAATTTCAATTTTATTCTGTTATTAGAAAAAGGAATATCCCAAACTGAATCTATGTATTTATTCTATTACGAAAATTCTAATAAAATGAAAAATAATATTTGAAAGGATTTAAATATATTTTTAATGGAAATATCTAGAGAATATTTTTTGTTTATTTAAGTAGATTCCTGGTGATTTTTTATTCTTAATCATCTTGATCCCTAAAACTTAGTAAAACTATATAAACGAAAAAATTCGATTACTACTTCTGGAAACTTATAAACACTCTCAGTAATATCATATTTGTATATAGACATAAACATGAGAAAAGCCTTATCTTTTTTTCTGCAAAATGATTAATAATCCTGTAAGTACAATAGATTTTACAATGTACTTATAAGGTACTAACTGCTGTTTGTACTGGAATTCCTAGAAGATATTGGTAAAAGAGATCAGGAAACGGAACATGGTATTTCAGATATTAAAAAAAAATTGGGATTTTTATGCAGCGCTATTTGGATGGTGTAAAATAGAAGAAAAATCGCAAAACGTGTAATGCAAAATATAAATATTAGTCTAAATTTTGCTAATTTGTGCTTCATCTTCTCTCCCGTGGCTCCAGCGAATCAGAGCTGAGTAAATATTTTGACACCTCTATAATGCAGATTTTAATTTAGAATTGTATTTGAGTATGTGTAAGTAAACTCCTATTGAGTCAGTGGACAGACTATATTGACGAGTTCTAAGCTATAAAATGTCACTTTAAAAAATCCCTGTAATTTAGATCATCAATATAAGGTATTTCTTTTTCTCATCATTCTGTACCTCTTTTAAGTTTTGAAAGCTTGTAAGGTGTAGCGTAACATTTTAAGTGTAAAGCTATTAATTAAGGATGCCCAAAATTGATGTATCACAATATTATTTTAACAGTAAAATGTACGTCTTAGTTACGAATAACTCTTATAACAAATTCCGGATTTTATGTAGACAAAGAATAAAATACAATTACTATAAAATATCACAAAATATAGACTTAAAAACAAAGAGATGAGATAGGAGAGTAAAACAACATTCCTAAGCATATTAAATTATTTAATTAGTGAATCAAATATTTCTGATACTGCTTTTACATAAAGGGAAGTATAAGTTGCAATGACATAAATCTTACTAAAGGATTATTAGTGGTTACAAGGTTCATTTTTATAAGTAATTGCATCCAAATTATATAAAAATCTAAATGGGAATAATATAGCTTTTAATTAAATCATCTAAAGTGTTGTGAATTTTTTTGTGTTATCCAGTAATTGAGCTGGTTTAAGATATGAAAGCCCAGAATGATTGACTAAACTATATGCTGAGGAATAGTAAAATGTAATATTATGTGAAAGTGTTTTATAGTTACCATAGCCAAATTACTGCATTTTTTATATAAATGTTAGCAGTGTTCTACCCCTGGACAAGGAGTTATTCTGTCACACAATTCAACAGTAAAGATCACGCAAAAATGGAAAAGATAGAGGGGGATTTCTCCGATACTAATACCGATACTCCTAAAGTGTTGGTAACAGAAATACAGAAAAGATAAACGTAAGTGTTATAAACTTCTAAGAATGAACTTTAAGCCTATATATCAATTTAGCATAACAATCCTAATTCTTTAATTTCACTCATCCACATCATCGACAGGAGGAGAGATTTTGGTGTTTAAAACCATAACTTTCTCCAATTTGCCGATTTATCAGAGAGAGGGAATTCAGATCCACATACTTATCTTGCATCGTCTTTGTGTATATAGTGCAATGTTTTGAGCGATTTTGTTCTAGTGTTGCAACCCGTCACACCGAGATTCTATCCTGGCATGATAATCACTAAGTGATCTTGTATCCACTCTACCATATCTAATAATTTATGGTATAAAAGCGAATAAAAAACAAATAATTATTATGATGAGATGTAATAAAAAATTTTTAAAGTAAAAAAAACGAAATTTAAGAAAAAATTATTTAATAACATTCTGATACTGCAAGATATGATTGTATTCTGATGTACGTTGACAAGGTTCTGTTGGAAGTAATGTAAAATATTTGTAATTATAGTAATGCTAACTATTAATTAGAGAACTCAAAAACTGAATGTTGTTATCCCATTTTGTAAGTTTAAAACTTTTTCTAGAGCAAATCATTTTTACATGAAATACCTATATAAGATATCCAAATACCTTATCATATTCACAATTGCTGTGGTGTTTGAAAGGGTTGAAATAAATTGAAAAGTCAAAGTGAAACTTTTGTAGAATTTAGTTTCATATTGATTGATAAAACACATGCCTTTTACAGCGTGAAATTTTAAGTGAAGTAAAATATGTCTTTTAATACATTCATAATTTTATGACCTCTTTTCAAAGTAAAATATGTCTTTTAAAAAGAGGGCATAAAATTATGAATGTATTAAATTACAACTTTTAAATCATTAATTTTTAGGTATTAATTTTTAACTATTATTTTTTAACTAATCGATACACTGAATTTCCACTGCATATACGGGAAGTATTAGAAAATACGTTACTGCATATTCTTATTTTGACGAAGAATCATTACAAAGTTCAGTTCAAGAACTGATTCAGCGCTTGGAAATGAATAAGAATTCGGATGATAAATAATTCATACTTTATATACTTCTATACTCTTTGTATTTGACAAGTGTCAGCAGAATTAGAAAAAAACCCATTGTGTTATAGTAGACAGAAGGGTGGTTATATTCCAGGAAAAAAAATTAAAGGCAGTTTTTCCTTTTTGGGGTCTTAGAATGAATTATTTCTAGCTTTATGAAATATCGAGTTAGCAGTTTCACAGAAATCTCAAATCAATCCATAGTTTCGTTTGAAATTTTATGAGTGGAGGCAGTGCATTGCTATGATTTTGGCTTTTTTTTCTCCTGAAATTTTGACTCGCCAGTTCCAACTATTCTTGCAAATGTGAACTTTGAAATGGAAGAAATTGAACCAGAACTCGATCTGATAAACATTCCGGTTCAAATTCTTGAAAACGAGTAAAGGCCATTTTGAAGAACGCTCATATCGAACGCGAAATGGCAGACATCAAGTCTTGCGTTTATAGAATATCAATAATCAATGTTGAGAGGCTTTGAGAGAATTTGATAGAAAAATCAAACGTTAAAATGCCGATTTCGACATTTTAACTTCTATTCTTTTCCTTAAGCGTTCAGACAGAGGAAAAAAAGTTTAAGTAATTGTAAACTTTTTTGTAAAGGTTTTGCAGTTGGTTCAAGGTTAGATAAGAACATTTAGCTCATTTTTAGATTAAGAATCTAGCTATTAATAGAAAAATCTACAAACTTTTAAATCTAAACATAAAGTTTCATAAAAAACTTTTGTACTTTTGTTTGGTAAAATCCATTACCAAAAACTTTTATTAAAACTCAGATCGATTTCTGAGGATATTTTAATGAAGTAATAAAGGAGAGAATGGCTACTCCAGAGATTATAATTATTAGCACTATCATTCTGTTTAAATGTATTCATTTATTTTTTTATTGAATTACAAAGAGACTCGTGTTTACATTTGTATTAATTATAATTAAGGTTCGAATTATCCCATAGCGTAACGATATTTTGGTTTAATACGCTACTATTAGATGTGACTAGATTTTAAATAGATTTCGAAACATTGGGGACAACTGCACTATATATATCTATACATATATATCAGAACTGTTTATCCTAAAATAGGTTTCCAAAATTATCCTTTTACCGCTTCTCATTTTTTAATATTTGATTTGATAGCCAAAGATAAGTTCTCCTATTTAAATTCTTCTTACACTTTTTATTCAAAATTAACGTCAAAATAAATGTTAATTTTCTGTCCACTGGTCACAGTTTTCAGTCCAGATGTTCAGCTATCCCAGGGAAATGATATTGCTTCTGCAATAATTAAATGGATACATGTGTGTATTCCAGTTTTTTAAAATGTTCAAAGCTCACTCTTGCCTCACAAAATTCCTTATCTAGATTAATTTTCATGAGAACAAAAGCAAGTGATTCGCTCAATGTGGGGCTGACATCGGCCAAAAATTTATATGTTCTTTGAGCATTCTATGTAGAGCTGTCGAACTCTAAAGACGGCTGGTAGAAAGATGCGTGTTTCATGTTAAATAAATATGATATTCTATAACTCTTTGAACTTAGTTTTTCTGATATCAAGATTAACATTTATAATTGACTGTTGCTCTTCGTGATTGTAAGTTTATTCCTAATTTTTTCACCTGCTGAAAATCATCTCTCTCTCTCTCTCTCTCTCTCTCTCTCTCTCTATATATATATATATATATATATATATATATATATATATATATGTATATATATATATATATATATATATATATATATATATATATATATATATATATATATATATATATATATATATATATATATATATATATATATATATATATATATATATATATATATATACACACAATTATTACACTGAAGTGCCGTTGAATTAGGGCTATGCAAATTGTGTAGCGCTGCTCATCATTTTTTGCACATTTGAGGGTGCTAAGGTAACTGCTTATATAGCGCGTACTGTGGTTGTTATGAAGTTGTTGGAATTGTCAGTATGGGTAAACTGTCTGATTTAGAATCCTTCGATCGCGGACAAATCGTAGGTGCGTGATGCATGAGCTTTTTTTCAATTTCCAAAATCGTCAGACAGCTAGGAATTCCAAGTACGACAGTGTCAAGAGTATACCAAGAATGCATGGATAATGGAAAAAAATACTAGCAATCGAGCAAGCTGCAAAGGACAGGCATCCTTGACAGTGTATGATGAGAGACGGCTCAGGCATATTGGACGTAGCTAGCGAAGTCAAACATTAGCTCAAATTACTACCCAGCTGAATGAAAGTACCAGTCGTACAGTCAGTAAACGGACTGTACAACTCTCACTTCACCATATTGGTTTCGAGAGCCGTCGACCTATGAGAGTACCATTGCTCTATGCTCGCCATCGAGATGCACGTTTTATATGGGCAAGAGAGAACAGAGACTGGAATGTAGAGGACTGGAAAAGACTAGCATGAGTCTTGTTTCCGATTACTTAACGCCGAAGGCAGGTTGAGAATATGGCATCAGGCTCATGAAGCCATGGATCCTGCATGTCAGGTAGGAATTATATAATGACATGGTGGCTCAATCATAGTCTGGGGTGTTTTTTCGCGGCACTGTTTTGGATCTTTGGTTCGTGTACAAGTCTCGCTCAATGCAACTCGGTACATAGAGTTTCTGGATGATCACCTCCATCCGTTTATGCTGTTCTGTTATCCGCCAAATAATAGAGTTTTCCAACAAGACAAGTGTACCTCTCACAAGTCCCGATTGGCTACTGGCTGGTTGAATGAGCATTTCTCTGACTTTTCTGTCATAAATTTGTTACCTGGAGCCCCAGATTTAAATCCTATTGAGCATTTTTGGAATGTTTCAGGACACGGAGTGAAAGGTCATCACATATCACTTACGAATCTTACTGAATTAGGGACAGCTTTAGTGAATATTTGGCAAGCCATTCCCGTAAAAAGTTTTCGGAAACTTCGTGCTCATCATGTGGCTGCCGTTAAGTCCAGAGGAGGCCCAACTCGTTACTAGGTAGATATCCCTAATTCAGGGGCACTTCAGTGTATCAGTGCATATATATATATATATATATATATATATATATATATATATATATATATATATATATATATATAACATTGAAAGAGATTAGATATTCCGCGAAGAGAGTAAAAACGCTCCAGGGGCTTGGCTTGTGACTCGTTATGTTATGTCTGGGCTCCTTATGTAATTGTCAAGAGTCTAATATAATCTCTATATTCATTGTTCAGTGAACACTCATCGACTTTGCTTTCAAATATTTATAGTAGTTCATGAGTTATAATTGCTGATTCTCTCGGGAAGTCTGGGAATCCTCATTAGTTTTAAGCATTCATTGTCTGATTGGATTTATTTAATTCTTAGTTCGAATTGAAACTCATATTAAAAATCGTAGTACAAAACTGCCATATGAACTTTTATTCTTGGATTTTTATAGTTTTAAATATATACGATAGTTGATAGTTAAATACCCAAACTCACATATATTAATACCTGTTTTACTAGAATAATGTCATGAGATGGTTAACAAGAAATATATTTTATCACCATACTGCTATTCTTTATATTTTATAATTTAAGACTCAAACGTCGCCATTTAAAGTAATAAATCTTTGATCGTTGATCTCTAATGCTTCTTTTTTCGTCCCGTGGGAAACTTCTATAAATTAACTCCTTATTATAAGTAGAAAGGAATAGAATAAAATACTTGTTAAGGATAGGACTTTGTTACTTATTATATTGCCATACACTATGCATAATTAAAACTGTAGCAATTCCGATAAAGGTGGTCCTTCTCTGCAGGACATATTCTAAATATGTATATTTATGAGTTAGTATAGATACCTACAGTAGCTTCAGTAATTGGGTTAGCAGAAATCTATGGGCCAAGTCCGTCAGCTCTACTTTTCTTTTAGTGAGGATGAATACCAGAGAACGAGAAAAGAAATATCTAAATAGGAAAAAGAAAGATAATGATGGATTCGAGAGTTCATGACAAAAAAAAAATTAAGAGGAGAGACTTTAGGCATAAAAACATAACAGTTTTGCTGCTAGACATATCCGTTCAAGTCGAAGAGTCATGCGGGAAGAAGTAGTTTCAATAAATTTTAAGATCTTGGTGTAAGTATACATACTTTCCTCACATTAACGTTTAAATACCGATTTAAGAAACAATAGTCCCAATGACTTGAAATGTGGGTATTATATTAATTAAGAGTATATGAATACAATAAAGTTTTAAAATTAGGTAAAAAAATTTTTGAGGGTCTTTTTAGCCATGTTCCATTATTGGAACTCTGGCGTGTTTTACGATTATTTTTTGCATATATTTAAAAACTCATGAAATTAGTGAATTTAAATTCTAATAATTATAACATGTTCTTAATGTTAACTGTTTTTTGTTTATTTATCTTTCAATAATTTACAATTGATAAATATTATGGCACTATAGAATTTATGCAATATTGGTACTGGTGTTTCTGATTCTGTTGGATTATTGAATTTCACTTTTTTTTCCATTTTACTACAGTGTTTTCAGTTTTTTTTTTAACTTCTTGGCCTTGGATCCGGTTTCTGAAATTTTTCTTTATCTGGAGTACTTACATCATTTTTTTTAAATGACGTCGACCATTCCACACACATCGAATGGCTTAACAGCATCTAAATTATTTTCATCAATATCTTCTTCATCGGTTATATCCCCAGGTTCATCGGGATCTAACTGGCAAATATCTACATCTTCCAAATCAGAATCGCCGAATGGTGGCTGAATGGTAAAGGCACTGACCTTCAGAACTGGAGTTCGTGGGTTCGAGTCCCACTGTGTCATGGATGTTAGTAGCCGTTCGAAATCGGCTTTAAGCAGTAGGTCCCTGTCTCATTAGCCCTAGAGCCTTAGCAAAAAAGTAGACCGTAGTGCACCCAACCAACCAAATCAGAATCCGAAAGAGTTTCTAGAATGGCTGGAGCATCTTGTATTGTAATGCATCTTTCAGACATGGTATTAAATTTATGAAAATTTTATAAATGAAATATGTAGAAATATGCATCTTTTTCACTGTAATCCAGCAAAACTAATAAAACTCTCTCTCAAAGGAAACTGATAACTATTTCAGAAAACATATGCAATAAGACACCTTTCTTGTGAAATTGCACTTGTCTCCAAAGGCACAGGTGATACTCCCACCTCCCTCACACATATGATAAGCCACCTTATAAAAAAGAATTTCTTTCTATTGTTATGACTTTACTAAACTGTACAACAATGTCAAGGGCAAATATTATAATCCTTTCGAAGTATTGCAGCATTCATTTGCAGCTTTATCTATTTATTTTCTTTAGAAAAGTTGCTATTTTTATCTGAATGCAAAAGAAAAAATGTTTGCAATATCTTACAATGCTTTGTACCTAAATGAAGAATGAATCCTTGAAACGCCAATGTTCCAATAATGGAACAGTGACATAAAAAGGTAAATTTTTCCTTTAAAATTAAAAAATAAAATTTTTGCTTTTGTTGCATTCCCGTAGGATATGTTGTGTAATGATATATTTTAAAGTATTGTATTTTTTCCATTTAAACTGAAATTTTGGTAAATTTAATTCTAAGGGAGAGTAAAACTGACAAAATATAGTAAAATTTAAAAAATCGTAAAAAAAAATAACTATCTAAACAAAATAAAACTTATAGTAAAATGAAAAAATGCAAAGGTATAATATTTAAAACATATATTTATTCCGCAACTGTAGGATTTTATTTAAGAAAATAAAACTTTAACTCTCTAAGTGGTTCGCACGTACAATTCCGCCAAACCGATGATGTTTTCTAAACGTACAATATTTGACCTCAAAAAACGCTCCGAAAAATGGAAGTAATGTATATTTCTGCCAGTTCTTTTCCCCATGAAGTTTTGCGGTAGGAGGGTTAGGTCGATTGTTTAGGAACTGCACCCCTCTTTGACTGACATTTATTGAGGGATGCACCCCTGAGGCACGAAGACGCTGATAGCTTTTCATGGCTTTATAAATCTCTATTTCGAAGTATTTCGTCTGCGGTAACAGATGTATCTCTAATTTCATCGCTTAAATATCTTGGATGACTTTCGTAAAAAAAATATAAATAGGTATCTCAAAGAATATTTTTATTTGTACTTTTAGAATCCATTATTTCTTATGGGATGATCTTCGAGACTTGTCGAGCTTTATGTGTATTAAAAATTAACAATCTATAATATCTATTTACATATCTATTTATAACCGGAAGTAAAGGGACAATGACGAGGGTGGGTTTCCCATATTCCATTCTATTCGACAAAGGTGAAGGAAAAAAATCATAGAAAGCTTTGTCCACTGATACAGTAAACCTTTATCGTATTTATAGAAAAAAATTTTCTTCGATGTGTTCCAACTCGGAGGGTTAACTAATAAAACTAAATAAAATTTTTTTATTTAGTAATTTATGATTCTTTTAATTGTATAATTATTATTGTATATTATAAGAGAATATCAACAGTTAAGCATTCAGATTAAAGTTCTTAGTTATAATATCAGTACTTTAATGTAGTAAAACATGTAACATAAAAAAAATTTGAATAAGGGGAAAATGAGTAGAAATTTTAATCTAAATTTTATTTTAGTTGTTATTTATTTAAAATAAAATCTTAGCCATTGTTTCCTTCGAATATCCTATCTCAATTATTATGTTTCTAAATTTTCCCAAGTTTGACCCTTCGTACATACTAAACTTGTTCTTTTATTGACGTTCAAGAATGTAAAATAGTAAAAAATACTTTATAATGGCATGTTTAATTGTATGTAAAAGAGATATTGATAAGAATTTTTTTAAATGTGAATTTTTTATTTTAGAAATCATGTTCCATTATTAGAACATAGGTGGGTAAATGATTAACTATATATGTTCATTCAATTTATTTTTTATTGTTTGTTATCTATTCTAAATGTATAATAAAAACTAAATGATATAAACATATCAATATGGCGAAGAATGTTACAAACTATTTTTGTAACTATTCAGATCTAATTTGGGAATCTATGGTACCACGGAATATAACTCAAATGTTTCCCAAATATTTTGCTTTAAATCAAATATTTTTTAAAACTACATTCTTCACAATGTTTCAAAAAATTAAAACGCCGAATTCGACAAGTCATTTAATGGATTTCTACAAAAACCATACGAAATACTCACGAGGTACTTTAAAATAAATCTTTATAATCATTTTATAATTTCACACCATTTAGATTATTAAAATTCAATTAAAATTTAAACAATCCAAATTTATCAAAAATATGTCTTTTAAAATAATGATTTATAATAGATATTTCCTAAAAAGTAAAGCTTTCTTGTATATTGATTAAATATCAATCAACAAAATAATACCTAAATATGCTCAAAATCTAATGAAAAATAAGAAAGTTAAAGATTAAAAACACTTTTAAAAATCAAAAACTATAGAGAATTTAAAATTTTAATAAATGAGCATTTGAAATAATTTTTTTTAATCTGATTTTTTTAGTAATACTTTAAGTTATATAAGTACGAAGTTTCTAATTTACATGAATACTTTGTAACCTTCATAGATCCATTCATCCAGATTCCACAAATAAAAAGCAGATTTATGAGGAAATATAGGAGCTAAAATTCTGTTGCTGTGATTTCTTACAAGAAAAAGTAAAAGTGAAAGAAAAAGTAAAAATTAAAATTAAAATCATCAATCTATTTCTGAGGAATTTTCAAAAAAGCTGTCTATCAAGTAGCAATTAACCCCTTAACAGTTTCATTTTTTTCACGAATTTGATTCAAAAAATGTCACATTTTTTATTGCATAATTTTGCTCATTTCACATTTGTAGGCTGGAAAATGTTATTAAAAATAATATTTTTAATTTTATTAAGCATGTATAACAACTTTTTTACAGGAAATAAAATAATGTTTTCCTTGTAAGTTGTCTTTTCTCTCTCATGTACGACAGGCACAAAAGTTACGTTTACAGATGTGCATATAAAAAAATGCAAATATTTTCGATTACAATTACTACGCAATTATTTTCGAATGCAAAAGCTACAAGTACATTTGCAACCTATTTATTCAGATAAATCTCGAAATAATTCTTTTGCTGGTGTCATTTTTCTTCAGTGATCACACATAAACTAGTTTGCAGGTCTTAGTTTTTTAACTATGCGTGGAATTACCTATAAAAAGTCTCTCTTTGTCATTCTCCCAAAAACTCAAAGATAAAAACTCGCTGAGTAATAGGAAACCTATCAGAAAGCCCATGCTTTTAAATCTAACAGAATACACTTCGAAAGCTAACATCTTGTGGGCATCTATACGACTAATCTGACATTAAAAATACAATAGATAAGGCCAAGACAATGAGAACGACAAAGAAATCAGATTGCCGTACGGCGTACCGGTAAATCATTAAAGGCACGGTGACCGCACCTGTACGGTGTACGTGGAAAACAGGCAAGGGGTTAAAATAGATTGACAAAACATTTTATTTCCCGACAAGCACAAGACAAATGCAAAGGTATAGAATTATTTCGAATTTTTTATTTTAAAAATCATGTTCCATTATTGGAACATACGCGGGTAAACTGTTAACTATATATGTTCATTCAATTTATTTTTTATTGGTTGTTATCTATTCTAAATGTACAATAAAAACTAAATGACAGAAACATATCAGTATGCCGAAGTATGTTACAGATTATCTTTATAACTATTCAAATCTAAATTAGGAATTTTTGGTCCCACGGAATATAACTCAAAATTTTCCCAAATATTTTGTTTTAAATCAAATAATTTTTCTAAACTATATTCTTCACAATGTTTCAAAAAATTAAAGCGCCGAATTCAACAAAACATTTAACGGATTAATTCAAAAACTATACGGAATACTCACGAGGTACTTTAAAATAAATCTGTGTAATCATTTTATAATTTCACACCATTTGAATTATTAAAATTCAATTAAAGTTTAAAGAATCCAAATTTTTCAAAAATTCGAACGTACAAAAATATGTCTTTTAAAATAATGATTCAAAATAGAGATTTTTTAAAAACTAACGCTTTCTTATATAATGATTAAATATCAACCAACAAAATAATACCTAAATATGCTCAAAGTCTAAGAAAAAGTTAAGAAAGTTAAAGATTCAAAGCGCTTTTAAAAATTTAAAAGCTATGGAGAATTTAAAGTTTTAATAAATGAGCATTTGAAACAATTTTTTTAATCTGATTTATTTAGTAATACTTTCTATGAAATTATATTATAAGTACGAAGTTACTAATTTACATGAATGCTTTGCAACTTTTATAGATCCCTTCATCCAGATTCCACAAAGAATAAGAAGATTTATAAGGAAGTATAGAAGCTAAAATTCTGTTGCTGTCATTTATTACAAGAAAAAGTAAAAGTAAAAGAAAGATTAAAAATTAAAATTAAAATCATCAGTCCAATTCGGATGCATTTCCTAAAAAGCTGTCTATCAAGTAGCAATTAAAATATAAAGACTAAAATTTTTATTTCCCGACAAGCACAAGACAAATGCAAAGATATAGTATTATTTAAAACATATATTTATTCATCAGAGGTAAGATTTTATTTAAGAAAGTAACGTTTTAACTTTCTTATATAATAATTTATGTTTCTTTTAATTATATAATCGTTATGGTATATTATACGAGAAAATCGACAGTTAAGCATTCAGATTCCAATTCTTAGTAATAATATTAGTACATCAATGTAGTAAAACATATAACAGCAAAAAAATTGAATAAGAGGAAAACTGAGTAGAAATTTTAATCTAAATTTCATTTTAGCTGTTATTTAATTATAATAAAATCTTAGCCATCGCTTCCTTCGAATATACTATCGCAATTATTATGTTTCTAAATTTTCCCATGTTTGACCCTTCGTACGTACTAGACTTGTTCTTTTATTGACGTTCAAGAATGTAAATGCTAAATTTACTTAAAGATAAATGTATTCAGAGGGGACCGGAGAACTACTCCGCAGGGGAACCTTTGGAGAATTACTAAAGTGGAATCTTTAGCAGTTCTCTGGAGAATATGCAGCTTTTCTATGATAATGGCTTAATGCATTGTATGATATAGAGGATTTCGGCTATAATGACAATGGTTGCTTCTTTACGGCATCGATTAATTATGCGTTTTTATAGCTTTTCTGATATTAATTGGTACAAAATTTGAATGAAAACTACCTTAATTTGTAGTCTAATGTGTTTTCTACTAAAAGAATTTTTTTTTCAAAAATTATACGGTTTGTAAAATGTGCAGTTTTTTTTCTGTATTACAATATTGAAGTCCAATTGATATGAAATATAATATATTTGATAGCAATCATTTTATCGGATGTATTGTCAAATATTACGTATAATACCACTGATTATTTTTACCTGATTGATTTTGAGCTGTTTAAAGGTATCACAGCATAGACGATAAATGTGTATTTATGATCAAAGTACTGAACGATATTTAAGTTCAGCAGAAGAGCCATTTAACACACTCTATTTAAACCAGCTGCTGGAAAATATTAGAACTTCCATTACCATTACATATACAGTTTTTATTCACCGGAACAAGAATTATATGAATTATTAAAAATTTAAAAAAGTCAATAAGTACGTTTATAGAATAATACTCAAAAACTTTTATTTTACTGCAACAAAATGACATATTAAAATAACAAAAATATCGTAACAAATATATCGTAATTAAAAACACTTTACTTATGCATTACACATTATTAGTGTGTAATGCATAAGTAAAGCGATATACCTGTAAGACGGAGAGTTTCGTTTATTTCAAGCTGTAAGCGATATCCAGTTTTAATTGCTGTGATAGATAAAAATGTTTTTTTCACACAAGCATGTTGAAAATTGAATTAACATTTTCAGTGCTTTCCCACTCAGTGATGAGTATTCATATTTTTATAGAGGGTAAATAATAAGATCTTGTCAAAGATGACTGAAATACAGCTTTGAGGCTTAAATCACAACATAGATCGATAAGGTAGTTTAGAATCCAATATTTGGTACAATTTATTTTTCTAATAAGTAGAACCTAAGATTATAAAAAATAATAGGATGTATAACTCAACATAAGTCCTGTTAACTTTCATTTTTTAATCTGAATGTTAATGAAACTTTTTGTTAGTTGTATTGCAGCTTATGATAAATAATCATTCGATTTTTCTGCAGGCAATCAAAAATTTTTCATTTGGTGACTATTGATTTAAGTTGCTCTATTTAGGATATCAAAAGTATTATGAGGTCGGCCGTTTAGTATATCTGTTAATACATAATACAACAATGGAAACATCAAGCATTTCTGGCTAGATTTACTTGACTCTCTATCTTCTTTGTTGTCGTAATAATAACCCTGAAGTGAATGGCAAATGTAGTTTTCATAGCAAAGACTTCACTAGTTCTCCATAAATTAGTTCCGTATAGTGTGCACATTATAACAGAGACTGCTAAGAGTTTTTTTCTGTTTAAGGCGATGGTGGACTTTCAAATTGGCTAAAATCGAAGGAAAATTCGAAGTTTCGATTTTAGTGAATAGTGAAAGAATATATCATTAGGAATACGGAGCAAAAAGAATTTTTTCATTCCCATCATTTTATCATTACTTATAGGTATAGCAATAATAACTTCAAATGCTGTTTACTCAGAAGTAAAATTTTCATGTATTACAAATGTTTAAAGTACTCCAGGTGCATTGAAAATAGATCATTCTCTCTGAAATTCCAGTATTATTTACGTTACAGTTTATAAAATAAAGTCTAGTTGAAACGGATATGTTTTGAAGCATATAATACATTAGTTATACATTTTAATTAACCGCTATAGCTGTTTATTCTGCAAAATTTGGGTATTATCAACATAATTATTTTTTTTCTCTTTATATTTTCTATGAATGTTTATAGAAAAACTACATTTTTTTGTAAAGTATATAAGGTATACTTAATTTTTTTATCATATTTTATACAAAATTGATGAGCCTGGAGCATTTTCAATTAATCTAATTATGAAACAATTAATAATTAATAACTTCAAATATAATTAATATTTTGACTTCAAATTTTTAAAATATTTATATATCATAGTACTAATGACATAGTCAATCTTCAAGGAAATTCATTTAAAAGAAAAAAAAGATTGCTCTAAAGGTCCACTGTTGCCTTAAATATAAGACTGAAATGCAATGCAATATTAAAACAAATATTTCTTAGAAGAGTATTTTAGATTTTCATGAAAGAAATAGAATTTACTTTAAACTGACAAATATAAATGTAAGTAAATTAGAGCTAAATTACATTTCTCATAGAAGTTACTCACAGGTGAAAAGTCGATTTTTATTAAAGTAAGAAATTCTCTAAAAATTGATATTCTGTTTTATACTCGAGATGTGAAACTAATCACTTTCGAGATATAACCTAAGTATATTTGAATGGTTATGATGCAAAATGAGATAATTTGAAAGTAAACTGAATAACCTTTATTACATTTTTATTTACTAATAAACGTTTATAATTTTATTGTATAGTACAGACAAAACTTATGCAAATTGTTTCCTTTTTTGAAGCTAAATGTATTTTAAAAGTTTACCCTTAATTTGCGCTAGACTCTCTTTTTAGTTTCTCAGGAAAATACTTATTTTCTGTATAAGTTAATTTGTTACTAATTCGGAAAAGTGGAAAATTTTATACCTTATTGATACCTTTTCTGTTTTATTGACTAAATTATATATAATGCTGAAAATTATTTTTACCTTTGATGTTAATATATATTTTTTTGATTAACGAAAATCCTGTAAATTAATATTATATTACTGACTTTTAAAGTTTATAAATGAAATAATGTAAAACTTTTCGTATTGAGAACAAAGACAAAACCGATTAAAGAGTTTGAATTACAAGTATTGCGTGACTTTATAAAAAAGTAAAGTAATTTTAGAGCCAAACAAATGTGAAAATATGTCTTATTAGTTCAAATTAAAATGCTTAGGACTGTCAGAAGCACATTCTTATTGAATAAATCAATACATATAATTGTAGTTTTTCTAGAAAAAGCATTTAAAAAAGGCATTCACAAAGACATCCTAAGAAACGCTTAAATATTCCTACAAACAGAAACAAATTTTACGGGTTTGTGCAGACAATAGAACTAAAGTATGAAAACAAGATTTGACAATCGGAGTGAAATATCAATAAGGCGGATACATACGACAAATGGTTGTAAGAAAAATGTTCGAATAGACAGTGCATTTGAATGAATGGCATTGAAATGGGGAATTTTAATTCAAGAGATTTTATATGTCAGCTTCGAGAGTTACATTGACAATAATTTATCACACATGCAGCGGCCCAAATAAACATGTCTCAAAGCAAGTCAAATAGCTGTTCAAACGATAGAGTATTGAAAAGCAGTACTTTTGAATCTGATAATTTTTATCGGGAAATGAAGAAGCAAACTCTTTCCCCTTCTCAATCTTTTGTATCCCTATTCGAATCTAACGATGTATTTGGAAGATCATAAAATCAATACCAAACAACCGTTCTAGAAAACCAATAAGCTTTAACTAGAGGGGAGGGTATGCAATATCCATGAGATAAATATACCCTCCCTTATCTTAAGGATTAAAATAATTGCCTTCGTAACTTATTCCAAAGATAAAATGTCTCATTTAAAAGCTGAACAGATATCTGAGAAAAGCTGTCTTTAATTCCTTTCCAAAGAATGTTTCAGTTTCCTAGAAAATTTTACGACCCATCTTAAGGAAAACTCCTAATAACTGACGTATAAGTAGGATACTTTTGCATATCATTTTGAAAGTGATAGAGGAGGTGAACAAAAGTTTCTCATGCATCGTGTACTTCGGTAAAACACCGAGAACATCTAGTTAGGTAACTAAAGCTTAGATGATGTCACTGTAACTTTTCTGTTTTGGAATAAACAATTTATTTCGGTTAAGGAATAATTACTATCACTTGTTGAACTTGTAAGAATTGCAGTCGGATGTGTGAATTTATCGATATTTAATAACAAATATTTTGATCTCAGTAAGAGACATTTGTGCGATTATTATATTTCAGTCACATTAAAACAAACCTTTTGAAGTATTAATTACTGGTTTTCAATTTCTTTAAAATAATTAAAAACTGAATATGACAGTAAAAGTGTACTACGAGTATGAATATAAATTAGTTATAATCTAATACTACATATAAGTGAGTCAGTAAATTTTTCTAGTATATCCTGCATATATTAGAAAATTTTACTGACTATATTGATAAATTCTTGATAGTATCTTTTCATGCATATATTGATAAATCCACGATAGTATCTTTTCAGATAACTATTTTGAAAGCCTGATTCCAGAGTAAATTTTCTGTTTTTCTATAAATAATTCAGTTTGTCTAAGGAATTATTACTTTCGCTAGTCAACCATAAATGATAATTCATAATACGATGTAAAAATTAATACATAACATTAACGTGTATTTCATCATTTCCCAAAAATTTCATACACTTCCTTCATCTGAATTTCATTTTTATAAAAGTTTCTGAAGCAGTAATTAGGGATTTTAAGAATAATTAATATAATTATAAATATAAATAAAAACTTAAAAGAATGAAAAATAATTATAGTACAATTGTGTTAAAAAGACAGGAATAATTTTTGTTTTATTTACCATAGGGAACCTTGAGGAAAACACAGGGAATACATCCTCAGGTATTCTGAAAGCTTGATGCAACAGTAACTTTTCCCTTGCGCTAAAAATAATTTATCTCGGCTGTAAAATAATTGCTGTGACTTGTTGAGTTCGCATGAATTTTAGTCGGATGTGGGAGTTAATATACATTTCATAACGGGTGCATTAATTTTAACCTAACACCCATTTATACACCTCGTATATCTAAATTCTATTTAAAGTAAAGTTTTTGAAGCAATAATTTATGATATTAAGTGGTCGGGTAGCTTTTATCTAGCACAAGAGCAATCTTATTTTCAATATTTTATAACTTGCATATATCGAAGAGAGATACTTTTATTGACAATTTTAAAATTATGTAACATCAAAATACTTATGGATTTTACAGAATATTTCTAAATATTCAAAGCTATAAATATTATTAACTTTTACGGCGATCTAATCCGACATATATTCTTATGATATTATATAATGGTTTTAGTTTATATTAAAAAATATATGTTTTTAACCCTTAATTTGGCTAAGTCCGCTACACTGGACAAGTATATTTATGACTACTATATAACATAATTGTCAGTGTTCGCCACAGCGGACATTAATTATCTCAAAAATGGAAAATGGTATTTTTTTTTGTTTATTTTACAGAGATCCTAATGTATGTACAGACATGGGAAAATAACAGAAATTAAAATTAAAAAATATTTGAAAAAACATCTTGTCAAATTAAGGGTTAAAATAATGAACTACCATGCTAATTTATTCTTACACACTGTAATTTAAACTAAACTTATCAATAATGTTTATTAAATTTCTGAAACATTTTTTCAATATGGTTTATTATTATTTTATGTGATATTTAGTTTATTGTTATGTAGATTTAGTTTTCATTATGTAATATTTATAGTTATAGGAATAAATATGAAAATCGTGAGCAATTAGATCATAGTAAAATTGAATTTAGCAGAAAATTATCTATGCGTTTTCGACCAATCATCCCCGCTTTAGAAGTATTTTCTTATCAATTAAATGCCTATATGTAAATAAATCTTCAAGACTGTCTAATTTTTAACATAAATAAAGTGCAAATGTTAAATGAAAATTCATAAGAAAAATTTCTCAAATTTTCTGTGTAACATAAATAAATATGAAGAAACTAGAGTTTAGTTAATGATGAGTGTAACTTTGTAATAATTTGTTAGCATGGAAATCATAGTTTTTTTTAAAATAAATTATGATTAAGCTTTACCAAAGCTATTGATAGAAAACATTTTAAGACTTTTAAATGATAAAGTAAAATAAGAATGATTTCTGAAATTAATTTACTTAAAATGAAGATTTTGACAACAAAAAATTATTTGTTTTCTTTGAGAAAATTTTAAAATATAATACTTTATAAATTAATATATAATACAATTTAAAAAGTTGAGTAATTTTTTTTCATAAAGAATAAAGTACACATGCCTCTACAACAGATAAATCCATCAAAAAATTTTAAAACTGTATAATATTTAGGTAACCTAATAATGTAAAATAAATTATGAATTAAATATAAATAATCTGTTCACTAGAGAAAAGGTCTATATTTAATATAGAGTAATCTAATATTTACTTTATTATTTGTGTAAGATAACAATTACATTATTTTTAAATAGAATATTTTAATTTGGAATAAATATAGTCATTTTATTATTAATCATTTGATATTTTGATCTAGTTCTTCAGGATTAGACTGTCATCTTCACTTAATAGTATGTTCTGTCACACTTCGCACAGTAAATTAACATAGAACTCTGCTGGACTTAAGATGATTTTGCTTACCAAAGTATACCTGAACATAACATTTAAGATTTTCTACTGTTATTGATTAGGTAAGAATAAAGCCTCACCCTCAGCTTGGAATTGGGGGCTATAAAAGTGACAAAATAAGAATAACGGTAAGTACACTACTGCGCAACTTTACAAATGGATTGAGCTCAAAGGTTTTTAATGGTATCTTTTTCCGTAGACGTCTGCTTGGAATGATTTGCTATATGTATAAGCAAACTTGAAGAATGGGTATTGTTTTTTGGTAGTAGGTAGTTTGTTGTAAGCTATCTAGGTGGGATAATATCGTGTCAGACTGAAAAAGGACAAAGATACAGGTTTGAAAAATGGTTATTGAATGGTAAACATTCCTCTAGACCATGAAATAACCCAGGTACAAAAAATCTAAATCCTACAGCTATTCTTTTTGGTTCTATGACAAAATAACAGTTCAAGCATTTAGTCACATAACTTTTGAGCTATAAATTACTAAAAAATGGAGAAACATGGGTAATAAAAATTTTAATCTTTATATTTCAGTTTTTTTTTTTTAATTTATGTCCAGTTTGACTGCATGCTATTTAGACTTTATTAAAAAATAGTATAATTTTTGACACTATTACTTAGAACTTTGAAAATTTTAAGAGCTGGTTCACTTGTGCCTGTGTGTTCTGGTTCTGTCAAATGACTAATTAGTATAGATAAATATATTACTTTTTGATACTATAAAGGTAAAAAGGGTATAATAAAATTTTCCTCAAATATTCATATGAAATTAAAAATTTAAATATAAGAATTTCAGATGAAAACCTGAAAAAAAGTTATGAGAACTTACTGGTAATGTAGAGGATTTATAACTGGGATAATTAGTTAATTATAAAACTAAACAAGCAAAACATAATGTTTTGAAAAAAACATGCACTTTTGACAATCTTGTTCAGATGATAAAAAAGTGTTGCACATCTTAATTTACAAGCAGAAAACGTATATAAATAACAAAAATATGAAATGAAAGACTCTAAAAATTTTTTTAAGTATCATAATGGATAATTAGTAATTAAAATGTTAATAATTAGCTTGAGTTTAACTATCTGCATAAAAATATAACATTATACCAGTACAAAAGTCTTTTTTTCTTTCTTGTTTAGATGTACAGAAAATTTAAATTTATGTAAAAACTGGATGTAACCGGATGTACTAATTTATATAAAAAGTAGCAATGCTACAATAATTAGATTTATATTTTTAAAAAAGGAATATTAGAAATTATTCAGAATTGCTATAAATGCGATGAAACTGGAAAACAACCGACAAATGCTGTTCACAACAGTCTGCAATATTTTATTTATTTTTCATATAAATAGTTTTTTTATACACTGATAAACAAGAAAGTGATTAATCACGTTCTTGTTTATTAGTGGTTATCAAGTTATATTTAAATATACCTTTTACATGTAACCATTAATTACTCAGTATTAAAATTTTGTTAGTTAAATCTAATTTCATCCGAATTAGATGCATTAATTAGAAGTATACAACAGCTTAGAAAAATAAGTATTAAAGTAATAGATTAAAAAAAGTAGCTTGGGTTTTTTGTAAATTTTATTATTTTTTAATTTTTTAATTTTTGCAAATTAGCTACTTTTTTTATCGAAAGTAGATTGGCAAGTAAAGATGTAGAGCATTTTTGTAATGATATCTAAAAAAAGCAGAATATAGAAGTATTAACCTCGCTGACTGTTTCATTAAGTAATAGTTTTTATAAAATTTAATTTAATGATTTTCTGTATTTTAGATAATTATTAATAAATATGGAACTTTTAAAAGGAAATTTTTTATTGCATCCGTAGGAAGTGAAATTTATTAGGTAACCTATTTTTTTAATAGGAGGTAATAAATTTTAACAAGTGAAAATGTCTAAAATATTATTAGTATCTTAAAGGGTTTTTTTTAAATGAAAAATTGAATTTAAAATCTTATTGATTAAGTAACT
>CM063502.1:71356615-71359115 GCA_032207245.1 Pardosa pseudoannulata | reverse complement strand
TTAATATACAATACTTTACAGTGGTGAACTATCTTACATAAATTATTTATTTATTTGGGCATTAATTCATCCACAGATGTTAATAAAGGGGGTTTATTTGACTTAACTGATGGTCCTTTAATTGTTATATTATTGCATAGCATTCATTTCTTACTTTTAGAACTAAGAACCTTCAAAAAAGATGATTCCTTCTTTTATTTCTGTTGAAAATCGCAGATAGAATTTCTACCAACCATATTCTGTTTCATGCAGTTATGAAGTATCCATTCATAGTTACGGTTTAAAAACTTAATTTACTTTAATTGATTATTTAATGGGAATTACATATTATTTAATCTATATGACTGTGTCGGGACCTACCTAAAAAGCTTTTATTTTTTTAAGGAATCAAGAGGTTACTCTAATTTTTATTACATGACACAAGCACACAATAGAGCAACATTATTTAGCCAAGTTCTTGGTCCCGAAATTTTGGTATTAAACAAACGTTATAAAACATCGATAGCTTAACAACATAATCAAAGCTATAATATATTATAGAAGGGTATAAAATAAATTGTCAGTACTTTGGTTATGATAAGGAGTTGTTTGCTTCTATTGTTAGTATAGAATAATCTAAAAAAATTACTCGAAATTTAAAATAAATGTAACCTTTAACCTTAACTTCAATTTCACAGACCAAAGCCTGGGTATGAAGCGGCTACTAAATAGATAATTATAACAAGTTCACGTAAATGTATTGCTTTCGCATAAATATATTGCTAATAATATATAAAGTACATTGGGGAAAAAAACTGAATTAAGTTTGATTCATTTCCCCTTAAACACTCTTAACCGTTTACAATAATGGAGCATGATTTTTAAAATAAAAAGTCACATGGAAAAAATTCTTAATAATATCGTTTTTATGCGAAATTGAACATGACATTATAAAGTATGTTTTACAATAAGTTTTACTTTGTTTAGATAATTATTTAATTTTTTACAATTTTTTTAAAATTTTACTATATTTTGTCAATTTTACTCTCCCTTACAATTAAATTTAACACAATTCCAGTTTAAATGAAAAAAAAGCATTACTTTAAAATATATTTTTAGATAACATATCCTACTGGAATACAACAAAAACAAAATTTTATTTTTAAAATTTAAAGGTAAAATTTACGTATTTATAACTATGCTCCATTATTGGAACGTTGGCGTTTCAAGGGTTTATTTTTCATTTATGTGCAAAGCATTGTATGATATTGCAAACATTATTTTCTTTTGCATTCTGATAAGAATAGCAACTGTTCTAAAGAAAATAAATAGATAAAGCTGCAAATGGAAGCTACAGTAGTTCAAAGGATTATAATATTAGCAATTGACATTGATGTTCACTTTAGTAAGGTCCTAATAATAGAAAGAAATTCTTTCTGATAAGGTGGCTTAACATGTATGTTTGTGGAGGGGGGACTTTCACTTGTGATTTTGAAGACAAGTGCGATTTCACATAAAAGGTGTCTTATTGCAGATGTTTGCTGAAATAGTTATCTGTTTCCTTTGATATAAAGTTTTTCTTGGACGACAGCGAAAAATGTACATGTGTGATTTCTATGTGTTTAATTTATAAAGTTTTCATAAATTTAATACTATATCTAAAAGATGCCTTACAATACGAGATGCTCTGGTCTTTCTTCATTCGGATTCTGATTGAGAAGATGTAGATAATTGCTATTTAAAGCCCGATGAACCTGGTGATATAACCGATGAAGAAGATATTGATGAAAATAATTTAGATGCTGTTACGCCATTCGATGTGAGAGGAATAGTCGAAGTCATATTAAAAAAGATGATGAATAGAATATTGATATGAAAACAAATTTCAGAAACAAGGTCCGAGGGCCAAAAATAAACGAAAAACTGAAAAGCTTGTAGTAAAATGGAAAAAAAAGTGAAATTCGATAATCAAACAGAATTGAAAAAACCGGTACCAATATAGCATAAATTCTATAGTGTCATAATATTTATCGATCGTACATTATTTAAAGATAAATAAACAAAACAGTTAATATTAGGAAGATAATGTAATTATTATACATTAAATTAGCCATTTTCATGAGCATTTAAAAATATGCAAAAAATAACCATGTAACACGCCAATGTTCCAATAATGGAACATCTCTAAAAACACCCTCAACATTTTTTTTCACCTAATTTTAAAACTTTATTGTATTTATATATAATTAATAAATTTAATAAGAAAATTTTGATTATTCTTTCATAAGTCATTTGATTATTCTTTCATAATTCAGCTTTTAAACGGTTAAACTTCAGAAACAAAATTTTAGACCAATTTTCTTAATATTTTCTTATAAAAGAGCATAGTATGTGTAAAATGAATTTTTAAGTTTCCAATGCTTAGTACATCACTGAACGAAAAATTGCACTCCAAAGTATTTTAGAAATATATAGTGTGAGCTAAAAAACGATACTTACACACCTGATTTGGTAAAATTCA
>CM063502.1:71314115-71351615 GCA_032207245.1 Pardosa pseudoannulata | reverse complement strand
AGGTTTAAACAGTTGTTTGTTTCGCAGTTTTACTTTGCCTGAAAATCTAAGCACAATTTTGGCAAAAAATAAAATAAAATAAAAATAACTTGAAAATCAATTATATACTTTATAATCAGCAGTAAAAATAATGTTTCAAGTAATTAGTTAATTAATCAATTCTCATATTTATATAATCCACGAAGAAAGTGGCATTTTAACTTTACTTTTCTCCCTGAAACATTAACTATATTAGGAAGAACACAAAATGAAAATGGAGTAATGATTATTTATCTTGTACACATATTATTGTTGTTACATAAAATAACAATAATTTTACTTTTAATACATTTATATATTTTAATGTGGTTTGTGCTAATTTCATTGGTATTTTATATGGAGTCATTAAGTATATTATTTAAAGTAGTTACTGTTTTAATGAAAATGGGTACTTGTAATGAGATGGGTTTGTCATATTAGCTCTTGATGGCAGTATTTGGTGTTTATAATTGATTATTAAAAAATTCTCCAAAAAAATACTTTTTGGAAGGCGTTATGATTTAAAGAAACAAATATTGACAGTAAAAGGGTTTTCTTTAAATGTAGGGGGGGGGGAAACATTGGTATAATATTATCTAAGCAATTTGTTTAGAAAACAGCATTACCATTCTGAATTCTTTGTTATAAAAGGTATTAAAGAGGCAAATTTAATAGTATTCCTAGCACAAGAAACACCCAAAAATTTGAAATTAAATAATGTAGAAAACTGAGCACATTGGTTTTGCAATCAAGTTTTTATTTGACTTCTATAGCCATGAGTGAAAAACAGTGAAAAGATAATATTTTTGAATTTCATAAATAAATGTATTACTTGGATATAAAGTCAAAATTCTTTGAGAAAACAAAGATAGAATTTTGAAATTGTATAAAAATTTTAATTTTTCAGACACTGAAATTGTTAAAATAGACACTAAATAGCATTTGCAACACCTGCAACTCCAAACAAATTAAAATATATTTCCCTTTTTTTCTCTCTAAAAGAACTTACATTTGTTGACGAAGTTGCATAGACTTGTTTTACAATCCACTATTTACTGAACTACCATCGTCCGGTGTCAGAAACACTGGAAATTTAGGGCAATTAATGATCCTTAGTTAAATTAATCAACCTTATCAAGAAACACCGAAATCTAAAAAAAAATAATGTATTGACATACGCTGCCATTTATTGGAATCACTCAAAACTGAGAAACTTGAATGAATTATCACAATCATACAGCAGAAACACTTAAAACTGGAAGAATGAATAGACTACAACAACCATGTATTAGTAACACTGAAAAAGAGAACAAAGGAGCATAGGCGAAATATCAGTGAATTCTGCAGTATTTAGCTACACTATTTTACAGATTCAACACATATACACTTTTTTATACAAACATAATGCTTTTTAATCTTTTTATTCAACACATATACATTGATTCCAATCATAAATCTGAACAAAAATCTTACTTGCAAATCTAGATAATCCCTGCATTAAAAACCCGAATATATACGGGCAAAACTATGAAGGGTTTACACATCGTAATTTATCTAGTTAATGTAAATATCCAAGTAAATGATACCGGCACAAACTCAGAACAAATAAATTATGCACGAGAAGTGTGCTAGTTTAAAATATTATAAGCTTTCTTTTGCACGCATCAAGGAGCCTTGAATATTAATTCACTTCCCAAATTATTTTTCTCGAAAGTCTTCCGACTCCGTAATAATATTTAGCTCCCTTCAGACTAAATTAAGAAATGTTCAGTGTAAGGTCATAGTATGACCAGGAAAGTTCACACTCTATACACTCCCGTGATTCCCAATTAGTGCAGTTATTAAATTATTTCTGTCTCGAGATGAAATATTTCGAGGCGTACATGAGCCTCATAATGGTTAGTTTTAAATCTAGGGGAGTAAAAACATTGTTATAATATTATCTAGGCAGCTTATTTAATTAATATCAACCTTCTACTTTAGATTAAATATATGGACTAAACTTAAAAAAAATGTTTACAAATAAAATTACAACCGGAAATTACTTACCTGAAATAGAACCCTGAATGGTTAAATGTGATACTATTAGAATCGTTTCTAGACTTTTCACTTTCTATTGCATGGTGAAAGCTGTCTGTGAATAAAATTTTATAGATTAATTCTAATCCAACGTAGAAAAGGGAATTATAAGTAACGCAATTATGAGAAAGAAAGAGACAAGAAAAGTATAAAGTAGAGGAAGATCGAGATGACGAGGATTTGGAGATGAAAGGTAAGCAATAGGGGGCGTTCGGGTTAACGTGCATGTACGTGTGTGATTTCCATGTGTTGCTGTGATCAGTAAATAAAATTACTGCAGCTAGAGTACAAGAGATTCTTTGTTATTGGATAGGAAGATTTGTCTTAAGAGTTAAGGTCTGAAGTAAGAGAATTCTTAGACTGACCCAGGCCATTATGCCCTTACAGCAGTTGACAAACTGAATGACCAGTCACCACGACAGCAACCACAACAGCTATAGAGCTGCAGCTGATTTATGCGATGCCCGTCATGGTTCGAAGCTTAATGTGGTTAACCCCAGTAAGGAACAAGCACTACAGAGGCAAGTTTTGGTCTACCAGGGAAGACGCAGAGAGAAATATCACTCAGGCACCCCGGGATCGTGAAGCCCGTACACTCTTAAAAGAGAAGTGTCCCTAGGGATAGGTCTGAAGTAACTTGTACTCGATTATTATTATTATTATTTCTAAACTTTGTTATATTTAGTAATTTTGCAACTGTGGGTAAAAAGTAACAGCTGGCAAAGATGTTTTTGTGGTTAAAAGTCAAAGATGAGATTACTCCGGAAGTTAGCGGAGAAGCAAAGGTTAGAAACGATTACAAAGTATATATTGGGGGACAACGTCTCTCTCGTCCGCGTGTCCTGTGGGTAGTGCTAAATGAGAGACAACCTCAGGGTTATACCTCTTTTAGGTATATACGGGTTTCAAGCGCCCGATGTTCAAATGAGTGATCTGGGTCTTCAGTTATTCCTGATAGACGAATTTACCTTTGTAGTGTTTGCTCATTATTGGGTTGACAACATTAACACTGAGCATGACGGAACTCTCGTAGATCAACAGCAGCACAATAGCTATTGTGGTTGCTGTCGTGACCTCTGGTCTTCAGTAACTATGCTACTTTATGTCTTCGTGATGGGTCAGCTTAAGAATCTACTTACAAATTATATACTCATGAATTATTTTACCAATGATGAGTGCAGTTTTAGAACTGATTCATGTATTGTGATAGAAGATATATTATTTTGTAATATTTAATTTCTATTAGAGACCATTAAGTTCTCGAAAAGCATTTTTAAAAATTTAGACCAAGACAAATATACAAGGAGTATTAAATAAAATCGCGTTTAAAAATTGGTAAATATATCATATATTTTAACTGGTATAATGTAAATATTTTAATACGTATTGCAAATTAATCTACTTACAAATTATATACTCATGAATTATTTTACCAATGATGAGTGCAGTTTTAGAACTGATTCATGTATTGTGATAGAAGATATATTATTTTGTAATATTTAATTTCTATTAGAGACCATTAAGTTCTCGAAAAGCATTTTTAAAAATTTAGACCAAGACAAATATACAAGGAGTATTAAATAAAATCGCGTTTAAAAATTGGTAAATATATCATATATTTTAACTGGTATAATGTAAATATTTTAATACGTATTGCAAATTAATGTTTAAAGTAACTATAAAATACACTTGATGAATATCAATTTTACTCTGACGTTAGATACATCATACAGACAAAATTAAAAAACTATATAAAACAATAAAAGCACGCTTTTATCTAAGTAGAATTGAACCTGGAAGGCCAAGAATTTTGAGTCTAAGTTACCAACAGGGGGGTAAAGAAAGATATTAAACAAGTTTTAGAAAATTCCAAATTTATTAAAATTACTTCCTTTATCTACAATGAATCGAACCTGGAAGGCCAAGAATTTTGTGTCCGAGTTACAAATATATATGTAAGAGGGTAAAGAAATATATTATACAAGCTTTAGAAAATTCGATATTTATTAAAATTACTTCCTTTATCTATAATGAATGTAACTTGGATGGCCAAGTATTTTGCCTCTGAGTTACAAATATATATGTAAATGGGTAAAGAAATATGTTAAACAAGCCTTAGAAAATTCGATATTTATTAAAATTAATTCCTTTATCTATAATGAATCTAATTTTATTATTCATTTATGCATTTCTTCGGAGTTATGCGACTAGGCAAAATTTCAGTTATTTGATCGGTAAGTTTATCGACAATTACGTTCGAAGATTAAGACAAAGTCGCACATTCAGTGTATGTTAAATCTGAGACTTTTTGAAATCAGTAATATAAAACTTAGTTAATATTTAGTTTCAGAATGTACTTTTGAAATTATATGAATATATACATAACACATGATCAAATCGTAACACTTTTCAAATGAAATAGTAGGATGCATTGACACAAATCATAATATTGTAAAAATGTGTGAAATTAAGAAGAACGATTGAATTTTTTAAAATTTCAATACTCATAGTTTGAAAAATAAACTTTTAATGCGTAGAGGATTGTTATAAAATATCTATGCAATACATTCAATGAATCTTAATTTTATGTTTGCATTAGAATTACGTATTACATGGACCAAAAGCGGTAATACATGACGTGTACTAAAGATTCAGTTGTCTTATGCCACTTGATCAAACCAAGCACGATTGTGCCGGAGGTTACTCGATTTTAAGGCAAAGGAGTGTGCCTTTTGTTTCTAACGAGCACCGCATGGGTGAAAATATGACTTATGTTCAAGTTGATCTTCTTAATTTTGAAGAAGGCACCAAACAGAATACCCATAGGCTTGGCCTGCCACCCCAGAGGTATTAATAGAGAACTTAGAGGACATTGTGACTACAAGCATATTTTACGTGCCCCAGTCAACTTTAA
Organism: Pardosa pseudoannulata; assembly: GCA_032207245.1. NCBI lineage: Eukaryota > Metazoa > Arthropoda > Arachnida > Araneae > Lycosidae > Pardosa > Pardosa pseudoannulata. The sequence goes on along the minus strand of CM063502.1, from coordinate 71,346,604 downwards.
CGAAGAAGGGAGATCTTAGGCCGGCTCGGGCTCCAAACCCGCAACCGTCCACCTACGAGAGCGTTGCCTTTGCCAACTAAGCTACCGCGGTTCAAGGACTTACTTTCATTATGTATTTCTGAAATGATATTAAAATTTACATAACAGAACTTTTTAAATAAATGGCAAGAATGGATATTTTTGTTTTAGTTTGGAGTTTCGACTTTCCTTTGGACTCAAGAGTTCTATGAGATATACTTATTGAAGAAATGCACTACAAGACCCAGTTGTAAAAACTGTGGTAGTTAAAAACAATTAATAGACTTCACAGATATCTGTTAAAATATTGCAATCTAAAAAGACTGAATTGACTACAATAGTTGGAAATGGAGTTAACTAAGAATATTAACCTGTATTAACTTAGCTATGTTCTATAAACTTTTGATTCCAAAAATAAGAAATTGAATGCAAGAAACATCTTCTACATATACTGTTAACAGTAAAATTAATAGTAGGCATCAATCATGCATTAGCCGAAAGATAGCCGAATGGTTAGAGCGCTGATTTTTGGTATCGAAATTCATGGGTTTAAATCTCCCTGTGGCATGAATCTCCGTAGCCGTTGAATCGTCTTTAAGCACTAGGTCTCAGTTTTATTACTCCTCGTGTTGCAAAAAAAGTAGACGTTAGTACTCCAAACCAAACCTAACGAAACAAAAAAGAATCATGTATTAGAAAATATTCAAATTAAAAAAAAAGAGGAAACATACGGAAATTTAGTGAAATATTTCAAATCAACAAGCGAAAGGAATGTTGTAAGGAAAAATCAAGCAAGTTCCTTTTCAAAGAACTTGAATGATTGATCTTCAGGCAAAAAATCTGAAGTGTTTAAACACATATTTTGAATCTTTATTTAATTAAGGATAACATCCAAGAAGATGATACTGTGCTGTGGTGGGTTTTACTCAAAAACCACAGTTTTGTGCTAGAAACACAGCTATTTAAAAAGTGTGAATGAACAACAAAAACCATCTGTTAGAAAAGTTGTTAAATTACAAATAACAGAAAACCACAACCATTTGTTAGAAACACTTTAATTTATTTAAAAAGAAAAATATGAAAATTCAGTGGTAAATTATAATTTAACATTTTAAATAAGTCAATTCAAATCAAAGTTATTTTTTTCCAAAATATGCATTGTCGACATGTGAAACAATGAAGTGTTTAAACACACTTGAATTTTAATTTATTTAGTTTATGCTCACGACCAAGTAAAACATACCTGCACTAGGGCGAAACAAATAAATTTTGTACGGGAAAAAGTTTAACAATCTTTAAAATGTAAGCTTTATTTTACATGCATCAAGGAAACTTAAACATTGATTTACTTCCAAAATTGTTTTCCAAAACATTCTTTGACTCTTTTATAAAGTATGGCTCCCTTCAGACCAAATTAAGAAATTTTCTGCGTATGACTAGAAAAGTTCACACTGCACACTCCCGTGATTTCTGATTAGAGCAGCTATTAAATTATTAGTATCAGAAGGGGAAATATTTAGAAATGTGTGTAAATCTCAGAAAAGTTGTTTTTAAACCTTTAGAATATAATAAGACTCTGAGAGTAAAACATTGTTTTAAAATATTATCTAATATACTTAAAGGATGCTAATAGATAAGTATTGTTTATGTAAATTAATACAAGGTTATGAAACTCTGTATAAATACTCGTAAAATTCGAAGTATAACTAAATTAATCACATTAAGAACTAAAAAACCAGATAATTAAAAAAATCAATTTTTGAAATTTTCTTTGATTTTAAAATGCTTTTTTTCGCTTTAATTTCTAATATTTTTCATATTTTTGTTTCACTATTACTTAATAAATTTTTGACACACATAGAAATTAGTTTGTGTAGCTATTAAACAGGTTTGTCTTTCTTTGATACAATTTTCTCACTGTACTCTCTATTAATGGAAACTTCAGACTTTTCTCAATTTTATTAGTGAAGAAACAATTTGAAAATCTCAAATTAAAAAGGATACAGGTTGAACGGGTTTATTTTAATGTATATATTACAATGTTGGTAAAAATGTTTTAGACAGTTAAGGAAAATTAAGTCACAAAGACAGCTTAAAAATTAACGAAAACTTTCCTAAGAGTATATTTTAAAAATTTACCTGATTTAAAATAATTTTTATGCAATGGATTTAATCATACTTTAATGTAAATGGGAAGGAAATACTAGTTTTAACTAACTATTTTATACCCGCTTAACAGAAGCCAACGTTTTTTACAACGAGTTTTTACTTAGAGATTTAGTTTTAAACTCTGTTTTTAAACTGTACTAAATTTACATACAAGGATTCTTAAGCATAGAAGTTATTAAAAAATATGTTTAAGATATAATGTTACGAAAAATATATATTATTAAAAAAGTATGTAATTTTTTCTTTTGTAATTATAAATTGTACTGAAAAACAAATGAAATATCATTAATCGAAGTATATGTTACTGACTCAGTCGAATATTTCGAACAATACAGTAGACGACATCTGAATGAATTCCTCTGAGTTCGAATCATTGTAAAGTTGTAGTAAGAATGAATTATGTCTAATGAGGCTGTGAATCACTAACAGCAGAATTTTGGGAAGTTGTGGATCCTTTGAAACTACAGGAGCACCTAGCTACGTTAGTAGTAGTGGCTGTTCAGGTGCAATCCCTACGGAGGACAACCTGTTTATTGTCTTACAAGAGAGAATGAAATAATGTAAACAAAGAAATCGTAAGATACATATAAGCAACTTCTCGACCACCAATATTGAATTTAACCGTGGTCAAGAAGTTTCATAACTTTTATCTATTTTCACAATGGATTTTTCAGTGTGTTCCGTTAACGCCTGATCATCAAAGAAGACATTTTTTGAGGTTCCAGAAACAAAAGTGTATAGGCCAGTAATGTGGTTGAGAACTGTTAAAATATTTCAAATCGCGTTTCTACTGGATAATGTTAAAGTATCTCTCTCTCTAACTTCAGATAATTTGAAAACGTAATCATTTTCATTTAATTAAATTTTTTATTTTATATCAGATTCGTTAGATTTTCTATCTTTATTTTACCTTGAATTCAACCAATGTTCTATATACCACCTGAAATATGCAATATCGAGCATTATGCTTTCTTTTTATTTTGTGTTTAATAAATGTGTTTCCGAGATTTTTGTCTAAGGCTCAGCTTTTGCTTCAACAAGAGCATAATCTGAAAGAAAGCAGATTTAGTGTTCTAATAATTCTGGACGTATGCATATATGGGGAGAGCTGGGAACACGCAATAACCTCTGAACTATTATAGAAAAGGATAATTTTAGAAGTTAAGGAGTTCTCATTTGGGGTGGTATCATACTTGATAACTAGTCTGACATTCACAACTTTTAATTTAAGGTGGTATAAGCCCTACATGAAAGTGCACTAGTATTTTCCTTCTACATATGCGTCTTTTTATTGGTGCTGTGTATGGATATCTCATTTTCATGGACTCTAGCGCTGTATATTAATTACAGTGGCTCTTTCAAAGCTAGTTGAGTCAAAATATTTCCCGCATTGATCAGTTCTCGATTAAAAGTACAATCCAATACTTTTGGAATACATTTGAGAGTCGCTGGACCTTTTCAGCCACCAGTGTCGAGGCTATGATTGATATATAAGAGAAATGGACAGCGATGTCACAAGATATCTTTGACAATCGTATAATCAGCAAAGACAAACTATGTAAATACTCAGAGGTGATATTATCCCCTAATAAAACCGCATTTTCCTTGCGAGTTGAATGCTATATGAAAGTTTTCGGTTTTTTGCCTAATTGTGACTGAAGCTAAGTATCCGTTAAAGTTCATTTATATTCTTGGATTTCTTTTTATGAAAATATTTTTACTTTTACCATAAATTTATGCCTTTAAAATAATTTTTTACAAATGTTTGGAATAATTTTGCTTGACATTAGGTTATAAAAAGAACCTCGCACACTGACAAATCTTCAACTTATACGTTAATACCTTTGCCGAATGAGTTATCGTAGCTCAAAATGATCCTATTTTTTGAATGCTCTACTTAAAAATGATCGAATTTAATGTGTCATTTAATAACGCTAGGCACAATATGAAGCTTCTTCATAATTCCTGTAATGATAGAATTACCTTAGTTATGGTATAGTAAGTTATTGTAATGAAGTATTTTGAAGGTTATCACTAGATCGAATTGTCACTACTTAATTTACCGGAGGTTTGGTGTAGTGTAAACACTTTCAACAGGAGAAGATATAGAAAAAAAGTTTAAAATAATCAATTAAAAAACGGAAAAAGCAGATAACTAATTTCTTATAATCTTTGAAATTATCTTTTGGAGCATTTTTAGGCTGGTGACTTTTACTTCTTGTTTTTATACAAATTTACTTTGACATAGTTTTTAATTTTTTTTTACACTTTACTTAGATCCAGTCTCACCAAAGTCGTTTAACGGCTAACCGCGATTAACCCAAGGTGCCAACTAATCGTGGGACTCAATTCTCCGTTTACACAGAGATTAATCTTGGTTAGCCGTTATATGACTTTAGTGAGACCGGCCCTTAGTCTTAGCCGTAAGGTATAAAACATTAACCAAATATGCTTAAAATTAATTTACTTTCAATCGCTGGTTTTACCTTAGGTAAGAAAATAAATTCAATGATATTGTTTGATAAGATTTGATAATCTTATTTTTTATTTCTTAATTATTCATTTCTTAATCGAATATTTGCCTGTATTTTAGTTAAAGTACAATTTCTATGATTTGCTTATGAGTTTTATAAATCAATAATTCATAAAGTATATACTAATTTTTTTTTTATCTTTATATTTTTTTTTTTTTTATGATATTTAATTTTTTTTATATATAAATATATTTAATATATATTATGTATATTAATATATATATATATATATATATATATATATATATATATATAATATATATATATATATATATATATATATATCACTATATATAATATAGATATATATATATAAAAATATATATATATATATAAATATATATATATATATATATATTATATATATATATATATATTAATATATATATATATATATGTATATATTATTTATATATATATTATATATATATATATATATATATATATTTTTTATATTATATATATATATATAAAATAAATAAAATAAATAATATATTATATATATATATATTATATATTTATATATATATTTTATATATTTAATGAGATTTTATTATTTAAGTACTAACTATTTATTTTTTTATTATACACGATACAAATATCTCAAATATAATTTATTAATGTTTATTTAGAAAGAAATTATATTTAAACATCTTTTTTTATAGTTTTGTAAGAGCCAATTAAATTTATACAGTATTAACTTAATAGATATTTTTGTTTAAAAATAGAAAAACATTAGAATTTCTATGTTATAGAAAAATATACAAGAAAAGAAATAATTCATAATTAAATATTTTTAAAAATATTTGTAAAGATATTTTATAAAAATAATTTTATTATTTATAAATTTATTTTATTATTATATATTAAATTTTTATAATATATGTATTTATAAATTATTATTAAATATAATCCCTGTTTTTTTTTGTATACACATATATAATATATATAATATTTTATATTAATATATACATATATATAATTCAAATATAATAATATATATATATATTAAAAATATTGTAATATATATTTATAACCCGAATATATATAAAATAATTTAATTGCATTTTAATATATAATATTATATATGTTATATATATATATATATATATACGATATTTTTAAATATAATTTATATTTATAAATTATTATTTAATATATTCCCTTGTTTTCTCTTTCTGCTATGAACTCAAAATGGGAACCCATTTTGAATATACCGGAAAGAACAGAAATGGAATTCAAAGTGGAAATATCATTGCAAAATATTTGTAATGATATTTTAACCTAAAATTACCCAATGTAAGTTTAATTGTATTTTAAAATAATTTTCTGTTCTATCCTTGATTTCATCATTAGACAATTTTTAAATAATATAATTTAGTTTATAAATTATTATTTAAAAATCCCTTGTTTTTTTAGCTTTCTGCTACTACACACAATTCAAACACTTGAGAATCTTCGCTATGTTGATAGAAAAATATACCGGAAGAACAGAAATGGAATTCAAAGTGGTGAAAATATCATTGCAAAAATATTTGTAATGATATTTTAACCCGAAACTAACCAAAATAATTTTAATTGCATTTTAAAATAAATTTCTGGCTGTTCTATCCTTGATTTCATCATTGGAGACGAATTTTTAAATAATAATTTGAGTTTATAAATTATTATTTAAAAATTCCCTTGTTTTCTCTTTCTGCTACTACACACAATTCAAAATGGGAACCCATTTTGAATATACCGGAAGAACAGAAATGGAATTCAAAGTGGTGAAAATATCATTGCAAAAATATTTGTAATGATATTTTAACCCGAAACTAACCAAAATAATTTTAATTGCATTTTAAAATAAATTTCTGGCTGTTCTATCCTTGATTTCATCATTGGAGACGAATTTTTAAATAATAATTTGAGTTTATAAATTATTATTTAAAAATTCCCTTGTTTTCTCTTTCTGCTACTACACACAATTCAAAATGGGAACCCATTTTCCCCTTGTGGTGAATTAAATTAAAATACACTTTGCACACACACACACACACACACACACACACACACACACACATATATATATATATATATATATATATATATATATATATATTCGTCTTCATTTACCTGTGTATTAAAAAGAAATCACCAGAGTATATGTAAAAACTTATATAAGCTTAATATAACTTAATTTATAACCAATATTGCTATTAAATTCTGCATAATATTGTTTTTATTAAAATTCTCATTTTTTCATTTTTTTTCTGCAAAAATGTTTTTATATTTGAATGTTATTACTTGAAATAAGTTTTAAATGCTTGATGAATAATCTTGTTACATAAAATTAAAAAAAACCTTCTATGTAAAAGAAATGCTTAATTATAAAAATCATACTAATACCTTAAAATAGATTTCCAAAAACTAAAACTGTGGTTCTTTTCTTGAAAATCTAGGATTTCAAGTGTTTTTCATAAAAGGTACACTTTTAGTAGATTCCTATTAACAGTTCTTATTTTTAGTAACTAGTGTCGAAACTTGTTTTGAGAAGTAACACGTTTTATCTGAAAAATGCATTATAATGTTAAAAAGATGACTGAGTTTTTAATATAAGATTTTTTTTTCTCACTGAGCATTCACTGAGCTATAAAAATATTTTTACTTTGGAGTGCACATGCGTTATTTTTTCTTCATTTATATTCAAAGGTTACGTTCTTTTAAGTTCTTTAAATTTCTGTTTTCTGTGGTTTAATTTTAGTATTTACATTATTATTTTTTTAAATTTAGTAATATATAGTATTCCTTTTTATGCATGCTTATTTTATTAGAAAAAACATATGTGGTGCATAATTTTCTCACGGGTTAACTTAAAAATTATCGATATTACATAAATAATTTATTACTTCATAACAGGATTGCAGTATATGTGTTTATGATAATCATGAGACATTGATAAAAAATTACAAAGGAAAAGCAACATGTTAAATTTTGACTTCATTAATTTTATCCAACTGGTTTTCAAGTAAAACTTATTTAATGATGTATTTTCTTCAAAATATGAAGTTTAAATTTAATACATTACTTGTAAATTATTCTTATAAACTTTGAAAAATATTCATACTAAATTAATTTATTTACAAAGTAAATAAGAAATTTTAAAATCATTATAATTGGGGACAGTTTTAAAATTCTGAAATGAAACTTAAGCAATTCTGCCAAACAATGAGAAAGTTAATTTCAGCATACAATGGAACTTATAAGGAAATTATTACTAACTTCTTGAATTTTATTTAGCTAATCATCTTAGTAGGAATATTATGGTAATTTCATTTAAAATAATTATATAAGAATCAAATTATTTAAATTCTTAATTCGTTAATAAAGGTTTAATGTACAAAAGAAACATTTCCTTATTTAAATGTTATGGAACAGAAGTGAAATTTCAAACTAGAATAATCATTAGATTTACATAGAGAAAATATTAAACAATAGAATAAATTTACAGCTACAGAAATTAATCATTGGAAAAGCGCAGAACATTTCCCGTAAATATACATATCTAAAAAGGTTCTGATTAAAAGTTATTGTTAATAAAGTGAAATATTTAATACAACTAAATGGTGAACTTTTGAAAATATTTTTGGATATTACTATCTTCGTATCAATTAACATCTGCATTTTTCTAAAGAGGTCAAGTAAATTTTGTTAGGAATGTCCATTTCTGTTACGATGAACGAATGGGTTTCACTTTATGAAATGTATAGACGATTTCCCAAATTTTGCTTTGGTATTTCTAAACAAATGTGCCAAAAGACCAATTAAGCATCATTTAGTTAAAGTAAGGCTTTTAGTACTATAGTGGTTGCCTTTGAATGTGATAACTCTATCTCTAAAATAGGTATTTTGTGTTCAAAGATTTACATCGTGTTTATACTTATTGTATTTTGGCTCATCTGTAGAATATTCTTAACTGATTATAGTTAGTGGTACGGTTACTGGTAGACTTTTAGTGTAGAGATCAAAAGTAATGCAAGTAATATAAGTAAGAGATCAAAAGTGATAAGTAAAGTTGATTCAAATTTTTTTTTTGTTCCTAATCACTTTGATTGATATAATCGTGTTATTATTTGAGTTAGTACGAAATAGTAAAGAAACAGTGACCAATAAATATATTATGAGAAATCAATCAAAAATAGAAAATAAATTTAAATTTTTTAAAAAAAAGTTCTCTACAATTAGAAATATAGCAATTGTCATTTTTACCCTTTGCACACTTTTCTTTTGTATGCTCTACCAACTATTATATTTTATATAAAAACGTATACATGAAATAATGTTTATGCTTGACAAACTTTACCCAAAATCTTTCTGATGATAGACAAATTATAAAAGACTATCACAACACTTAATATTAGAAATGATTGCTCTTTAAATATTGCTTTTGCACTTATTAGTTTGAATACAATGTGGCATTTTCTGATAATAGCCACAAATTTAAATGTTTATTTTTTTATGTTATCACAACATTATTATGAAACCACAGAACACATTTAATAGATTATTGTTGAGACACCCTTTATATTAAAAAAAATATGGAAACTTAAGTTTAGTAGTTCATTTTGGAATATAATAAAAGTTACTGACCATAAGGGCAACTTTTCATAATTCCTGTTATTTCAGAAACAGCATAATTCTAGAGTTACACACTAAATAATACTCGAAGAAAGAAAATTATTCAAACACCAGCTTTCGGTATAAAAGGTTGGTGACTCACATGATCCAACAAACTTCTTTGATCACTAATTCATTGTCCTACAGCTGATAACAAATAGCTAATATAAAATTAAGTTTGTGTCCAAAAATGACATACCGAATTTGTTGTTCATAAAAATATAAAGAGAATATACGAAATGTATTGGCTTTCGTTAAAAAATTAATTCAAAAGTGCCGAACAGGAAATAATTTTCTGCATTTGTTCTTGAGCTCCTTCGATACTTGTATTCCATTCTACTTCAGTTAAGTCTGTAAATATCTTTAAATTGAGTGATCAGTACTAGAACTAATTAAGGATAAGGCAAAGGAAGACGCGATCTTTTGCTCTAGAGAGTAGGGGAGGGAGTTGAGGTGACGTTCTCCTTCTGTTGCCTTCATTAGTTATTGATGTCAGCAATTACCGAAAAGTAACTGGAGGATGTAAAGGTTGTTTGAGAAGTACTTTTTCTTCCCAAATTTTATTTGTTCGATTCATTTTGTTGCGAAATAATAGGATTTGAGTGCAAGGAATAACAGATCAGAACGCAAAAATGATACTTTAAAATCATTGAGTAAAAGTTTGATATTGTATCGTAAAATTTACTGTTCAGGAAGTCCTCGTTATTAAAGTTAGAAACTCATTTTTCTAATTTATGTAGAGATGTTTTTTTATAATGTAGGAAAATGCTGCTTCAAATACTGTTTTGAATGAATGCAAATCATTAAAAACTAGAGTTGAAGCAAATAATTTCATTGATCATCTGAAGGTCCCAATCATCAAAGAGTTCACGCATGAAGTGTCTTAGAATATACCAGGAATAACAATAAGAAATGATGACATGGTCGATATTCAAATTATTAAATGGTATTTTTCTTTCTAAAACATTAAAATTAAACAAAGCTTCCCAGTTGGGAAATACTTGAATCCTATCTTAGACGAAAATATGTTTCACTTGGTTTCTATGTTATGAGTACGAGAATATTTCATCAAAATCTCTCATTATTGTTGAGCGATAAACTTAAGTATTCGAAATCCTTTTTTGTACTTCAGAATTTTTCTGCTTCTGTGATAAAAACATTCAAATGATCTAAATTCCTTTAATAAGTTTTATTATCTATCACTTAGACTTCCTAACGAAATTTGCCTGCATATCTCTTTTCTTTGGAGAATAATTTTAAAATATTGAATTTACTTTTTCCAAGGAGTTTTACGCATAACAATTCCTTCTGTTTATATATAATCGAATTATTAAAAATACAGTATATTTCCAGCTGAAGAATCTTCATTAAAATGGCTTTTTTCATTTCATTATAAAATAAGAAATATTGTTCGTTAAAGAATACATAATTTAGAGTTCTTTAATAAGACTATAAATCTATAAACAAAATTTTTAGCTTCAATACATAACGCTAATATCATCTTTTAATTTTTAATATGGGCACAAATAGATTTCGTGAAAAATGTATTTAAACCACGTTATCTAACTTTATGAATGCTAACCATAATCTGCTAATAAATAGCATAAATATTTCTTGATGGTAATTCAACTCACCGACATACATAGACTATTTTCCCTATCATTAAATAGTATAGTATATATCTTCAAACTCAAAAGGACCAAATAACTACATGATCACAAAATGTCTATTGAAATACCAAAAGTTTTTTTTGTTCCAAATCCTCAAGGTAGGCTTACTCTGTTAGATATAAATAAAGATTTAATATTGAGTTAATATTTTAATTAAAAAAACTTTCTTGCTTTAAAGATTATTTATTTATTAAATTTTTAGTCATAAACATGGATATACAGCTTTTTAAAAAGTTTATATTTTTATCAAGTTACACAGTGTGAAATTTGGCAAAATAAGTAAATATATATAAACCCTGTTATGTAACTTTATGAATGCTAATCATAATCTGCTAATAAATAGCATAAATATTTCTTGATGGTATTTCAACATACTAATATATATAGACTATTTTCCCTATCATTAATTAGTATAGTATATAGCTTCAAACTTAGAAGGACCCAATAACTACATGATCACAGAATGTCTAAAAGAAATACGAAAAGGTTTTTTGTTCGAAATCCTCAAACTAGGTTTACACTGTCAGATATAAATAAAGATGTAATATTGAGTTAATATCTTAATTCAAAAAACTTTATTTAAAGATTATTTATTTATTATATTTTTAGTCATAAAACTGGCTATACAATGTTTTATCAAGTTACAGAGTGGGAAATTTGGAAAAATAAGTAAAAAAAAAGTAGCGAAATGTATTTCTTAGTTTAAAATACTTAAATTTGTGTAATAATTACCAAACTGAATATTTTGTAAATTATTATTCTGAGTTATAATACTACAACTTCAGTAAACTAACCTAAGTGTAATATCCTCCCTTACTACACATATTTGACAAAATTTAAGGTTTTATCAAAATAATATGTATTTCTTGATTTCATTATAGGTAAATTTGTAATATATTTAAAAACAGAATATAATTATTTAATTCAACTTATAACAAACTTTTGTTTTTTACTTTTTCAACATACGTAGATTTTTATGGATGTAACATCAGACTCCACGAATTCCTTGAAATATTATAAAATATTAAATTACGATAACAGTATTCCTTAGTTTTGTTACATACATGCTTTTACTATAATCAAACTTCGTTTATTTCGGACTATTAATCTAATACAAATTAATGTAATAATATGCCAATATTGCAAACATTATCTGAACTTCGTTTCTAAGTATCATTTATAAGTTTTAAAATGACGAATAAATAATCTATGATGATTATTTTGCAGTAATCCGTTTTAAAATACTTTAAGTGCGTCATTTTTCACACACATGAGGATATCAAATTTCGAAAATTATTCTCAGCGATTGATTGAAAATTTTACTTAAAACTATGAGAGAATAAACGGTGTTGTATATGATGATCAACGATGCAAGTCGCTATGCATTCAGAGCGCATTAATATCATAATTTCATATAAGTAATCTATAACTTTTATCAATACCGACTTCTCTCATTTTCCTGGAGAATGGCTAAAATACCTTTCATGAGGCGAAACAGGCGTATGATGGATCGCGTTAAAACAGAGATAAAGAAATGTTCTTCACTGGTCTCATTTGGAAAGAGATGGGAAACAGTTGACAGCATTTGATTGAACTGTTTCTGCAGTCACAGGGACCAAGTAAATGAAGAAACAACAACAAATTCGTGTTCGGAAATCTAAATAGAAAAAAAAAGTGTTTCAAATCAGGTGATACTTCATTTTTTTTCCTCTATACCACTTTTGATTTGGAATTCAGGGAAAGGACTCGAATTCAACGTCTTGAAATGTGCAGGAATGATGTATGAATATCGGAAAAGGGCCATAAAACTTTTTATCCCGGCTTCGAAAATAATGTCCTGGAAACAAGATTTAGAATCTTGTTCATCAAAGTATTGATAACTTGAATCATGTCTTTTAATCTATGGCACATTTTATGGCTCAAAGAAATTTGTAGGACGAAAGTTTTTCATTTATCTGTCCTTTAAAAGTAAGGAAAGAAATTGTGTAAAAAATATAGTTCACAGACTATTATATATATATATATATATATATATATATATATATATATATATATATATATATATATATATATATATATATATATATATATATATATATATATATATATATATATATATATATATATATATATATATATATATGTATATAATATATATATATACATATATACACACATATATATATATACATATATATACATATATATATATATATACATATATATATACATATATATATATACATATATATACATATACATACATATGTATATATACATACATATATATATATATATATATATATATATATATATATATATATATATATATATATATATATATATACATATATACATATATATACATATATATATATATACATATATACATATATATATATATATATATATATATATATATATATATATATATATATATATATATATATACATATATATATACATATATATATACATATATATATAATATATATATATATATATATATATATACATATATATATATATATATATATATATATATATATATATATATATATATATATATATATATATACATATATATATATATATATATATATATATATATATATATATATATATATATATATATATATATATATATATATATATATATATATATATATATATATATATATATATATATATATATATATATATATATATATATATATATATATATATATATATATATATATATATATATATATATATTTATATATATAATTTGGCATAAATATATAACGATTTTTTTAATGTTGAGTAAATTAACCCTTAAATACTGATCATTAGCTGTGTAATTATAGTATATATTGTGGTATTAAAATTAAATTTATACTGCTATGTATAATTATTGCATTACTAAAAAATATTAAAACACGTAAAGTGCTTTTAAGTTTGAAGTTTCAAATCATAAATATGATGAATATTGATGCTTTAAATGCTACTGTAAATTCAAAGTAGTTTTCTCTCTTTAACGTTTTAGAACAGATTTTATATCTTATTGCTATAAGGAAATCCATTAATCTTTTTCCGTAAGTAACAAATCCTACGTAAACAAATATATTAAAGCAGTTAGAAAATGTAACCATTTTCTAGAAACGGTTACAGTGAGTTATTTATCTAGTAAAAGAAAATACAGGCTAGAGAAATTTATTTAGTAACTAGGTTTCAAGCTTATAGATTTTCAGGCTTATCGATATATTAGAAATAATATTGGATTGTCTTGACCATTGACAAGACAACTATGAGAGCAATATTTTCTTTAAAAATTCTTCATATATTAACCGTTAATACATGATATGTTTATTGAAGAGACTTGCATAAATACTATAGTAGTCGGAAGTCTGTTTTGTTTCACTATTCTTAATATACTCTAATAACAACTTTATTACAATACATTCAGTATATATATATATATATATATATATATATATATATATATATATATATATATATATATATATATATATATATATATAAAGGGAGGCCATAATTAAACTGACAGTGCTCACAGTGTTCTGTAGCTCGATCTATTTGCGAGAATGACGCCACATTTTGAAGGAAGATTAAACAAGACGGGAGAAGAATGATTCCGAGAAAAAACAAATTAGTTCCAAAAGTCACCGCTAGAGGAATATTTGGTGCTGTGTTATAGAAAATAGAGTGTTAACAAATGAAAATTAATATGGAATAAAATTATCTTTTATTATGCACATTTTCTGATTTAGTTCAAGTGCAATATGGCAACACTTTTACAAAAGAGTAAAATCTACATAAACACCGATAAAGTCTCGTGATCTGCAATATCACGTACGCTGAGCAGCAGAAGAAGTTCTTTACTCAAATTTCACGTGACATCCATTGGTACAGTTAAGAAATTAATTTCCGTATTGATTTGAATTTGTTAACACTCTATTTTCTATTACACATAGCCAAATATTCCCCTAGGGGTGACTTTTGGAACTAATTTGTTTTTTCGCGTAATCCTTCGTCCCCCTTCTTGTTTAATATTCCTACAAAATGTGGCTTCATTCTCGCAAATAGATCGTGCTACAGAACACTGTGAGCACTGTCAGTTTAATTATGGCCAACCGGTATATGTATATAATATATATAATTCAATTTCTACTGTATTAGAACATATCTAGTATTATGTTTTATTTGGCAAGTTTCAATAAGTGAACTGTACATTTATACAAGGCTATGGAGTTATGGAACGAATAGTGTGAAACTTAGGGGATTAGATGTTAAAATGTATAAGAAAAGAAAATGTTGAAAATGAAGATCTGTGTTTATTTTTTAAATAAAATCAGACTCATGTGTCACCTTTGAATGATATTCGAAGACCTGGTAATTTTTCATTAAAAATTAAGTAAGTAGTTATACAAATTTAAAAAATTTCAGAAATATCAGGGTATTTTTTAGAAAAAAGTGTGTTTGAAATTTGATTGCTTTAACACAGTTAATTAAAAATTGAAAATAAAAGTTACCAATTAATAAGCTATAGGATGGAATACTGTCTTTGATTTTATAAAATACATGATAAAATATCTCAAAACTAAAACATTTATCACTCCATGTATAATTACTCTTAAATTATTGTGTAATTTTTTTCCAGCGTATATCACTTATAAGCCTCAATTTTAATATAACATTAAACAATTCCGCTCCAAAGGAAAATTGTATGCCTTCTTAATAATTTACAATCTTTTATTTTTTATTTTATGCTTCAGAAAACATAATTATAAAATTTCATCAATTTAGTAGTATATATAAGTTCAATCTGACAATGGCTCTTCAATATAAAGCTGCAGTCGTGCGCATATGTAAATTTTCTAAATTTAACATTAAAAAGTGTAGTCTAATTCCCATTATATTTAACTAGCTTTTGATTTATTTGCTGTGCATTCACTAACATTTTGCAAAAAAACGGAGAATTTTTTATATTTCGTGAAAAATGAATAATCCATTCAGTCAGTATTTTGTGAATTTAAAGAAGTCAAAAACATTGTAAAATGCTATATGACCCCTTAAAAATTATCAAATACTTATTGAATTTTGCACTTTAGGTTGTGTCTACTGCAAAGACCTGATGTATAAGTATTTAAATGATTGTAAAATCTTATTCTTTGTATTATAATATTTTTAGTTATTTCTGTATCTCATTTGTATTTATAGTTTGGCAAGACATAAAAATTTCAGTTTTCGAGAGCCATTGATTAAACAACTTATATGTTCTCAACAATAGCCTTCAGTATATATTCAATACATTTTTAATTAACGTTTTATATTTAAAGGTATTTGGAAAAAATAGTTTTCCTGTAAAGTTTAGTTCTAGGATAAAAAAATTAATAAAAAAAGCTCTCGGATAAAAAAATTCAGTGAATTTTTCTTTAATTTTTCTACAATTGAAAAATCTAATTTTACATACATACTATAAAGTACATTAAACATCTAAACAGTAAATAAATAAAAATGCGTTTCTTCAGTTCATAGAATTTTAAGAAGCCAGTCCTAGATTTATCATTCTTTATATAAACTGCTATAAAAGTCCTAAGATAAATGACTTCATGAATGAAGATTTATTTCTCAATGATCTTTATTGAAAGTATGAAGTGTATTGTATCTATTTTTGAAAGTATTTCCCCCTCTTCTCTTGTTTTAGTTTCTTTTGAAAGCAGCTATTTTTCTGTGATATCATACGTGATTAAAAATCATAAATATACATAAAAATTTAAATCAATTTTATTCAATATAGTCTCAATATATAAAACTTTAGAAGCATTTCACTTTAATATGAATTTAAACAAAAGGTGATAATTCGGTAATGAATAAAATACGAAATTTTAAGTATTAAAGAATTTTAATTATGCTTATCATTACTATTCACCTTAAAATATTTTTTAGATTAAATTATTTTTTGATAATAACTCTATCCCTAGATATTTCTCTTTTCAGAAGCTCCCATCAATTTCAATTAGATTGAGATTCGGAGCGTTATGCGGTCAATCTAGAAGAGGTATTTCATTGTCCGAGAGAATTGTTTTTTTTAATTTCGTATTGTGATAGAGTCATCCGTGTTGAAAAAATTCCAAAACAAAACTAAATAATTATTTAGTATTAATCTAATATTCATCCAACCGTTCTTCAGTTTGCAAGGAATAAATTTTTGTATTGATTTGCAATGTCATTTTTTTATTTAATTTTTCTTGGTCAATCGCTCTTTAGCAAGAAGGATACTGTTAAAATTAAACTCTTTCCAGCTACACACAACATTGCTTTTATGTGTCGATTTTTGTAATCCATGTGAAATCATGACGCATTTCTAACCTTCATTTATCACATGTTTAGAGTCAAATCTTTGCTAATGTACAATTTTCTGATAATATTTCCATTGAAATCTTGCAAACTCAAACTTTTTTCACCGATATGACGTTGTGAAACAGTTTCTGGTTTCCTTAATGTCTAAATGTCGCCGAACCGTCGATTGGTTAAGGCGCTGATCATCGGTACCGGAGGTCGTGGAATCGAATCCCACTATGGCATGAATATTCGTAGCCGTTCGGAATCGGCTTTAAGCAGTAGGTCCCGTCTCATTAGCTTTCGTGTGCAAAACAGTAGACCGTATCACTCCAAACCAAACCAAACCAAAATGTCTCCTTTCTACTTTGGAAAGAGGTATTTTTGGCCTTCCAATTATTAAAACTAAACAAAAATGTTCGGTTAAGATTAGATTACACCAAAATTAAATAAAATAAGAATTATAAAAAAATATTCAAATTAGTAATACAAAATATAAGAGCAATACATTTTTAATAAAGCTACAAAAACAATACGTATTTTTTTGCAAACATCTAAATTAATTCACATTAATTTTACAATGAGAGTATGCCCATCATTCAAATGATCAGTGTTGCTATAGAAATAAAATTAATTGTTGATCAAACATTTACAAAAGACTTATTACCACTAATGAAAATAATCAATTGAAGGTTTTACCTTTAAGGCAAAACCTTCAATTAAAAGTAGGAAAAGTAAACCACTTTGAAAATTTACAGGTAGTAACATTTGACCTGTGATTATATATCATTTTTAAGGTAATTAAAGAAACCATAGTTTATAACAAAATTTATACAACTTACTTTTATTTGATGACTATATTCTAACTAATAAAATAGAGAATCTTTCGTTAACAATTAACTAATCTCGATGCATCTATTGAGTAACTGAAGTTCAACAGCAGCGCAAAATAATTATTTATGGTACATTAACTTTCTTCTACGCTCATTAATTTATTGATGTTTTACTGACTACAATGTCGCTTGCATCTCTAAAAAAGCAGTGACGAAACAAAAAACCCATGAAAATATAAGACGAAAAATTGTAAAGAACATCTACGACAGGTTTCTGCTAAAGCAGTAGATTCTCAGAGACAGTTTTTGATAAATTCTGTAAAAAATACAGCAAAAAATGGGAGCAAAAATTAAAAGAGGACTGTGAAGAGTTTTGTGTTGATAAATATCTGAATTAATTTCATAATTTCTTTTACTAATCACTATATAATGATCGAGCAGCTGGTTGGAACCTTACCTTGCAGAGGAATAATTTTATATGCAATAAAAGAATATTTAGTTATTGTGTAGTAGACTGAACAAAATTCTTGTTAATAACTAAATATTTGGATTTGGATTTTTATCTTCATATATAGATTTGTACTGTTATTAACCTAACAGATAAAATAAATGTCTTAATTTTAGTTACGGACAATTATTGTAAGTGATATTGAGCGATATAAATATATTTAACAACTAAATTCTCTCCAAGAAAATACTTTTTTCATTTCTTCTTAGTATATACATCGTAACTTCTTTGTTTCATAAATATGTAATTCATTAATAGATAGGTCTATATTAGTAACTAAAACTAGAAATATAACATTCTTCAATTTGATTTAAAGTCATTTTACAATGAGATGAACAATTTCTAAAAGAAAAAACAATTTATATATCAATTTAACCAAATACAATAGTTAAAGTCGGAATGCACTTTTAGTTATGGTTTTCAGTAGTTTTATTTTATTTTACGAAATTATTTTATCAATTCAATTTTAAATCTATAAGTTTATGCGATTTTAGAAGAGCTTATTATTTTTAAAATGTATTTCACCAACATTTTTACTAATTTCCTGATTTGTTAACTTTCACTTTACTATCTAGTTTAAAATAGACATCTTATAAGTCCATTTTCTTCGTTTGATTAGTTGATGTGAAAAAGTGTATTTTTTTCTTCTAGTGAACATATATATGGGGTGCGTATTACTTGTTAAATACTGAGTGTTAAAATTATCCATTGCAGTAATTAATATAGAAGAAACAGAGTTCATAAACATCTGTCTGTTTAATCATGATCCAGTATTTTGTAATGTTTAAAACTCCCAATTATTTAATACCCCCAAATTATAGAGAAGCCTTTAAGAATATAAGCAACAATATACTTGTTTCAAATCTCCAATTTAGATATGAAATACTGTTCTTGAAAATGAACTTTCTATTGAACCATTGAACCGATTTCATATCCAAGTTATTTAATAATTCGAATACAATTCTTAGTTATTTAAGTGAAATAAAATAATTTGTAAGTTGAATCGAGCATTGAATCAGAAAGCCCTCGCATTTTTTGAGTTAAAAACATGAATCTATGACGATCTTCGACATTAAGAGGTCATTTTTGATGGACCCTTCCAACAATTCTAGTTATCCAAATACTTATATAACATTTCATGTAGTGAACATATGTACTGGCTTCTCTGGGGGCTACTTTGCGGAAGATATTTCCATCTGCTAAACAATGGTCGCTTAGTAATGCACTTTCGTTGTTCTTGGAGCTCTGGAAGATAAAAGATTAAGTATGATGGAAGAAAAAAGGGTAAGTATCATAGCTTGTATCTCTGAAAGATTAGAATGAATGAGTAAAACTGATATCCGAGATGCCGCTTAGATACTAATGCATTTTATGGACTCCTTTAATCCACGATAGAGATGAAGTGAATTTTTAGCATCAGCTATGCTGGCTATTCCTTTAATAAAGTACAACGATACAACACCGAAATGAGTTTCTAATTATTTTTTCTGCTAATATAATATTTTGACTTTTATAAAACCGTTTAAGGAACTAAAAATTATGAACAAATGAGAATCAAATAAATGTACTGCACCCAAATAATGATTTTACTCAACAGACCGTTGGTTTATCAACTATTTGAAGTCGTTTTTTGAGATCAATATTTAAACATCAACTTTTTTGAAGTTTTTCAACTCTCTTATTCACCTAGTTCGTCAACGTAGAATATAATAATCTTCCGGGGTAAAATTATTTAGGAATAGGATGTTTTAACTTTCTTACAAACCAGGACATCAACATTGGTAGCCTATCACTGTTATGATGCTGAAGGTTAAAATTTGTAAATGTTTGAACAATATGTATTAAACATAAATACATAATACAAATGTATATATATATATATATATATATATATATATATATATATATATATATATGTGTGTGTGTGTGTGTGTGTGTGTGTGTGTATGCCTGTTTGTACATTTATACTTTTACTCCTATTTACTATAAATATTTGCATATAGGCACATTTATACTCTATCTATATACATCTAAATATACGCAGAATAAACACACAAACATTAGATGCATACATATATATATATATATGTGGGGGTGCGTCTGTTTGTCTATATTTTTTACCAATATTTTTATGGAACCTTTGAACCTTTAAACCAATGGAGAAATAACATTCAACTGAAACAAACTTTTATATTAATAGTTTAATAGAGAAACATTCAACAACACTCTGTAGTATTTAGCAAACTTAATCTTTAGATTAACTCTTCTGAAAACAGTACAGGACAGTTTGTTTAATATTATATGATATATTAATTGCATATGCATATATATATATATATATATATATATATATATATATATACACATACACACACACACACATATATATATATATATATATATATATATATATGCATATGCATATACAACAGTATTGTGCTTAACATCCGATACCTCTCCAGGCCTATGAACAGTAACTCTAATCTAGAGGACTTGACTCAGGCATATCAGATTATACTCTCCTGTGGGATTTCATATACAAGTTTGCTTAATCAGTGTAATGTTTTTCATGGTATTAAAGATTGAGTAAATTGCTGTGGCTCAATCGAGCCTATCTTTAATCGAATAACAAATATTATAGAAAGATATTTTGGCCAAAATTGTCTGAAATACTGGAAATTAAATATATTTTTAAGTCGCAAACATTGTTTAAGGCCAGCTGATACTTTCAGGATTCTGTATAATCCCAACAGATAGTTTGTTTAGGGGATCACTGTAATCCCAAGATATCACTGCATCTGAGAATTTCGGGGCGAGGTCGAAAAAAGAATCAGACAGCAGAATCAGTTATCATCAAACCTGTCTTAACTGTAAAGTGCTATTCGTACAACATAGTGTCATATTTCTCAAGTAAACTATTCATATCTCGTGGAGTGCAGGCTAGAAAAAAATATGCAGTCGTGAAGATAAAAAGGGTACACTGTATTACTTACTGCTTGAACAGACCAAATAAGTTTGTAACATATATCTTTATAAAAACAGTAAAATGCACAATATTTAAGTAAGTTTATAACTCTGATAACTTTAGAAGTATAAGTGGTGGGTCATGTAGTAAAGTCAGCAGAAAAATTCTTTATTCTTAATTTTAATATGACTCATTAAGGTTTTAATGAAGAATTAGTAACCTTTGATGTCCAAAGTTCTCTTTGCAACAGCAGTTGTGAAAGAGGTAGATGATTTTTATTATATTCTGGGAACGAGTCTTTTTTAGTTATTAAGAGTCGAGAGTCATTTTATAATCTGGTTATTTGGATCAAAATTTTATGACTCTTCAGTCCTAGTCCAGGAAGTTATTGTTTCCGTAGTTATGTCTTTTGAAATCAGGATGATTCAACTAATCATTTAAAAAAGCTTTACTAATGTACTGTGTTTACTTAAGGTAACAAACCATTTATCCCGATGTTTTTGATTTTATAAATGGCATAGTATGATTTTTAACCGTTTGGCTGTCTCGATATGAGAGAATAATTATATATCTTTCGTATTTCACACTTTTTCGTATTTCATACGTCTAACTGAAAAATATAACTAAATTTAAGACTCTACATTAAATTTTTATTTCAGTTACAATTTGTGTAACACATGTATATCTCTCACAATCACTATATATGTATAACATATGTTATGTACAGGACAGGCAAAGTGTTAAAATTGTCTCTGGTTACTATTAAAGAATGGGCGTATAATTTAAATTTATTTACATTTTATGTTTTTTTGACTTTGAGGAGTTCATAATAATTTAGATTTAAGATATTTCTCAAATTACGTTAAACGGAAATGATTGATTGGAGAGATAATGAATTAAAGATAAACAGAACTAAAGATTCTTCCTCTGTTTATTACACCATTGTCATGATTCTCTTTTACGATATTTTAAATTTAAAAAATATGCTTGCAGTGCATGAAAAATGCATGGATAAAATTTAAATTACGTTCAGTATAGTTAGAGGTACTTTTAACTCTTCTAACGTAATCAGTATTAATAGTGGGTCATGTAAATTCACCAGCAAACATTTTTATCCTGAAATCAAGTTTTAGTAGGAAAACAAATGGCCGTATTTATATACAATTCATTTTAATCAGCGTCAAGCCCGAAGACAAACTACCATTCTTTCACTCGAGAATGTTTATTTATACTTGCTTTTAGTTGTCTAATTTATCTATAATTGATTTAAATTAGAAAAGATCCTACAAAAACTAGGTCTCATGCAAATATTTACTGAGAAGTATCGAGAAATATAAATGCTTAAATGTCATAAAAACTTTAAACTCATATTCTTAAGGGAAATGTATTTTATTTACACAATTTCAAATTGACTTTACATTATTTTATAATTCATGAGATGTGTCAAATTTAATTGAAAATGCATCTTGATGTTTTTATCCCTGGATAGTTTTAATGTAGTCTCAAAAAATTTTATGAGTAATGAGTGTTTATAAATTTTCTTAACTTGAAGATATTAAAAACATATCATAAAAATTGGGCAGCCATATATCAGTCCATGTTTGTTGAAACAGATATTTTGATGAGAAAACAAAAGGACTGGATTTAGACACGATTTTTTTTAATCAATGTCAAACTAAAACTCAAGTTTGTCATCCTTTAACAACAGAATATGACATGGATACTGTTTTGTCATTATGCAGTAAAAGGGATCGTTGAAAACTTCTCTAAACTTCCATTCATCATTATTATCTCATTTACATTGGCCATTTTCCAGAAATATTTTAATAGACTTCTTTCCGCTTCCGAAACCAAAACGGAACACCTTGTTGCGATTTATGAGTAATGCTGATGGATTACTGTCTATCGAATATTAAACAATGATATTCTTTTTTGAAGTTTTCACACAGCACCATGAAAAATTACTCGTAGGTTCATATTTCATACATCTGAAGAAGGAAGAAGAGTAGGATAAATGGCCTACTGTAATGTCTTCAACCATTGATTTTTAATACTATGAAGGCAGTTTGATATGCAAAGCAGTACATTAATCAACGAGGACAAATTTTTAGATGGTTTGAGAACAAATATTTAAACAATAAAATAAATATATTTCCCCTCCATATATTCCTAAAGAAAACCATTGGAATATTATTTAGAAAGAGAAACATAGCCGCCCATTAAGTATATATGCTTAAAATGTTTTATTTTCAGTATAATATGCTAGCTACAGACTAATGGCAAATAATTAAATGGGAGACAGTCAAAGATATCGTAAGATTTAACTACAGACCAACTGACTTATAATGATCCGTAATTTAACTAAAACTAGTATTTCAAGAAAAAAATCAGAAATACTTGCTTGATACACTGTTAAATCTATAAGAGAATAACTTAAAAACCTCGGTTATGCTAGGAATACTTTTCTGCTTCATAAATTTTCTATTGTTTGCCACCTCTGCAGTTCAGCTAATGAACTCTTTCTTTAAAAAAATCCCTTTACCATTCCAAAATCAACCAATAGTTATTGAAAGAGGGTTGGCTTTCACCACCGAATTCTACAAGCGTTATTCAGCCTATCTATTGAGTGGTCATCAAAAGATTTAAACCAGACTTCCGCAAGCAATTGATTTTTATGCTTCTAGATAAAAGAGAAAAAATAGAAACTACCTCAGATTCTAATGTAAGCGTACTCCAAGCGATACTTTTTATGAACGCTTCATGAGAAAGCCTTACATCAACGGGAATTATCAATTCTTCTATAAGGCTACCGTTTGAGTGCTGCGAAGCGCTACACTCTTCTCATATATTCTGTCAAAAATGATTGGAATTGCGATCGTGGTGCTGTATGTTACTATAATTTTCCCATTAATTGAGAGAAAAGTAAGACTTACTCTCTAGTGTGAAAATAATAGTAAAATACAGCAGTGCGATCCCACTTCTATGCAATTTGGACACAAGACAAGAGCGATAGAGCTTCGTATCAGTTAGACGGTTAAATGGTTTTTGGGCCAATTGTCTTCTCTCAGCAAATACACAAGAAATAGAAAATAAGACAGTTCAAAACAAATTATCAAACTCATTTTTGTACTTTTTTGTACAGAAACATAAAAGTAAATAAATTAAGTATACATAATATAGTAAAATATGTATGCGTTTTTAGGACTTTTTCATCAACACTTTTTTCCGAATACTCAATCGAAACAAGAAAATATAACGGTACTTTAACACTTATTATAGACAAGTTTGGTTGTATTACTAAAAAATTAAGAACAAATTTAATTTTTATTTATTTTTCTTAAAACTTTATCATAGGTTCATTTTCCAGTGCTTTACTTTTCGTCCATCATTTCTTTACCTTTTAAAGTCTGTTATTACATGATCACACTACACGGGTTACTTGAAAACGCATGTTTCTAAAATCAAGCAAATTAACACCAATTGCTATAATATACATCATTATTTACATAAGTATAAAGTAATATGAAGAATATATTTTGTTGATATATATATATATATATATATATATATATATATATATATATATATACATACATACATAAAATATGTTTGGTAATATTTATAACTTTATTATTCGCCTGATCATGTATTTAATTAAAACAATTAAGCAGTAATAGACATAATAGACTCAAGTACAAATGCAGCAAAGTTAAGCAAGCTGGAAATATAAAAACTCGTGAATTTATTTGTGTGATCTTTTGTTGAATTAAAATATTAAGATAGTTGCGTTCAGGGAGAAATAATGAACTAATAAAACAAATAAGTTATTTGCACAGAGTCATTAAATAAATAATACAAACAATTAAGTCCTATGATGCTAATAATATTCTTTGAAAAAAATCTAGATATATTAGCACATGTTAGTTTCTATTGTTGTGAATATTTTTTTTTCAAATAAACATAAAAATTTATTTTTATGATAAAATTTTATTTGTATTCTATTTTATCATTATAATCTGAACTGTTTTATTTTTGAAATGCTTATGATTTTCTCAATTCATCTTGGGTTCTTTGTTTTTGAATTTTCCTATTGTTCAACATTTGTTAAATTTCTCTTAAAAATTATTCTGTTTTCTCAACTCTTGAATCTAATTATTTTTGTCTATTATAAATAAATTTAAGAATTTTTTTCAGGTTTTAGTTTCTTTATCTAAATTTGGTGATTACTTAAAAAATAATTTTCTTGGAGATTTTGATTTATAACACGTTGATAACAGTTATGACTAAAGTACTAGCCAGATGATTTCCCTTTAATCCCCTCAATTCATTACTTGCTCAAATCATCCAATCAGATGTTGATGATATGTTCTGATCACTGTCAACTTGGTGTCTCTTATAACTTGAGCCTCGAAGCGCTGATCACTAATAATCATGCATTCAAATAATAAAGGTTGTTTAAAATTACATTATGTTATTGGGTATTACTTCTTTTAGCTACAATGAAAGTAATCTATATACTGCTTTTTAGTTCTTGTGTTCCAAAAAAATAGACCGTAGCTCTCCAAACCATACTGATTTTGTAAAGTAATGATGAGTTTTGTAATTCTCCCTTCGTAGCTTATTATGAAGGAAAATTTTATCAACAGATTGGATTTAGAATATTTCAAATACGGTAAAATCTAGTCATTAGCCTTCCATTTATCTTCTTAATTACTGACTGTCCCAAGGCAGCTAGCATTGTGTTGTTTAAATTTCCTGATGACTGACAACTCGATGGCTTTCCAAAGTTACCAATGAATACTTATAGTAGTGAATTCCATTGAAAATGCTTTAATGTTACACTATGATACTGACAGATACTTTATTCAGCTACAGTAAGGAAACTCTGTGTGGTATAACAGATAATTACTCAGAAAATAATCCATCTTCCAAGTTGGAAACACAGCTGTTAGAAAGTTTCATAAACTGTATAATCTGACATTTGATTATGTTAGAATTAAAGGATTTGCTTCTAGTCGTAAAATATAACATGCATTTAGCATATGAAATAATAAGAACTTAAAATAACGAAATATTGTTGGAAAATATTATTGGATATTCTTAAAAGAATATTGAAAGTTCCCCATATTATAATGAATAATTTATTAGTATATAAAAGAAATCAACATATCACGTTTTAGATAAAATGATAAAGAATTATTTATTTATAGGAACGTATAGGGAAGTTGCAGATATAATTTGGTCAAAAATCTGAGTCTATATAAAAAGAAACCAGACCTGAAAAAAAATAATATTAAATCACGTTACGTTAACTTATTAAAGAAATTGAACATAATATGGAAATGAGTGATTTTGTCCTTTTTTCTTCAAATCATAATGTGTAATATATTTTAATGGTTGACTCTTTCAACTACAGGGGTTTTCAAGTTAACATTAAGTAAGTAAGTGATCTTATTAAAAGAGGTATATTTTGCAAGAATACGCATACCGCTATTTCTTAGGTCTTACTATATGCATATTGTGCATATGTACTAGAACTTCTGTACAAGCTTGAATGGAATGGGTCTCACTCTTAGACATAATATAAGAAAGTAAATATCACCAAGAAATATATTTAAACAGGTTAAAAATGCTATGTGGCAATCAAGAGCACAGCAGCATTAAATTTTATATGCATACCATTAAAATATATCATTATATATATATATATATATATATATATATATATATATATATATATATATATATATATATATATATACATATATATATATATATATATATATATATATATATATATATATATATATATATATATAGAGAGAGAGAGAGAGAGAGAGAGAGAGAGAGAGAGAGAGAGAGGAGAGAGAGAAAGAGAGGGATAGAGAGTGGGAGAAGGAGAGAGGGATAGAGAGAGGGAGAAAGAGCTACTCTTATCTCTTTAATATATTTTAAATATATATTTTACAATCCATTACTTTTGTTGTACCTGTACCAGTCAGACCTGAATATTCATTTGAATTTTATGAGCATATTTAAATGCATTCTTTCTACAAATCTTTAAAAAAGATCGATAATAGGTTTAGAAAGAGCGTTTCAATTTTAACCCATTTCTATTCGAAGATTTCTTAATGATTTCTCAAGTCTTTTAGGTATACTAAGGTGGCACTTCCAAGATTCTTTTTCGAATATAATAGATGCACTAAGTACACATAGTATGGATTTTGTGCGATTTTAGAGACATTTCTACCAATAAAGTATGCATTATATCCACTTTAAATCTTCCTCTGCAAAATTAAAGGGCATCTGGAATCATCTGCTGACTATAGTCTTATTATGGGATTCTTTATTTTATTGGTAACTTTTTCATACATGGATAATATTGTTTCTCTAAAATAGTTATTTAATATTATTTTAAGAAATCTAATTGCCATAATTTGGCTGTTTTTATTTCCGTTTGCATTTCCTGTTGCACAGATATCAGTAATCCTAAAAAATTCTGTAATAAATAATATTAACATTTTCCTTTAATGAATGAGAGTCAAAATCTCTGAACTAAAAGTGGATGCCATGTGGTATTGCAGTTCATTCTTTGGGCATGAAAAATTGCAACCGTTTGGAATTAGTTTTAAGTTGTAATTTCCATTGTTACATAAGAAACTGTTACTGTTTTCTGTTCCACTGTTACCTTCTTATTACACAAGAAATGACTTACAGTTTCAAATCAGTTCAAATATTCTAGAGAAGATTTGAATATTAATCACACTCCTGCTATTTTTTATATCATGCCACGATTAGTCAACGTTTCTGATATTTTTGAGCCTACTATTAATGAGATGTGCTTTATTATAACTTGCTTTATTATTGTAAGTCTTAACAAAAACAATATGAAAAGCATATAAACACCAGGCTTTAACAGCTGTTTATCTTTAAATTTTGATCAGGAAATAAAATTTGCATTATTCACCCTGAAATTTCCTTTGAGTCTTTTCCAGATTAATTGTAATGTTTTGGGGTCTATGAATATTTTCACATTACTACAGGCATAATTGGATTATACTGCTCATCAATCGAACAATAATAGCCTGAGATTTAATAATCAGTTATGTATATTTTGTTATTTAGAAAACTCTGATAGAAGTAAAATGTTTTTCTCTCTTTTTATAAATGAGTAATACAAATTTTAAATGAAATTCCATATTGCTAACTTAAAAACCATACAAAACATAAAGGAATTTTTCAAGAAATTCAAATATCATTTTATCACACTTTAAATGAATCGAAACAGAATTAAACTTTAAAAATAAGGAGTGAAATAGAATTTGTTGAAAGTGTAAAATTTGTTAAAGACAATGTATATTTACTTACTATTCAGTATTTGATTGAATTCTGAAAATGACTTGGAAAATTATTATAAGATATATATAAATATCTCGTAAAATTATGATAAAGAAAAGCACATAAAGCTAATAAAAAATGTCACTCTATCCGATATTTCCTGAACCAGTGTCTGTAAATAGACGTTACGTGTTTTACTTGAAGGCGGAATAGAATTTTTGTTGGATGAAATTTGACTAGAAATTTGATCTATATCTCATATTGCATCATGAAATATAATTAAGAAAAAAAAAAGCCAAAATGCCTTTTTAAATATCTATAAATCTATAGTTCTACAGTATATTAACAATTAATATATTATATGATAAAATTATTAAGAAATATAAAAGAAATATTTTTCAAAAGGAAATTTTATTTCTATATGAAAGACTCCAGATATATCTAAATGTAGTAACTTCTATAAATATACCAGTTACTTACCTTATAGAATGTAAAAATAAATGTTTAACTGTACTTAAAAGAACTGCAATACACGTTTTGTTCTGGAACAATAGATATTTTAAGAATTATTCTTTTCTCTTGACATTTTTCATGAATGTTCATGATAAAAATTGATAAGTTATAAGGTCTAAAGTGTCTAAAGACTCATTGTAATTACTCATAGTCATTTATATTTGAAATTTATCATTTATTTACCTTATAATAAATAAAATAAAAATTAGTTGAAATTATTATACCTTCAAAACTCATAATCCGTCGATTTTACAGAAATAAACTATTATAGACATATTACATTTATATAGTTTTATTACAATTTCTCATACTATTATACTTGGATATTAAAGAAAACATCTAAGCATTATTCTAATAATTGAAAAGTATCTTCTAAATAAAAATATCCTTACTATATGTATAATTAATGTTCATTAGGTATATTCAATAAAGGAACTTATAAAACAATAATTAATATTTTTAAAAATAATTAATAATTTATCTAATTTATCTTGATTTTTAACCACTTTTTTATAAATATATTGCTAATTATACATGTTTTCAGGCACATCGATTAAAAGCAAAATAAAATAGTCTTGAAAGTTCACCACAGAAAAAAAATTCAGTATATTTACGAAATATTAATATATTGTAAATTATTTTAAGACATTAAATTCGCTAATATTTTTTTCTGAACACAATGTAACTAAATTTCACTGTATTCTAAACTATATAAACTCACATATGCGAACTTGATGTTTCATTCATCATTATTACTTCATTTCTAGCAACCGCTTTTTGGAAATCTCTTAATCAACTTCGTTCTGGTATAAAGAAAAAAACTTAAGTGGACACCATGTTGCAATTCATTCATGATCCTGATGGATGACTGTCTATCGGATTTTAAACAATGACATTCTTCCGCCAATTCCAGCTACAAGCCGCAAGATATAATTGTATCATCACGGGTTGGTTTTGTCCTCGCCATGAAATAGATGCCATTCATCAAAGTCAGGCTTTTTTCCGCTGGATAAACCCCAACATTTGGATTCGTAGTGGCTGAGATGTTCCGTCTTATTCAAAGAAATGTTGAGTGTCGGTATCCATTGTTTCGATCCACATCTGAGTTAGATTCAGACGTTTTGTATCTTTTGGAAGGAAATATCACTCCACTTATTCTTCATCTAAATCTACTAACTGATGGGAATTGGATTCCATTAGAAATGATCAGACTAAGAGCGTGAAGACACTCACCTTCATTTTCTTTTTTTAAAGGGTCTCACTACCTTTCAATTAGAGACATTTTTATTTAGATGATACATTTTAGTCTTTAAAATGAACCATGAACCATCATGGTAAAAAGTAAGGGAATAATCACTTTGTCTTTCGCAAAATGTTATAACATACTATAAAACTGGCAGAATAGGAGTTTTAAGGCATATTAATTTGAAATAACTGTAATTTGAAAAAATGATACATTTCAAATTAATATGTATTGTTTAAACAATAAATTTTTTAATGTAAGATTGAAATTTATTGGTATTATTAGTTTAAACTTATTGGTTTAAATTTATTGCATATGGACATTTTATTTATATTCATGATTCAAATCATTGAAATTTTCTATCAAAAATTTATACGTGGAAGCTAGTTTAATTCTGTGAAATTTAATTCAAATACTGAAACAAATTCTGATATATTAAGAGAATTAAACGTCTAAATATAACACACTTAATGTGAAGAAAATATATGGAAAAATTCTTTTAATAAACTTTTAAAAGTGTTTTTTTAATCTTTGAGGTTATAACTACATTTAAAATATTGTAATTAGTTTTATAAAGTTTTCAGTTTTATAAAACTGCTAAAATGCATCAAATATGATTTTAAATTTTCAACATTCAATTCATAAAAAAGTACTTTTATGCTGCTTAAAATACTTGAATTTTCCTTTCAATATAAGTTATCTATTTTCAAATATAAAAGTTGTCATTTTAGGTTCAAATTAATTTTATAAAACATTCTACAAGTTATATTTTGCTGCATTTACTTTTTAATATAAGACTAGACTCTTTACTAGATTACATTTATGATTTAGAAAGACTAATCTCCCATGTAAATATATTTTTGCAGTATTACTTTAGAATAATGGTGCCTAATTTTGAATACATTTCATTCATGTCTTATTCATTTATGATGTACTCAATTGTATATCTATAACAATGATATATTCTTTTATCTCTAGTAAAATATATAGCCATTTGATTCATATTTTGTTAGATATAGCAATCGAAAATTATTAAAATGTATTCCTCAAATTCATGTTTAAATGCATGAACACCCTTAATCATTTCATTAATATTGATGTATAAAGCATGTAGAAAAACTAACAGTATATTTTCAAAAAATTGATTTTAATTTCAAAACATAAGTACATTAGTCTTTTATTCCTATTTTTTATGAAAATTAAGTAAAATTTTTAAAAGAATAGTATTTAATTTAGTTATCCCATATAAAAGATTTGCATATTCATTTCACTTTGCAATAATAATGAAAAAAATATTTATTTTATAATTCAATTAAACTATAAAATAATTATACCTTTTGGGGAATAGTAAATTTTCGATAGGATGTGAAATATATATATTTAAATTTATGTAAGTAATATAAAAATGTAATAAAATTGGCTTGAAAAAGTTATAAATATTAATGGCTGCGATGAAATTTGTTACATTCGTATTATTCTAATGTTTGAAAATGACGTATTTGTTACACGTTTCAAGAGAATTTTGCATTTCTATTCATTTTAAAGACAATATATGTTAAACACGTTTTGCATACATTAGCAAAGACGAGGCAGAAATAGCGATAAATGAATATTTCTTTCTATGGAATTACCACTTCGTGCATTTAATCATCGATTAAAAAACATAGTACCTTTCGATCCAAAAAGAATTTTAT
>CM063502.1:71281615-71309115 GCA_032207245.1 Pardosa pseudoannulata | reverse complement strand
ACTAAGCTTGACTTTTGCTACAGTTTACAGATAATAAAACATTTAAATAATTTTTCTTGTAGTTTTATATTTAAAATCTTTTTTATTCATGGAATTTTTCTAATTCAATTTATAAAACCTAACTTTTAAAAGCGCCATACCTTATCATTATGAAGGCACATTATATTGCTTTATCCTCAAGTAACACAACTACATTTATAATTAATATGAAATTATGCCCGTAATCAAATAACTGTAAAAACATCAAATGTATTATATTATTTTTTTTTCAAACTAGACATTTTTGATGCCACTTAATTAAAGAAAAAATAACTTAACATTCAATAAAACAATCATATATCTAAGTAAATACTTTTTTATTTTTAAAATATTCAGACTACAGTTTATTTTGTTCTTTTTTAGAAAAACTGAAATGTACTAAACTTTTAAAATATTTTTTTTACATATTTTTTTCGCTATTTTACATTTAAATTTTTTATTTATGTGCATTAGTTTTTTTCCTGACTCACTTCAAAAGCCGAGTTACAAAATGAGCCATTTCTTTTTTTGGTGAGTTCACCAACCGTTTTCTAAGTAGTAAAACAGATTTTTAGATGCATTGTACTTGGGTGTAAAAGTGGAGTATATTCACGGTTCACAGGTTTATGTAGTGGCAATGGAAGCAGTATTGATTTCGCAATGTAGCGACTTTAATAGTGTTTTGATTCTTAGCGCTGCACTCGGTGTAAATTCTTTAGGCGACTCCTCGAAAATTCAAGATAATGTGGCTTTTATGTCTAGCATCACGAGGTTTTTACAGATTTAGTTTGTTTGTTTTAGGTGGAAATAGGGTTTTATTCGATTTTCGTCTCGTTTTATATTTCACATCACGTCCGTGAAGTATATTTGGTTGAAATAAATGTCTTGATGAGATGGCTTTTGGGAATTTTAGTATTTTGGGGAGTTATATTGAACGGTTGTTTATAAGATGTAATTTATTTCATTCTCGCATTAAGAATTTCTGTATTTTCTAGTTTTTTTGATATTTTATCTCTTCGCAAAGATATAACATCTATTTAAAAAATTCAATTTATAAAGAATCTAGTAGATTCCATACCTTATATTTGAAATTACATATTTTCATACCACTATATATTTTCAAAGACAAAGAGTAATAAGAAATAATACTTTGATTTGTTTGCTTATTTAATCGTCTTTTTAACCCCTTCCGGTAAAATGACGAGTCTAGCTCGTCATTGGTTTTTCATTCCATATCGCACAATGACGAGCTACACTCGTCATGCGACTAAAGTTACTGTTAAATATGATAATTAATTTAATTTAAAATTTCTAGTGTACTGAATTTGGCAACACTTTTATCACTTGTGAAAATCACAAGTCACTATTGCATATTGTTTACTTAGAATTTCTTGGTACAAGTCACTGCCAAATTAATGAGTCATAATAAAAGAAAACCTACTAAGAAATGTCGTGTGTGTTACAAGAATCAAATTAAAAGTGAGACTACCTGGCGGTGTAAACAATTAAGAATTCCTTTGCAGTTTGTTTTGAAAAGTACCACTAGCTTGAAGACTATTATCTGTATACCTTATTAATGTTTTGCTTTGATATTTTCTTAATTTTACTGTTTCTGATATAATTTAACACTATGTAAAAAGTGGATTTTAATTAAGAATATGTAAGAATTGTAAAATGAAACAAGTTTTTTTAAATAAAAATTAAATGGTTATTTCATGCACAGTTTTTCATTATTAAATCATACCAGAAGGGGTTAACTAGCTTGTACCGTGTCTTTTATGCTTTACAAAAACCAGTTTAAAAAAGTAAGATATTGCATGAACACTTATTGCATAGAGTTCCCCAGTGTTTGAATTTCCTTTCTACTTTAAAATATTTAGTTAAAATTTAATCCATGAGTTCCAGTCTAGCAATGCCTTCTGCATTTGGATATTGACCAAAGATCTCCAAACAAAATGACTCATTCGTTATCGTATACTTCCTTTATTAAACTTTTGTTTTACTTTGCTTGGTGCATTGTTTGCAACAAGTGTTTCAACAAAACTTTCGAACAGCTCTGAAGCTTTGGAAACATGGACATGTCTGTAAATCCCGTAGCAGTGCAATATATTCAACATTGCACAGTAATTTTTTAGGTAGTTTCTTAAATACACATCCTTATATAGCCGCTGTTTACATTGGCAGAAAATGCTGTTTCCCTTATGGGCTCAATAACATTAAGTCAAAAAAAGGTTTTGGTTTGCAAAAGACCATCACTTTTTTATGTTTACATTTCAATTCTAAATGTTTTATTTAACCAGGTTTCAAATGAAAGCTTTCTTTAAAAAATTTTTTAAAAATTTAAAGGAAGTATCTAGTAGTATGGAGTATCTAGGAGTACATGCCAATAAATGGCATATTTCGATATTATTAGATACTTTTTGTACAATTTGAATATTTTTAAACTTAGAACCTAAATGTACAAGTTAATAAAAATAAAATTAATGATGAGTATTCTTATATAATTAGAATTACTGTCTGGACCATTTAAATTTTTGTGTTATGATACGGCATATATGAATATTTTAGTGTCATAAAGTAAAAGAAATAAAATACAAAGTATCAAATCTTTAAAATTGATTTATTATGCTGAACGTTTTAACTTCTGTATCACAAGGTCCTGTACATAGGAAATAAGCAAGTGTTATGATTTCGTTCCTCTGTAGTGGTATTATTGTTAAGCATAAATTAAGATTATTTAGAATATTTAAAACACTATTCAATGTCACTGAACACTAATCAATGCCAAATCTATTTTTGTATATTCCTATAAAGCAACATTGTATCTTTTAAGAAAGATATTAATTTTAACATAATATTTTAATTTTTAAACATAAAAGTATTGAATACTTTTACCACTTCTTTAGTATTTACCATTTTAAGAAATTCATTTTTAAACACACATGAAATATTTATACCAAAAGAAAGTAAAGAGAAATTCATTTAAAGTACATGTATTAAAATACAAAGTTTTGTATTAAATCGGAGCTAAGTATAATTATTATTCTGTAAACCTAAAACTCTTAAGCCAATACCTTAAACTTTAAATGTTTAAAAACTCATACAATTTTGAAAATTAAAAACTGGAGCATAAATTTTAATATAAAATAAAATATTTCTCTTATTAATATAATCGGTGTTCACTGAGCTTAAAGTTTGATATAAGTAAGAATTTAGTTTCTAGTATATGCAATTCAAAATTTATCTCATGATTAAGAAAGTATAATCTTAATTTTGTTTTATGTATTATACGATTTGTATTATTTGATAAAACAAAAGAATTTTTGTACAGTCATATTTTAAATCTCGTAAAATTGTTATTATAAAACAAACGTAGCATTTATAATTTCGTTAAAAATGTGTCTTATAATAAATACTTTTCTGTTTGAAGGATACATTATTAAGTTAATAAAAGTTTAGCAAGTCAGTAATGTTAATTTATTTCAGAAAAACCAATGCATATTTATTAAAGACATTGCAAATATTATATATTTCCCTCAATGGAAGCTTCCGTAATTTCAAATATCAAATAAATAATATCAAAATAAAGTTTGAAAACTTTTTCACCATACATCCGAGAGTATAAAATTAATAAAAGATAATTGGGAAATCAAAAGTTTTGCTAAGATATGCCTATTAATAAAAAGTTAGTTATTTAGTTATCTTAGGAAATTTTAACAGAAAAATATATTCTTGAGTTTTATATAAATGAAATAATGTAAAATTTAAAATAAAATTATAAATTTTCAAAACTTAAAGCATATGAAATATGTAAACACAACAGCTTTTCACAAGACCACTTTATATTACCACATTGTAGCTCTGTAAAATTGAATATTAATATACAAATAAGTAGTACGTATTTAGAATGTGAAATAAAATGAAAACCGTTAAAGATAATAATGCATATTAATGTAACAGTGGATTTTAAGTTAGTATAAAATAATGAAATATTTAAAATATCTAACAGAAAGCAAAAATAATATATTTTAAATATTCCTATGAAAAGTTTGTGTTAAAAGAAGGTTATTTGTAAAGCACTAACGAAACTCGGTTAAATAAAATGTGTAAAAAACAGGAAAATGTCAGAAATCAAGAAAAAAGAAAATAATAAAAATTAGAGAAATAAAAACACAAAAATAAATTAGAAAGAAAATAGTTCTCTTTGGTAAATTGTCACTGAAGCATCACCAAAATAAGATTGATGGTGGGAAAACCACACCCATATCCTATTATAGAGAAATAAGAAATTGATGATAAGACCGTTATATAAGGAAAGTATCCGTCTAATTGTTTGAGACGGAAAACATATAATTTATTAACTACAATAAATGAATGATGAAGAAAGCGTGGAGGTGTAGATAATAAATATATAATTATAGGTTTAGAAAAGTTTACAACCTTTGCATATCTGTAATAGAATTACAGGTGTGAATTAACATGTATGAAAGTTTAGCACGAAAGGATGTGGGGCCATGAAGTATGTAAAAGTCTTTTTCCCATGTAAGAATGTAACAAAATGCTATACTAATCAATTGTGTTTATTCCTGAAGAGTATTAACGTTGAGTAAAAAAGTAAAATAAATTTTGGGCTGCTGAACTTTTCACATGAGTGTTTTTATGGTTTAAGAAGTAAGATTCAAACAGACTAAAGAAAAGAAAAATTGATACAGATTTGATATTAGAAAACACATACAGTTTAAATCAACTTAATCAGTGTTGATGTAGTTTTAGAGACTCCTTGGCTAACAAGAATGAAAAGAGTGAAGATCAGCAAACTGATTTTCTACCTGAATCGGTTTAAATCATAGCTGAATTTATCTACTCTTAAATCAGTGAGGGTTATATTTCTCTACTTGCCGAAGTTTTTTCTTTTGTCTGCTGCTTGGTATGATTCTAGTTTCATATGTAACTCTCATTTTTGGGTTAACTTATATATTTTCAATGCCCAAATTAGTCGAAAACAGGACTTTATAAAAGATGAATAACTGATGTAAGAATCCTTATACAACGCTGATAACATATTAAATACAAAGAACGCCTGACCAGTTCCTATAGTGAAGCACATATATCCAAAAATTATAGAAATTTTTGTTTCTCTTGGCTTTTGCAACTAGTTCGTTATCATTCAACAACTTCTTTTAGTTAAAATAATATATTAAGATTGTCCTAGTTTTTTGAGAAGTACAAAATGTATCAGCCTTTATTAATAGACAGAAGTAATAGTCTACCGATCACGCAATAGAGACATGATTTGTAAAAGGTGGCACTTAAAGGTGTTTGCATATAACTTTGAAGTCCTTTTAAAAAATTTAAACAAATTTGTGAGACAGATTATTGCATTTACCCTTAGTAGAATAGTGGTCTTTCAGAATTAGTTTATTTTGTTTATAATTAATTTTCATCATAGCTTAATATTGTATTAGTAATATATTTATATAAAATAGGTTAAATAACCAAAATAAAACAAATATTTTTGGTGATATTAATTCTTTGAAATGGAGTGACTTCTTTCAATGGGAGATGAAAAGAACATGGAAAACAAGCATCAATAAAATTTGAATCAAGCTGGTATGTATCTTCCTGACATAATTTATAGAAGTAAAAATTGTAACACTTAAAGTGATTTTTTACTATTTAAACATTTTGTTCACATACTTTTTTTTTTTTTTTATTTTATACTACTAATTTTAAAATTTTATTGTGTATATATTAAGAATATTTAAAAATTATATAACTTTTATATAGATTTTTTTTAATTTTATTTTTTAAAAAGATTTTTATAAATTTTCGATTATATTTAATAAAGAATTTTAAATTTGCATTAATTATTTTTATAAATTAAAAAAATTTTAAAGATTTTTAAATGTGTCTTTCAATTTTTATTTTTATTAATTTCATCATAGCTTAATATTGTATTAGTAATATATTTATATACTAGGTTAATAACAAAATAAAACAATATTTTTTTTGAATTAATTCTTTGAAAGGAGTGCCTTCAATGAGATGAAAAGAACATGGAAAACAAGCATCAATAAAATTTGAATCAAGCTGGTATGTATCTTCCTGACATAATTTATAGAAGTAAAAATATCCGAAACACATTAAAGTGACATTTTTTAAAGAATTTAAACATTGTTGTTCACACTTTTTTTGTTTTTACTATTTTCACTTTACTAATACTGTTAACTTTAAATTGCGATGTATTGTGCGATTTATATTAAGAATATGAAAAACATTAACTATATCTAATGAATAGTTTGAGCATTTTAGTTCTATTTTTACAGATTTTTTTTAATAAATTTTTTCTATCGCTTTTTGTCGAATTATAGAATAAAAGAATTATATAATTGCATTGTAAATATTTGGTTAGATATATAATTTAAATAAGTCATTGAAGTTTTTAATTTTGATTTTTATTTTTTATTTTCAAAATTACGTTGAATAATTAAAATGCTGTCTTTACTTATTCACGGATGTTTACAAAGTGTCTTGCAATTTTTATTTTTTATAACCCTGAGAATTAAAGTCTTGAGTTGCTTAGAGTGAAAAATAAATGCAAAATTTACAGAAAATTTTACATTTTCTGTAATGCCTTTACAAAAGCATTTATTCAGTCACAAAAATTTCTCTTTTTTGTAGAAAAAACTAAAGTAAAGTTAAAAAATAAGTACTTTGAATATAAATATTCCATGAAATTAATAATAGATGACGTTATTTTCAAACTTCTGTACTTTAAACATTTTTTAATAGGTTATCTTCATGTTAGATCATAGCCATTATTATTACTTTTATACGATACCTTTTTAACCGTACATTAAAATTAGAAAAATACATAAAATAGGAGAGTTAATACTATTTTTTAGTTTTTTTAGTTTAAATGGATTTTATTTTTTTTTTTTTTAATTACGTTATTTACAATTTTTTAGTATACATTATTTGTTTATTTAATATATTTAAATGTTTTACTTAGAATCCTTTTTAACTTAAGATATTATCTCAAAACGTTTATTATTTTAATGTTTCTTGCGAATAGAATTAATTAAAAATTATTATTGTGAAAATAAAATATCGAGAAAATATAAAATTCTTAATATGCATTATTATTTAAGTAAACAAATTATTATAGTTGTTATTTAAATGATATCATTTATAGTCCTTTTTCTCATTAAAATTAGTCAGGTTAATACATTTTTAGTTTGTTTTAGCTTAAATACTATTTTTTAGTTTTTTTAGCTTAAATACTATATTTTTAGATTTTTTTAGATTAAATATTATTTTTTCTATTTAATATTTGTTAAATTTAAAATTAACTTTACTTAAATGCTTCAGTAGAATTCTTTTAACTTATAATATAGCCATTTGCTTTTTTATTAGATACATTTTACACAATAAATTAAAAATTAATTATTATTGATTAAATAATTATTATCGAGAAAAATAAAAATAAAATGTTATAATACAGCTTATTATATCTATCATTCTTGTTTAAAATGTTCATGACAGTCCTTCTATGTGTAGAATTGTTCGATCAGGCTTTTAGTTTTTTTAGCTTAAATACTATTTTTTATTTAATATTTATTAAATTTAAAATTAGCTTTACTTAAATGTTGCAGTAGAATTCTTTTAACTTATAATATAGCCATTTGTTTTTATTAGATATATTTTAGACAATAAATTATAAATTAATTATTATTGATTAATTAATTATTATCCAGAAAAATAAAAATAAAACTTTATACTACAGCTTATTATATCTGTCATTCTTGCTTAAAATGTCCATGGCAGTCCTTCTATGTGTAGAATTGTTCGATCAGGTTTTTAGTTTGTTTTAGCTTAAATACTATTTTTTAGTTAATATTTATTAAATTTAAAATTAACTTTACTTAAATGTTTCAGTAGAATTCTTTTAACTTATAATATAGCCATTTGCTTTTATTAGATACCTGTTAGACAATAAATTAAGAATTATTTATTATTGATTAATTAATTATTATCGAGAAAAATTAGAATAAAATGTTATAATACAGCTTATTATATCTGTCATTCTTGCTTAAAATGTCCATGGCAGTCCTTCTATGTGTAGAATTGTTCGATCAGGTTTTTAGTTTGTTTTAGCTTAAATACCATTTTTTAGTTTTTTTTAGCTTAAATACTATATTTTTAGTTTTTTAGCTTGAATACTATTTTTTTGTATTTAATATTTATTAAATTTAAAATTAACTTTACTTAAATGTTTCAGTAGAATTCTTTTAACTTATAATATAGCCATTTGTTTTTATTAGATACATTTTAGACAATAAATTAAAAATTAATTATTATTGATTAAATATTTATTATCGAGAAAAATAAAAAAATGTTATAATACAGCTTATTATATCTGTCATTTTTATTTAAAATGTTCATGGCAGTCCTTCTCTATGTAGAATTGTTCGATCAGGCTTTTAGTTTGTTTTAGCTTAAATACTATTTGTTAGTTTTTTTTAGCTTAAATACTATTTTTTTTAGTTTTTTTTTTAGCTTAGATACTATTTTTTTATTTAATATTTGTTAAATTTAAAATTGGCTTTATTTAAATGTTTCCGTAGAATTCTTTTAACTTATAATATATCCATTTGTTTTTATTAGATACATTTTAGACAATAAATTAAGAATTATTTATTATTGATTAATTAATTATTATCGAGAAAAATTAGAATAAAATGTTATAATACAGCTTATTATATCTGTCATTCTTGTTTAAAATGTTCATGGCAGTCCTACGTGTAGAATTGTTCGATCAGGCTTTTCTATTACTTTTCTATTAACTTTCATTTTATAGAAAAATTTAAAATTTGAAAGGGATAAGGAAGTTATAAGTTTAATATTTGCAAAGAGTGTTTGATATATTTAAAATACAAAAATGTTTTGTCAAAATATTTAAAGTAATTTATTGTAATAATTTATTATATCTTTTGATAATTATAGAATGATGGTTAATTTAGGATTGTCGCTTCTCATACTTTCATAATCCATTAAAATAGAGATGTGAAATTTTAAGTGACATTTCTTCAAACTGAGAATGCATTCTCACAGTAATACCTAAGAAAAATGAAAGGAATAAATTTGAATGAGATAAATTATAATAAATTTTTTAACCCTAATACATAACTTGTTTTGTACATCTATGATTGTTCTCCAAGTTTTTGATAAAAAAATTTAAAATTGCACGGAAAAATTGCAAAATATGATCATTTAGATCTTGTTTTGGCAACAATTATTTTAAAAATTAAATCCATTGAAGCAAAGAAAGCCTTCTTAAATTTTTTATAACCCACTTCTAAATATTTTGATGTACATTATATTTTAAAGAACAATAACTAAGATTTGTCCAAAAAAGTTGGTTCTTTTTACGTATAAGTTCTGAAAGTATATTCATCTCACAGTTTTTGCTATAATACGAATGATTTTTGAATTAAAAAAATAAATTCACTTCTAACTATTTTGATGTACATTACGTTTTAAAGAACAATAACTAAGATTGGTGGAAAAAAAGTTGGTCCTTTTTATGTATAAGTTCTGAAAGTACATTCATCTCACAGTTTTTGCTACAATACGAATGATTTTTGAATTAAAAAAATAAATTCACTTCTAACTATTTTGATGTACATTATATTTTAAAGAACAATAACTAAGATTGGTCAAAAAAAGTTGGTCCTTTTTATGTATAAGTTCTGAAAGTACATTCATCTCACAGTTTTTGCTACAA
Source organism: Pardosa pseudoannulata (assembly GCA_032207245.1). NCBI lineage: Eukaryota > Metazoa > Arthropoda > Arachnida > Araneae > Lycosidae > Pardosa > Pardosa pseudoannulata. Next base: position 71,299,310 of record CM063502.1, on the reverse strand, counting down.
TACGAATGATTTTTGAATTAAAAAAATAAATTCACTTCTAACTATTTTGATGTACATTATGTTTTAAAGAACAATAACTAAGATTGGTCCAAAAAAATGGTCCTTTTTATGTATAAGTTCTGAAAGTATATTCATCTCACAGTTTTCGCTACAATACGAATGATTTTTGAATTAAAAAAAAAATAAATTCACTTCTAACTATTTTGATGTACATTATATTTTAAAGAACAATAACTAAGATTGGTCCAAAAAAATTGGTCCTTTTTACGTATAAGTTCTGAAAGTATATTCATCTCACAGTTTTCGCTACAATACGAATGATTTTTGAATTAAAAAAAATAAATTCACTTCTAACTATTTTGATGTACATTATTTTAAAGAACAATAACTAAGATTGGTCCAAAAAAATTGGTCCTTTTTACGTATAAGTTCTGAAAGTATATTCATCTCACAGTTTTCGCTACAATACGAATGATTTTTGAATTAAAAAAAATAAATTCACTTCTAACTATTTTGATGTACATTATATTTTAAAGAACAATAACTAAGATTGGTCAAAAAAAGTTGGTCCTTTTTATGCATAAGTTCTGAAAGTATATTCCTTTCACAGTTTTCGCTACAATACGAATGATTTTTGAACTTTTTAAAAAAACAAATTCACTCTAACTGATGTACATTATAAAGTAAGATTGGTATGGTCTATTAAGTCTGAAAGTATTGATGACTCTATCAATTTAATACTAAAATTGCATTTCATTTCAATTCAAACTGAGGATCATTTAGAATAAAGAGGATTAGTTGACCACCTAAGCGGAAGATATTTAACTTTTCAAAACAATTGCACCTTATTATTACAATCTGAAAGTATATTCCTTTCACAGTTTTCGCTACAATACGAATGATTTTTGAACTTTTTAAAAAAACAAATTCACAATCTCCTACATTTATGTAAATTCATTGAAGATTAAATGCCCTAAATTTATGTAGTACTTATTTTTAAGTTAACAGGGTATAAAATGACATCTATCTGGTCTTAATACTCTGATAAATCTGATTTGCAATTAAACGATGAGAATAAACATTGTACCTAATCTGAGATATTTTTTGTTTTTAACTTATTCAGTTTACACACATGGAACACCCCTTACGAGCAGTATTAAGATTTTTATGGCAAAAATTTTTGCCAATGGATTCTATTTAATTTTTATGTGTTTGCTTTTTAAGAGCATTTATATTTACATTTTAAAATTAATGTAATCACATTAATATATTTCTACCCAAATTGAAGATAATTTTAGTTTAAATTTATCTAATACATCACAATACGCATCTTTAAAATTGTTACAAATATATTCAGCCAGTTTTTTCCCGCTACCAGTGTTTTAAACTTTCATGAAATCAATTTTTTATATATGGAAATATATAAATATACTAACACATTTCATAACTTTCATACGTTATGATTTCAAATTTTACTCACTTTTCATCATTTATTCCCACCAGAGCTTTAACACAACTTCAAAAGTGATAAAGAAAATAAATTCAAATAACGAATCAACTGAAACGTGACTTTTCAGAAAACTCTCTTGAAAATATTTAACCTGTTTAAGGCTTTACGCTAATTTAAAATTTTGTCCTATAAAATTCTAAAGAAACGAACAAAAATGTGGGATATTTTTTAATCTGAAAGACTCATTTTGATGTTGAAGTCTTATACTACAAAAAAAACCCCTCATATTTTAATATTTTATTCATAAATTGTAAGAGGAAACTTCTAAATAGGAAAAAAATTAAAGGTAATTTGATATGCACTTAAAAAAATTAAAGTTTTAGTCCACAAATAAAATGTCAGAGAGAATATGTTTAATAAGGAGTTATAAATAAATTATTTTGGACAGAAAAATGCAGTTTCTAAGAAAGTTAAAAAATTATATTTAAAGAAAAACGCTATAATTATTACAAAAAAAAAATTATGTATATCAGTAAACACCAAAAAAATACTTTCAAAAATTTAAAAGAAACATAATATATTACAGATTTAGAAATAATACTTTGTTTAAGTATTTCCCACCAATTAATTATTTTCACAGACAAAGTCATATGTTATAAGATTATTTAAACTTGAATTGGGAAAATAAACCCATTACCACAAAATTTTATTCTGTAGTTAGAATTATTCACAAATGAAACCAAGTGAATTTTAAATAGTAGTAACAGCTGGGAGATCGCTCAGAAAGAAAATGGTCTTTAAAGTGTAAATACATATCTGTGGAGACAAAACTGTGTTTGAACTTTTAAAAGACTTAAATTCTTAAAGTTTGTTGTCTACTTCAAACATGAATATCGAAATACTTGTATTAACCTGTTTTGCAACAGTCGTTGAAAATTCTCAGAACTTTCAAAATGTTTTCTCGAATTCTTAAGAGTTGGGACTGTTAAAAGATAATTAATAAGAATTTTTATTTTCTTAATCTGAATCAATTCGTAATTTGAAGGTTATTCTTATGAAATCTTAAAATTATACTAATTTACATTGAAATTATACTAATTTACATTGCATTAAACATTATCGAAAATTTTCAAATAATACAAATCAACTGAAGATTTTTGAATACTTGTAAATTGAAATGCGTATTTAATAAAAGAAAAAGAAAAAAAGTAAAAAAAAAAGTTATAAAAAAGTGCTATGAAAAGTAACTGCTTTCTCTTTTAATAGTCATTTTTGTGCATTCTTAGTTTAGCTAACAGAATATATATATTAATTCATGACATACACACACACACACACACACACATATATATATATATATATATATATATATATATATATATATATATATATATATATATATATATATATATATTGCCTTTAAGTCAGTTATGTTTTTCTTTCTAATTATTTTATATTGTTTCATAACTAGTGAATTTTTCTATTAACTAAAATTAAACCTCTTTTTTATAAATTATTCCGTATGAAAATAGAATAATGTTGCTTGCCAGATAGTTTAATTAAAAAATCTTAAGTAACTATTTCCAGAGACGTACACGACGATGAATTAATAGTTAATATAAGTTAAAAAGATGTTAGTAAGTTGGAAAAATTTTAATTAGGTATTTCTTATAAATTCTTTGAAAGAGTAATTTGATTGAATCATATTAGGAATAATGTAATGAAGGTTATATGGAAAGTAAGTTCCAGTAATGCATTTGAAAAAAATGAGACAGATTTGGTCAAAGCTATGCATTTATTTATATTTCTAACCCATCTTTACTTTTCGACACAGCAGCATACTACATTAAGGCATTTATCAGTCAATGCCACACCCAATGGGACCTTTTGCAGTATTAAGTAAGGGTAAGATTTACAAGTGTCACAATTTCACCGTAAAATTTTTCTGTCATGCCACTTTCTGTAACTGTTTTACCACAAGGAGAAATTGCATTATGTGTGGGATATAGACGTTATTACATTCCTACTTACATTTTGAATAACTCTCGTATTTGAAACTTTAAATATATTCATTTCAGTTCAAAAATTTCTGTTTAAATTGACAAAATTCGAAAATCAACAGCTAAGGTTAGGTGAGAGATAGATGAATAAATATCTTTGTCATAGATGTGCTATACAGAGATTTATTAAAATACTTCAGTATTTAATATAAAAAGAGAAATGCAAATCTCAAACTCTTGTATAAATCCCGTAGGTACTAAACTTAACAGTAATTCTCTGAACCAAACTGATTGTGTATAAGATGTTAAGACATAATTTAAAGAGATATAAAAAACGATTGCAATTCTTAACTTTAAGAAAAAATTCTGATTCTTTATTCTATGTCTAAATTTTATATGTTAACCGATTGCCTGATTATTCCGAGTTATCTCGTGTTTCTATGTATTGAAGTTAATTATTATCCCGAGAAAACTCGGGCGAAGCATAATTTGTCAGTATGATTTGTTTTATCACGGTTTTACTCGGTCTAGGGAAAAATACAGGAAATATTCAGCTTTTATTGGCAGTTTGCAAAGTTTTGTTGGTTTCGTGGTTCTTTTGCTGGACTGGTCCCGTGTTTTCCACTGTTTGAAAAACAAATTTCAGAAAATCACCGTGAAGAGTCTTCTGCCACACCAGGAACACCCAGCATTAGTCCTTTACCACTCAGGTTAACCTCAAGGCATTTTCCAGATGTTATTCCTGATACTGAAAAAAAATCAAATCCAATGAGACAGTGTACTATGTGCTACCGTAAAACATATTTCAGAGGTAAGTCCATAAGGAAAGAGACCAAATATCAGACTCCAGAATGTCTGGTGTCACTATGTGTTGTCCCTTGTTTTCAAAAACTATCATACAAAGACTAATATTTAACTTTTTCTATTTGCTCGAGATAACTTGGGATAGTGAACTAATATTAAATCTAAATGATTTTACACTTAAAAAGTTAAAATTAAAAAGTTGATTTAAAATCTACGCATTTTGTTTTGTTTCATTTCCTTGTATTTAAAAATAAAATTAAAAAAATGTGATGATTTTTTGCCTTTTTTTTCAAAAAAATTTGTAAGGGAAACGGTTAAATAAATTTAGTATAAAACTAATGTAAAATGTATGAAAATTATAATTAATTTCATTTTGAACTTAGGATTTAAACAGTGGCTGGGCTGTTTCAATCTTAGTTATCATCATTATAGCATGCTATTATGAGTCTAACAAATTCTATTTAAATTACCGATACAGTCTGTTACTTATCATAACGAAATAGAAAACACAGAAATCTTTAGTCGCTCAAAATTGCTTTAATAGATCACAGAGAAAATTTTGTAGCTTCAATTTATTCAAAGCAGAATTTATATGGTTACTTGTACACTAGAAGACTCAAAATTTGCTTATCATTTGCACTTTCACACCACCAATCCCCTTTCGATTTTTCCATCAACATTAATCACTACAAAACAGGCAATAAATCTTGGCTTTTTACCTTACAAAGAGTTTTAATTCATCTCTAAAGAAATAAATGGAATCCCATTCAAAGTATCTCTCGAGAAAAGAATCTTATTTAACTGGAAGCAGCCATACATAGAACATATTTGCGAACAGTCGTACAAGTATAAGTGTATTATATAGTGTTTCCGTTAATATTTTATGTCGTAATTAGATTTATATGATATTTTTCATGCGTGAGTATTTTCTGGGGAATTGTTTGAAACTTTTACATTACAACGAGAAAGTGTTTCATTTCATGACAGGTGTAAATAAAAACAGATTGCCACAAAGGAGAAAATATTTGTAGGAGAAACTAAATAAACAGTTACCATAAATAAAGTAATCATAGACAATGCATATGTGCGATATATATCTAATCATAGACAAATTGTAAATATTTATAAAACGAGTCTCATAATCGTATTCTAGTACCAATAATTATACAGTAGTTTCCTAATTATGATTAACGTGCACTCACGGATGTCTTAGATGTCATTTAACATACTTTTTATTTATCCTGAGGTCATTTTAATTGTTTTTATTAGGATTGTATTTTTGTGATAATTAGTAAGAGATGTTATACTTTGTACTATGTTGAACAATCTTTAAGTATTGTCTTTATGCGTTTCATAATTTAAAGTTGTCATCCCATATTTTCTCACAACCTTTAAAGAATAATTTTTGTCCTCGGTTCTAAAACAGGTTTGAGATTTTCTTCATACTATGAATCATAATAAATCTGTACAATCGAAATTTTAACGATAGATTTTAATATTTACAATTTTGGTATAAGAAAAATTTCTACATTTTATTTTAGTGGGTTACAGAAACTAAATTATTCTCTATAGACAGAACTATAACACGTATTTCTAATTCATGTTCAAATTTAAATGTTTTTGGTAATCTTACTTGAACAAAGGCCGAATGGTTAGGGCTCTGATCTTTGGTACGGGAGTTCGAATCCCAATTCCGCATGGATGCCCTTCAGAACCAGCTTTAAGCAGTAGTTCCCGGTCTCATTAACCCTCGTGTTGAAAAAAAGTAGACCGTATCGCTTCAAACCAAAGTTGATAATTTTATATTATAAAAATACGTTATCATAAAATTGTTTATTATCTAAATAACTCAATAGCCACAACTAACGTTTTTGCCGCCTTTATCGCATATTGGGTAGCAAACTCGTCTATTAAAATTTAGGGCCAGGTTACAAATCTTGGCTGTCTCCTTTGGATAAAGTCGCCTTTTAACATATAAAGGAATCCCATCTTGAAAGGAAAGAAATGCATTTTTTAAGAACATAGTCGAAGTCGTTTGCTTTGAGTATTAAATAATATAATGCTATTTGTTTGTTTAATCATCTTTTTGTGTGCTTTCTCATTAATACTCTTCTAGGGTTATGTTTGAAACCTGCCCTAGGGCATTCTTCAATGCTGGAAATTCATACTTTTCGACGCTGTAAATCATAAAATATATTAGCACTTAACCAATGAACATTAAAGCAAACACATTTAATACAAATATTTATGATAACCACACACAAAAATAGATAATTCGTTTGTTTTAAAGTCTTCTGTTTTGTTATTATTAGTCAATAAAATTATAAAATGATCAGTACTTAATTCGTTTCTCATATAACCAGCGTTCTTCCTGGAAAGCAAATATTTTATAGTTAAACTGATTGAAAGATAGGAAAGAATTTATGGCTTTTATACAACTTTAGAAACAACATGTAGTTTTTATCGATATTTTTATTTCTGAAATATAGGTATTTAACCATGTATAACTAAACCATTTATGCACCATACAAATATAAAATATTATTTCTCTAAATAACGTGGTCGCAACTTTCTTTATCATCTAATCAATCTAGCTGCCATAACTAATTCTTTTCAAATTCATGAATAACAAAGTGCATAATCAAAACCCGACTAACCAAAGAGACCTAAAGCAATCCCTTTTTATACATAAAATGAGAACCATACACAAAAAGATAGTCATACAGATTTCTACAGTTCCTTTTAATCCTTTATCAGTCTAATATCAACAGTCAATAATATTAAGAAAAAGGATAAGTATTTATTTCGTTTTTAGGTTATATCTATTATTCTATCAGTATAGTTATTTATAGATAAATAGGATAAAAAGTAGAAAAGAATATATTACAAATAAACTTTTTAAGAACTGATAAGATAAGTGATGAAATTTCTATTACACGTTGAAAAGTTTTTTAAAGAAATTTAGATTTTTCAATGTCTAAACGACTTCATTACCAAACAATTTTAAACGGCACCCATCTCCATATTTATTTAATATTTATTCATAACATGTTTTTATTTTTATTTTATGAATATTGCAAAGTTCTTAAAATTGTAAATGAGTTATAAATTTTTCAACCAGAATACAAGAGAGTTGCATTACAACTAAACTGCACACTGATTATTTTTATAAACTTTAAAGTTCCATTAACAGAATATGCTACCGATTACACTTCTTTATTTCGCTAAAATAAATCTAATATGCTTAGAATTAAAGTTAAATAGTCATCCTTTTTTAATCCTAAAGTCTTTTGTAATTACTTTAAAGTAGTTCCATTTGACAAATGCGCTGTGATTAATAAACCATAGCGGTTGGAGTTATTTTCTTAGAAGATGAAAGAATGCTACAAATGCATTTATACTTAATATATTTATGCATATTGTTCAGAAAATTTCCTGTGATGAATCACATTCTTAGCAGTTTCAAAATTTACAACTAAGGCAGCATACTTAAATGAAAATAAATATCAATTATTTCAAAGCTTCTTATTTATGTTAATAATATATAACACTGACACTCTTTTGATAAGTATTATTTAAATCTATCTTTCTTAAGTAATGTTTAATTTGTGTTTCTCTATAACTAAAAGACATTAAATTAATTACTTCGGTTCTAGTGTCAACAAAGATTTATAAATCTCGCTAATATCTGTTCATGCGGAAGAAAAATTTTGATACAGGCTTCGCTATATATAACAAAAAATGAAGCAAAATCCAATTACTATATAATTTTCTTACTAATCTCATAATGATTTTGATAATCATCTGATTACATAATGGTTTTACTAGTCCCCTGACCTTCGTGATTTAAGAATATTATTGTAAAAATAACATATATGAAGTGTTTTAAAGGTACGCTCTGAAAAGTGTTTACATGGGAAACAAAAATTTTACTTAGTATTTTATTTATATGCAGTCAATTTAATGAAAAGATTTGTTTAACTAGAACCTTTGCTTTTGGATACTACAGTTATGGATTACTTTCTTAATTTTGGTTAGTTAGTAATGCTAGCAGAATTTTAAATCTAAAATTAACCATTAAAACAAGAAATTTTATAAAATATATGTTCACTGAATTATGAACTTATTAAATGTCCAAGTAATACTACAATTCACTAAAGGCACTTACAGTTAGAAAAGTACAATAAAATATGAAGGAAATCATTAAATTTAATATCAAGTAATGCTTGATTTTTACGTTTAAAATATATTAAATGTTTAGTAAAAATTATTCATATTCTCTTATTTAAGAAAAATATAGATTTCTTATTGAAAAATTATTATTATTTTTTACTTATTGTAGTCCATGCGAAACTTGACACCTGAAAATAATTCTATATATTACATTTAAAATTTACTAAAATGTTTAGGACTTATTTGGCGATGCTTTGATTAAGCTATGTTGTGTTTGATTTGTCTTTTTATACTTGTACAAAAAATGACAATTATTAAACTGGAGAAATTGACTATTATTAGATATTGAAAACTTTCTAAAATATTTGACGCTACTGAGTAACTTTTCTGAATACTACAACAAGTTTGGTTCATTGCTCGTGTAAGTGTGTTAGTATCAGGTGATAACTAGACAATGAAGGACACTGATTAGAAAGTTTTTGAAGTAGAAATTATTTTGCTGAATTTTTGTACATAATAACCTATTTTTACGAAAAACTATTAAAATAGGTTCAATATTGGATATGTTTTTCTCTAATTTTATCGCCACACTTATAATTAAAAATATTTGAGTTTCCTGAATTTTCGAAATATTTATAAAAATTCTTCCAACATAAAAACTTTGTACGCACTTTGGAAGAAAAACCCCCCTACTTATTGTTGTTAAATATTTTTATGGATTTCTTATGCTGTGTCAAATTCCAACATTAAAAATTCCCTTATTAGATAATAAGGGAATATCTAATAATGCCATTATTAGCTTTTGAACATTTTTACAATTATTTGATGCAGCTGAACAACTTTTCTGAATACTACAAGTTTGGTTCATTGTTTTTGTAAGTATGTTAGTATCAAGGGATAACCAGAAAATGAAAGACACTGATTAGAGCATCTCTGACATCTCTGACGTAAGAATGATTTTATTAAACTTTTGTACATTGTAACCTATTTTTTCAAAAAATTACGAAATAGTTTCAATATTGTGTATATTATTCTCTGTTTTCAGCTTTACACTTATAATTAAAATATTTGAGTTTTCTGAATTTTCGAAATATTTATAAAATTTTTTCCAGCTTAAAAAGACATTTTAAAAGAAAAAACTATTTATTATTGTTGAATATTTCTCATGGATTTCTTAAGCTGGATCAACGTCCAATATTAGATATTCCATTATTAGATAATAATGGAATATTTAAGAATTCCGTTATTAGATATTAAACATTTTCTAAATTATTTGACGCAACTGAGCAACTTTTCTGAATACCACAAGTTTTGTTCATTGCTGGTGTAAGTGTGTTAGTCTCAGATGAAAACAAGAAAATGAAGGACACTGTTTAGAGTTTTTCTGACGTAGGAATAGTTTTACTAAATTTTTGTACATAATAACTTCTTTGTACTAGAAATTACTAAAATAGCTTTAATATGGTTAATATTAATGTTTTATTTTACCACCATACTAATAATTAAAAATAGTTGTGTTTTTTTCGAAATATTTATAAAAATAGTTGAACGTGAGAAGACACTCTGAAAGAAAAAAAACCTACTTATTATTATTAAATATTTCTTATAGATTTCTTAAGCTGGGTCAAATTCCAATTCCACTCAAAATTGTTTATTAAGGGCCATTATTTATCCCATAAATTCAAATTATCTGAATAAAAATGTTTTTTTGTTTCCAATCATTATTGCTTCATTAACTTCCTTTTTTATTCATTTTGTGCATTTTTAACAGGGATAAAATTAGCTATTAATATTAAAAGTTAAAATTTGAATAAAAATACTCGTATCACGTAGATTTCAAAAGGTAAAGAAGGTACCAAATTATGCATTTATTGATATGTATCGGTTTATACTCATTAGTTTCAACTTTTAAATGGCTTATTTTATTCATGACGTGAAGTGCATAATTAATGAAAATAAAATAAAAAATTTACTGCAGCTTAATCGGAGATAAAAAAAACATTGGCTATAAAAAGCATAATAATCTATAATCAGAAACTTAATCTAGAAAATATACTGACATGACAAAATAGTTATAAAATAATAAATGCTTTATAATAAGGATGCATAAATTTAAAAAAATATTTTTCCGATAAGTTAATATTTTTATAGAAAAAACTAGCATGTTATTAATTAATGAATAAATAAAAATAATTGCAGAAGCAATACATGCAAGAAAAAAAAAGTTTTAATTTTATTTCTGAATAAGAATTAGAAGGAAGTTTTAATACTTAAAAATTGATTGCAAATGAATGCCATTATAGAAATGTCTTTCTTACTTACATAAAATGAAAATAAAAAAATGAATGACAGGTAATTAAAATGGTACATTAAAGAATGAACAAAAAGACTTAAGTGCCATTAAATTTTGTCTTTTTGTGTTTAAATGTTGCATTCTAAGGACTTGGAGCGTAGAATACGAAAAAATGCATTGATGTTTAAAGTAAAATAAAATACTCGTTTGAAAACAAATAGACAGTGAAACAAGTGCGTTATTTTTGGATGAAGAAGTAAAAAAACCGTTAACAAAAAACAACTACTAATGATACTGGAGTTAAACAAAGATCTTTTTCAAAATTTTAAAACAATTCCTTCTCAGAAGGTTGGCATGTGAATGTATACAAATATTAGTGGTACAAACTTATTTTATCTTAGCCGACTACTGCGATATTCCTTTCCCCCCAACAAGCGTCAAATAAAAAAATATATATAAGAATCATTTCTCAAGAAGTCTAAAAAGCTGTCGCTCGCCTTAAAGTTGCTCGAGTACAAATGGGAAAATAACTGAAAAGACCTTTTAAGGGTCTTTTTTCAATATTTTATTGGACTTCCCCCTTTTCTTTATTTTAGAAGATCGAAATTCCGTATTGTTCTCTAAGCTATAGTGGTAAAAGTCAGTCAGTTGTTAATCGTTTTGTGCATTTGATGTTTTTTCATAATTTTTCAAAGATATCTCTCTGAAGGAATCTTTGTTTGATTAAATGTATTTAACTAATTGTTTAGTTCACTATATATAGCTATATTGTTTATACAAACTAGTGGATTATTCACCAAAACGCTCTGTGACATAAATAGACCTACTAAAAATGGTACGAAATTTAAACAATATTTTATTAGACTTCAATTTTTACTTTATTTTACAAGATCGAAATTCCGTATTGTTCTCTAAGCTATAGTGGTAAAAGTCAGTCAATTGTTAATCGTTTTGTGCATTTGATGTTTTTTCAAAGATATCTCTCTGAAGGAATCTTTGTTTGATTAAATGTATTTAACTAATTGTTTAGTTCACTATATATAGCTATATTGTTTATACAAACTAGTGGATTATTCACCAAAATCCTTTGTAACATAAATATACCTAATTTACGTAATTTAAATAGTTAAGTTGTTAAATGTTTATGTTGAAATCCCATATCCTTTTCTAGGCTAGAATAATGAAATTCTGTTGGTTCTTTGGCCAAGTTGCATATATGTAAATATATGTGAGTGTATGTATATATTACACACATACACATAATAGATATATATATGTATATATCTATCTAATCTATCTATCTCTCTATATATAATATACATACACACACAAACACACACACATACACACACACACACACATATATATATATATATATATATATATATATATAAATATATATATATATATATATATATATATATATATATATATATATATATATATATATATATATACAGAGAGAGAGATGGTTTGAATCTGCAACTAAAATCCTCATATTTTAGGAGTAAAAAAACTAAATTTTATGATTATGAATTGAACATACAGATAAAAGCAGAAAATCATTTTAAAGTGGCTCCTTATCATAAATGTTTGACCATTACGAAATTGTTATTCTCATTCATGTATTCTTTTATTGCAGGATTTACACATTTGCATGGATTCCTCAATGATGGAAAAAGAAGTCTTTTGACGCATCGTTGCCTTACAAACACTTACCACTACCTTCACAATGAATATACTTCTCATTTTATTATTTTTGACTCTTAACGCTTTTCCAGACACACAGAGGCGTTTGTTATAAAATTTACTCAGGCATGAAGTTGGATATATATCTAAGCATATATGTAAGTATATATGTAAGGTTTCAAAACGTAAAATTAATAATTTATGAGTTTGAGAACACAAACACAGCGCACTCTTTTAATGCTGGTGCATGAATTTCTAATTACTCATTATAAAAGCACTTCAAGCATAAGGATAGAGAGAGAGCGTCTTGAGAAAGGGTTGCAGTATGAACCCTGGCTGAGAAGGGCTCCTTTGTTAGAGTTTGGATACTAGCCACACACCGCCATGTTTGATGGATTGCCTGTTAAACTGTGTAATATACATGAATAAAGACAATATAATTAATTAATTGGATATCTGTGTTTTCGTGTGACTGTAATGTCATATATATATATATATATATATATATATATATATATATATATATATATATATATATATATATATATATATGTATATATATATAAATATATATATATATATATATATATATGTATGTATATATATATATATATATATATATATATATATATATATATATATATATATATGTATATATATATGTATATATATATATATATATATATATATATATATATATATATATATATATATATATATGTGTGTGTGTGTGTGTGTGTGTGTGTGTGTAAAAATTAATTCTTCTAGTCACAATATTTGTGTAGCCTCTATTGTTTTACTTGCCCAGGCTACTGGGAAAAGGGAAGCCTAATCATATACCAGTAATGAAAATGCAATCGGCCGACATTGAAGAGAACGGCACAAGTCTAATTAAAACTAGAACTGCTAAAACGGAGATCTTTACTGGTCTACGACAGACAAGAGAAAGGTACAAAAATAACTCTGCTTGAACAGCGGGAGCGAAAACAGAAGGAGTTTTCCCACTTACTCAGCGAATTGAAGTATAAGATCAGGAGAAACGCGGAGCCATTTGCTGGCGACAGCTGGGATACGTGTTGAATAGACAGAAAATTTACATGTATAGGATAGAAAGCTCTGGGAAAGAAATCGAAAGAATTTTAAGTCGAGAATGATCCTTTGATTAAGACATTTAGAGGCTGGGAAAACGATTTTAAGGAATTAGAATGAGAGAGAGGAGGTTATTAAGGTAATATTAAAGTTAATTAATTTTGATATATTATATATATATGTATGTGTGTGTGGAATCTACAATTTAATGTTTATGGTAGTTTATAGTAATATTAAACATAAACACACAAATTAAAAATCTGAAACATTTTAACTGCATTGGAAATTTAAATATTAATTTTTTATTTAATTCTTAGTTTCATTCAAATAAACTTTTATTGTAGAATTTACGCATTTATATCAATTTCAAAATGACCGAAAAAAAATCTACTGATTCTTCGTTGTCTAACAGAATCACCTCTGTCTTCTTAATCAGTGAACTTCTCTTTCTACTTTTTTTATTATGAAAGCTGTCCCATACACACATACACACACACACACACACATACTTTTGTTATTAAGTTTCTTTCATCCATCAAGTTGGAGACGCATAATTAAAGTCTACGGCGAATGCAGTTTTTTTTATTTCATATCAAACTTTTTGTGTCACCCATAAACTCATTAAATATTCATGCTTTCACTTCTATCCAGTTTTCCTTCGTAATATCATGTAAATTTTATTTCTAAGGTAAAATATAGGTAGAACTGATAAGAAAAATTTCTTTAATTACAATGCATTTTTTTCATAAGTAAAAGAAAATTTTTAAAAACCATACCAAGGAAGTTGCCTGCATTAATTATGTTTGTTATGAAAGTGTATCGACATTAAATGTTTCCTGAATTATAAGTTTTAGAAATTTATTTACAGTTGAAATTTTAACTTCGATAGAAACTGGAATTACTTTGATGCATATATTTTTATATTTATCTGAAAAATTAAAAAGAAAAACATATTTCTACTACAAAAATAAGCTTTTTATGGTCTTATAAAAATAATGGAGAAAAGAATAAATAATATTTAATGATAATATGTTTTGTAGTACAATTGGCTAAAGAATAAAACAGTTCATAAGAAATGAATTGTTATTTTATATCAACATCTATCAAAGATTTGTATAAAATTAAAAATTTCTGCTTAGCATTTTTCTTTGATGTTTATGTTTAGCATATAATATTATTTAATAATTACAGTTTAAATTTCTTTCGTATTTATTGGGTGTCCGGATACATATATTGCAGAATAAAATATTATATATTACATACATGATGTTATATCTTAGAGATAAAAATATCCAATTTATTTAACATCAAATTAAGTGACGATGATAATTACATATTAGCGTATACTAATTTAAAAATTATAGTTTTTTTAATTAAAATTATATATATATATATATATATATATATATATATATATATATATATATATATAATGCATTATTTATAAATTTTATATTCTGATTATAGAGTTGTCTGTACTGCAATTTATCAAGTTCCATAAAAACGAATTATATTGTTTCAAAAACCCTGTATGTTGTATTTCAAACATAATGTATTACAAGGTGATATCAAACATTACTATTTTCATACAGTTTTATTTATTTTTCTCTTTTTGCTTCGAATAAAAATCTTCGCTGAAATTCATTAAGCTTAACATTGTCTTAACAACTTTCAAGTATCCGGAGGATCCGACAAGAATTTTTCTTAATATTCGACAAAAGGTTTGAAATCAAATATGTCAGGTGGTTTTTAGCGATATAGTATGCACATACACACACACACACACATATATATATATATACTTATATATATATACTATATATATATATATATATATATATATATATATATATATATATATATATATATATATATATATATATATATATATATATATATATATATATATATATATATATATATATATATATATATATATATATATATATATACATATATATATATATATATATATATATATATAT
The DNA here is from genome assembly GCA_032207245.1 of Pardosa pseudoannulata. Classification (NCBI taxonomy): domain Eukaryota; kingdom Metazoa; phylum Arthropoda; class Arachnida; order Araneae; family Lycosidae; genus Pardosa; species Pardosa pseudoannulata. The sequence continues at coordinate 71,283,827 of CM063502.1, read as the reverse complement.
ATAATATATATATATATATATATATATATATATATATATATATATATATATATATATATATATATATATATATATATATATATACATATATACATATATATATATATATATATACATATATATATATATATATGTATATATATATATATATATATATATATATATATATATATATATATATATATATATATATATATATATATATATATATATATATATATATATATATATACATATATATATATATATATATATATATATATATATATATATATATATATATATATATATATATATATATATATATATATATATATATATATATATATATATATATATATATATATATATATATATATATATATATATATATATATATATATATATATATATATATATATATATATATATATATATATATACCACTGTTCGGGACGACTCGAGACACGTTTTTGGTGGTCATAGGGGCTTCAAAGCATGACTCATCACTGAAGACTATTCTACTGCAGTCAGTGGTATTCCAGCTAGGATGAGCCCAACACCACTGTAAACGAGCTTGTCGTTTTACAGAAATCAATGGTAGTCGGTGGAAGGGTTCAGCCGCCTTTCTGTGAGCCGCCTGTGGATAGTCCCTGCGGTTATTGAAGCACTAGTAACAAGTGCAAAAGCTGATAATGATGCATTTGGGACTGCGAGTTCAGCTCTGATGATTGGTCGGTCCTCACGTTCTGTCTTTTCTCTAGGTGATAGCTTCTTTCTTGACGCTGTGGTCAGCCTTGTATCACCCATTACTGCACATGTCTAGTAGTGACATCAATCCTGCCCAAATGTCGAGAAATTCACCGATTAGACCAGCAGTCTTCTTTGAACCCATCTACACGTCCTCTCTGAAATTCTGACATCTACGCATATTATTTGCGCACCTACATTGATGGCATATTTACTGTCTCCCTGAGTACACAGAATGAAATTCGCAAAGAATTTATGACCTAGAATCGAAATTTCTCCAACTTCCAGTTGCATATCCTGCTAGTCTTACTAGTTGCAGGTAAGATGTGCTGCAGTGACAAGTTCATTCATTGGCTACGAAATTTTAAAATTTTCCTTCTTCCGTCGAAACCTATATGCATATCAATTAGTGTTTTTTTTCGCTAGGAGAGTATATAGATGTTTCCAAATAAAATGACTCATATTACGCATAATAACCATTCATGCTGCCGTATGAAGCAAAAAACTTTTATTATTTTTATCACGAATCTTTTGATAGCACAGAGTTAAAATAATAAATATTTTAAAAATATTTGTTTAGTTATTCAAATTTATAAATTGCTTAGTAAAAATATTAGAAAGGTAATCAATAAACGTTGAAATAAAAAATAAATTGTTTCTACTTTCTTTCATAGAAAGTTTTGTCTATTTTTCAATCCCATTTCGATGGAAGAAATATTAATTTTCAGAGTATCTAGTTAATTACGTATGCAAATAAGCTGTTAATTTAAAATACTTTATTGCTTGTGGTGTCATATACAATATTTACTGAAAGAAAAATACTTATCTCCAAATGGTTGCACTTAACATGATTACTTTTAAAACTAAATTTTGGCCTCTAATTTATTCTTCAATTATTTTACTCAAAAGATTTCGCTAGAATTGAAATTCAAATTACTGTATATACATATATATATATATATATTATATATATATATATATATATATATATATATTATATATATATATATATATATATATATATATATATATATATATATATATATATATATATATATATATATATATATAAATATATATATATATATATATATATGTATATATATATATATATATATATATATATATATATATATATATATATATATATATATATATATATATATATATATATATATATATATATATATATATATACATAACAATTATAACAAATATTGATGAGATGAATCGTAGGACAAACTATTTTTAAAACGGAAATCATACTAAAAGAAAATATAAGCAATAAAATATTTTGTGAACTTTTAACTTTTCATTTCTTAAAATCATTACTCGTATGTTTAAATTGCAAGTTTACGTACGGCTATAACAGTGCATATGATTTTTGGTTACTTCAAAATATTTTCATACATTTTTCTGTAAAATATATTCGAAAACTAGTTCTGATTTTTACGGATTCGTTCACAATCATTTCCCATTTTCT
>CM063502.1:71259115-71276615 GCA_032207245.1 Pardosa pseudoannulata | reverse complement strand
CTCTAACAATAAACAGTTTATAAGTATTTAAGCTATTTTAAAATAGCTCCATGAAACTAAATCTGAACTTAAATAAAGGCTTATTTTTCCGAATTAAAACTAAAAGGCATTTGAAAGTGATTTAAAAGGAAAAGTACAGCTACAACAATTGAAACTATATAGCAAGAGTAAAATACTTTTACGGGAAAAGCAATCGTAATTTCTTTTATCAGTTTGAAACAATGTTGCAGTTTTTTAGTACAGTAAATTTCGAATGGTACATTTGTGAATGGAATAAATTAATGCTTTAGTTTAAATGAAACTAAACTTCAAAAGAAATAAAATTCTGAAAAAAATAATGAAATCCATCTAATCTAACTAAAAAATGATAAAAAAGATAACTTGTCAGATTGGAAAATTAAAAGTATATAAAAATATTTAGATGCAAATTAAATGAAATTCTATTGAATGGTTGATTACCTATAATAGATAAATATATTTTTAGTTTGTTTTAGATACATGTTATTCACTTTTACTTTCCTTTTGTACAATAGATGCAAATTATTTTGTAATCTATCATTATTAAAAATGTTTTATTTTGATTAAATTGATATCACATCCAACTTGAGCTAATTAAAGTGTATATTTTATTCTTTCAGAATATACTAAATATATTAGAATACATATGTAATATCCATTCGTGGAAAAAATGTACTTGTACATTTGAGGCATATTCAGTTAACATTATACTGTAAGTCCTAGTAAAATTATCTTTCCAGAAGAAGGGCCTTTACCCCGTCTATCCTTAATATTTTTTTTCCAGTGCAGTACATTATACTTGAAGATTCATCCTTAGAGCTCAGAGGGTTCGTTAACACTTTATTATGGGACCTCTACATCGGTGGTCAACATTGCTCACTATGAACGTACCACACAAATACACCATATTCTAGTCATGAACTGAATCTAAACAATATATACTGGTCAAATAATTTTTCCACTTGTAAAACAATTACCACAACGTTTGCGACCACCCAACGAATGGTTTTACTAAACATGCATTTTAGGACTTTAGAAAACTACTTTAGTATTGTATGATAATATAAGACTTTATATGTAGCACAGGGTAATTTTAAAATAAAAAACAAACTGCATACCAAGCAATGGTCAGATCAACATTAATACCGAGGGGGTTTTAATAAGATGGTAGCTACGGTATTCAGTGTCTAGAAATTATGCTTGAAATGTATTAGAATAAGCATTAAACAGTAGTTCTTGGTTAAATTAGCTTTCCTGTAGGAAATGTTTTGTCTTTTTTCTACTGTAGTTCTTATTGAGCCACTGCAAGACCGCCTCAATGTGTAGACAGGAGATGGCCCATAGTTGTCGATGATGGTGTATGGTAGAAATGGCGATGATGTTGGGAGTGACTTTCACCAAAGACAGACAGCTTGTTCAGCTGTAGAGCACAGTAAGTAGGTGACATGTCCACGCGAATGGCCACCATTAGACTTACATTATTTATTACTCATTCTTTTGTAGCTGCTTTTAGGTCACAAAAGCTTATTAAATTTATGGTTTTTTTATTATATTAAAATATAAGCCAGTATCAAAATTTTAATTCTCCTTAATTACACTTGTATTTATAAAGTAATCTCATGATATATCTTAAATGATCTTAAGAACTTTTCTAACTTTTAAAAAATATTACAATCCTGAATTAAACAATAAAAAAAAGTATATAAAAGTATACTACTTCACTATACTTGCGCCATCTTTAATAAATAAAAATATGTCCAGGTCTAGAATTCCCTGAAGGGGAAGCTGCTGAGTAAATGTTGCTTAAAGTACTACATAAAGTCACAATGAAAGGTACTTTCGTTATTTCAGCTGTTAGTTATATTTTGTGATAGTTTAATTTGCTATTTACAAATGGTCACTAAAATATATCTGTAAAGTTATAACAGTAAAATATATTGTATTTACGATTCAGACTTTTAGAAACAGCTATTTATCAAGGTTACGTTAAATTTTCTAATTTAATTTTTTTAAAGCTGACTTTGGTCATTAACGAGTCAGTAGAAAGCACAAAGGTGTGGCTAGCTTTCTTTGACCTTTATGTTGACACAGAAGTTGAGACAATGAAAGCTAACAGCTATCAGAGCCCATTCGTGTTTATCAAGACCGACCCATCTAGTGGCTCAGCGTGAGGAGTCAACTAGTCTTGGCGTTACGATGGCCGTCATCATGATGACCACTGCAGTGGGCCATCGTATACCATAGTGTACCATAGGGGAGCCATAACAGAATACTTTTGCCCATTTAATGAATTAAATTGATAACACATATGTATTTACATCGATGCAAACTAAATATATGATGATAAGGGGATATATTTAGCACCGCGATGTTTTCACAGTAAATACTAAATAGCATAGCATAAAAAGATATTATATATAGTGGTTTCAGGTCAGATGATATCAAGGGTAATCAGTGCTCGGAAAACGAGAGTTGAAGATATCTTGGTGGCAATGAAGCTTGTTGAAAATGTAATTGGCATTAAACAGTAGGTCCTTAAGATATTATGTTTGCAGAAGCATAACGAAACTGACCATTTAATGAATGATTTTACTGCTAACGTATATAAGGTATTATAAGTAGAATCACAATGTGTGTAATTCGTGATAAGAGAAATTCGCGATGCATAAATGTATTTTGACTAACGGAAATTTTCAATAACTAATATCAGATAGCAAACTTGCTGCAGTGTTGCAACATTCTGCTTTGCAGCCTTATATAGTAATATGTGTAATAACTTTATAATTTGTTTCTACTTTTTCCTACTAAACGTTCTAATCTGAAAAATATTTTGAACAAAGAATCGACAATTTTTGATATTTACGATTGTAAAAAATGTGATACTGCTTCAAGAAATGTTCAAAAATATATCATACACATTTAGAGTCTTAAATTAATTCGAGTCTTAAACATCAATCCTAAGATATTCCTATTAATGATCCTGACTCAGAGATATTACCAATGACTATTATGAAATAGCAGATATGCTGTTCTCTTTCAGCTGTCTGTTATAGACTTATTTTATTATTTTTTGTTAGATGTCTTACCTCGCTAGTTTATATCCATCTTAAATATTAGAGAGACGTACTTCTATTTGATCATAGAATTAAGAAAAATTAAAAGATTAAAATTAGAAAAATAATGTGTTCTACCAGAATCATTCTATATATAAATTTAAAAAATAACTCATGAATAGAAAATTTTTTATTAAAGCTTTATAAAAGCAGATTATCTCAACGCTCTGTGGTCAGGTTTCAGTAACAAGGGTTATAATTAGATTGGGACTTACTGCTTAACGTGAGTTCCAAACACTCTTGGTAGGTGTGGGCTACAAATCCTTCAGTCAGGAATTAAAAGGCTGTATCATCAATCATTTCAAGTCATCATTTCACCTAATCATCAATCATTTGGCAAAATATAAACATAATAATTATTATATCAATATGATAAATACTACACCAATATAAAATATTATATCAATGTAATAAATACTATATCAACAGTTGAATAACATGCAGGAAAAATGCAGGCAATTTTCATCTACTGCCGTTTCCTAACGGCTACGAACATCCATGCAAAGTGGGATTCAAACCCACGTACTACGGTACCGAAGATTAACGGAGTAACCATTAGGTCATCATTCGGCACTAAAAGTATGTATTCTGGATGGAAGCCACTCCTAACCATGCCAGTCTATATTTGGATTATATATATATATATATATATATATATATATATATATATATATATATATATATATATATATATATATATATATACATATATATATACATATATATATATATACATATATATATATATATATATATATATATATATATATATATATATATATATATATATATATATATATATATATATATATATATATATATATATATATATATATATATATATATATATATATATATATATATATATACATATATATATATATATACATACATATATATATATATATACATATATATATATACATATATATATACATATATATATATATACATATATATATATATATATATATATATATATATATATATATATATATATATATATATATATATATATATATATATATATATATATATATATATATATACATATATATATATATATATATATATATATATATATATATATATATATATATATATATATATATATATATATATATATATATATATATATATATATATATATATATATATATATATATATATATATATATATATATATATATATATATATATACAGATACCACGATAGCTTACCAAGAGGGCCATGATAGCTTAACTAAACTTATATAATCATTTTACGTAACTTATTTTCACTCCTAAGCCTTCCCATCAGATATACGTTTAACAACACTGATTGGTTGTCTCTCTTGTGTCCTCATGACCTAATAATATAATCATTATCTTAATCAAATTCTATACAGTACTTATCTATCCGAGAGTTTATTCTTATGAAGATCTTACGTAAAAAAAAAATATAAAATATATTTAGTGTCATTCCTTTGTAGATATTTATGACAACACATTCAGTTACGAGGAAAAAAAATACTGATCTCCATTCCTTTGTATAATATTCATATCGACAGCTTTTACACTACACTTCTCAAAACTACATACTTATCATTATCTACCATGATATATGCGCGAACTTTCATCAAATTTGATTTTTTTTAACTGAAGAAAAAGTGAGCGAACATGAAAGCTAGATTATTAATAGCAAGATAAAAAATGCGAGCTTTCTTGTCGCTCGCTAGTCTACAATAAATGGAGTCATTTTCAAGCATTCTCGTAAAAGCAAAATACAATTACATTGATTCTTTACAATTTTCCTTACACCATTTTTCCTGTAAAGAAATTTGAGAGTTCTGAATACAACATCTTTGAAGTTTGGTCTTTGTCTCCGTTATGTAGAGTAAGTACACTGGAAAAAATCTTTTGTTTTAAGAACGTGTTTGATTTTGTTAATGTGTCTAGAAACCTTTTTAAAAGTTTTCTTAAAGAACTCCGCTGTTGAAAGTTTCAGATATACTAGGAGGGAAGAGGATTTGACTATTGCTCTTTGCTCTCAATATTCCTTTTTTTGTAAAAAGATTCTATAAGTTTGTTTGCTACTTCTGATCTTTAAAATAAGCTGGAAAAAATTCCCTGCTGTAAAAAAAGGAATGTGGATATCGCTTTTTAGAGTGTGAAGTAACAAAGAACATTTGGAAATATTTTTAATGATCTATTCTTTTAAGGAATAAGTTCTCTTTCATCTGAGAATATAATTGTAGATTTAAATAAAAAAGAAATGACATTACTTATTTGGAAATTAATTAACATATTTTTATTTACTACATTTTCTAACTAATAAACATATCTTTAAATAAGAAATTATTGTTTTTTGCTACAAATTTACTGTTTACTTCTGACATAGAATATTTAAAGCTTGTCGTTTATGTGGTAATGTGCCTATATTTCTACATAAGAGACATATTTTAAGTATTCCTGGTTTACTAAATGCATTTTAACAATGGAACAACGGGATGGGTTATTTTCATCTAATAATTATTTTATGTCCAATTTTCTCAAAAAGGTTTCTAAACAAATTTGACTGAAATAAATTTTTTGACTTTTACTAATTTTTACCTATAGAAGTCTATGAAAATATAATATTGATGAATCCGTGCATATGTGAAAAATTGTTCATTTCTAAGCTTCCATGTGTGGAAACAAAACTGTAGATATATGTTTGAACAGTAAAATAACAACATGTAGGAACTATACAAAATATAAACAAAAAGTTTCCCAAACTGTGCATGAACTGGGTAAGAAAACTTGACAGGTAAAAAACTAAATAATTCCATTAAAGTTAAATATATATTTTTCTAATTTAATATACTTTTCGATATTGTAATAATTTATTATTTTTTATCAATTATAATAATAATAATTTAATGTATAAAAGTGAATAAATGCCTTTATGTATAAATACATTGTTCTTTTTAGATAACTATACAAACTCATATAAACCGGGGCAAGTTCGTCCTACCCCATGATTTTAGGTAAATCGAAAGTTGCTGTTCTAACATATATTATTCTAAATTTGTATAATTTTAAGTATTCTATAAAATGTAATAAATAATAAATTGTATAAAAAAATTGTAATATCTAAAAATGAATAAATGTCATTACGTATAAATACAATGTACTTTTTGAATAACAATGTAAATTCATATTTACGGGGTAAGCTTGTCCTACCCCATGGTTTTAGGTAAACCAAAACTCCAGCGGATATAGCTTTAAGTAAACTGAATTATGAACGTAATTTTGCTTTTTAAACTTTAAAATCTTTAATTTTTCATGCATTATATATTGTGACGCTGCTACATTTTATTGCGACCATAAATATATATTGTTGATTGTGCATTGTATTTACTTATTTTGTGTTTATTCTTCAATTCTATTCTATCTCTATAGGCAAGTAAACTAACCCGCATTTTAAAGGGATTAAAAAAAACCCTTTAGGTTTTTTGAAAAATTTAAAATTTATATTTATTTTTATTCTAAATTTATAAAAAATAAAATTTCAGAAGACAGTAATTAAATTAAATAAATTGTTTATGAAATTGATTAAAAGAAATAGAGTAAAATTATAAAATAATATGATCATAATTTCATACACCTTCTATGAACTAAGATAATTTTCGTTTTCATATGATCATATTAATGTTTCAGAAAATGAATAATTAGAAACAAAAATTTTTATTTCCTGTATTTAATAGTTAAATAGCTTTCACCTTTGTATTTTGCACATTAAAATTATTTGAAAATTTAGTAATAGTTTAATTATAATGCATTAAATATCATACCATAAAAATAATAAAAATGATTATCCCAAATTCTTAAGGTAATTGAAAAAATTCTAATCATTGTGATTTCAAACCATTTTCATTGAAACATTTAATTTCACACACATAAAAAAATTAAAAGTTAAAGCTCCTGCCAATGTATTAAAACATCATACAGTAAAACTATGCTCATTATCAAAATATTGCCAATTAAGTCTCCATTAAATAGTTTAAGAAATCTCAGTTAATTTCAAAGAACGATCTCTATAGCGGATATGGGATTGAAAATTCTTTTTATAATCTATCTAATATCTTCAGTGCTTAAATGCTTTGATTTTAAAAGGCTTCATAATCCAAAGAAAAGGGAATACTAAGAAGGGTTTATTACTGTGATTCAAATGTCACGGAAAAGAGATTTATGCATGCTTAACAGACTGTTTTCGCATACTCCTAGAAAGGTAGTATTAGTCTGACAAGTTGAATTTTCCTTGTTCAAAATGAGATGCTTATAACAGCAGTTACAGAAGAAGCAAGTGGTACTTTTTCTTCAGCTTAAAACACTAAATAAGATTTTATTACTAAGTCATATTTTTAAATGTATTTACACATTTTAAATTTCAACCTTAAGTTGGAAAATTAACTACAATTTTTATTTGTATTGTAATTTATGTATGGAAGAATTGCGTATGTGAAACATATTTTCTGAGTTATGTGAGTCTCTTTATATCATTATTTTAACCTTTCCAGGTTTCCTTTTATTTAAAGAGTTAAACGTTCATGGGTTTAAATGCTGGTAAAAATTAGTTAATGGAGATATCAATGGACTAATGCTAAACTTCAGTTTTTTCATATAATCCTTATATGTATTAAATTTTGTTAGTTAAAAACTATTTATTTCTATGTCAGTTTAATAATCTAACTTGGATTAATAATTGATTCCATCATTAGACATCAATTTCTATTTGTATTCTAATCTATGTAGGGAAGAATTACGTATATGAAACATATTTTCTGAGTTATGCGAGTCTCTTTATATCATTATTTTAACCTTCCCAGGTTTCCTTTTATTTAAAGAGTTAAAATTTCATGGTCTTAAATGCTGGTAAAAATTATTTAATGGAAATATCAGTGGACTAATGCTAATCTTCAATTTTTTCATTTAATCTTTATATGAATTAGATTCTGTTAGTTAAAAAATATCTATTTCTATGTTAGCTTAATAATCTAACCTGGATTAATAATTGCATTCCATTATTAGACATCTTACAGGATGTTACTTTACTCAACTTTTAATGCTCTAAAATATTCCAATTAAATATTTTAATTTGACTAATTTAACTCATCTATTTCCCCAATTTCGTATTGAAAAAGTTATTAAATATACACAAAGAACTTATGCATAATTTAGCACCTCACGAAATAATTTGTTACAGTCTGTAATTTTATTGCCAATAACTTCAAAAAAGAACATCCATACTTTTCAATGGCTCTTTTGTCTTAGAAGCTACTACATTATGTATATGCCGGCCGTTCAATAGATAAAAGCTTCGGCTGTGAAGTATGTTAAAAAACGCATGATTTGTTAGATATTCCGATCGGTATCACTAGTATAGTTACAGCTGTACAAAAAGTTTAGCTCTTTATATCACACATCATTCATAATTCTCTATCTCGGGCTCCACCCTACTAAAAAGATCTCACAAAAGGATGTTCACCCCCACACCCGGAAGGTAGGTTCCGGCGCGCCTATGCAAACCCCATTCTTCATGCGATTATTAGCCCTAACGCCCTGTTATTTATCACATGTTTTCTATAGGGACTTCTTATTTATTTACTTATATCAAAGTCATTCCATCACTGCAAAGTGGCAATAAGCGAATGAGATACGCGTGTGAAGATCTGATTGAAAGATTGTAAGAAGCCAATCGAAGAGTGTGATCTCTTTAGCATTTTCTACCATGACGTTAGATCTTGAATAATTTCAAACTGAATATAATTTGAATTGCATCGGAAAAAGAGCGATTTAATTTTAAACATATTTAGCATGACATGTCTACATTTTTTTTCAATGCTAGATCTATTCACTCTGTGAATTATATTAAAACCTATACTTTAAGAGTCATTATTCCTATACTCTTTATCACATTCTTTATGTAGATACAGTTGTTATTTCTTTGTTTATATTCTTTCCGTTACTACAAAGTCTCAATAAGGAATGAAATACGCATTTAAAGTTCCAATAAATAGATAGAAAGCAGGTACCTTAAGAGCGTGATCTGTTTAGTATTTTCCCTACGACTTTAGATTTTTAATAAATTTCAAACTAATTAAATGGTTAATTTAATCAGCCATTAAAATAGTGATTAAATGGTCATTTTAATGACTGATTTAATCAATGGTTAATTTAGGCATAATTAAAAAACCAATAAGAATTTAATCTTAAAAATCTTTTGGATAATATTTCTTCTTTTTTAACAAGCCTAAAATATTCACAAAGTAAATTAGCTTTGACCATTCTTCGTACGAATATTAGCCCTAACACCCCCTTGACTTATTCTCCGTCATCTCTAAAGATTCTCTTATTTGTTTATTTATATCAAACTATTCCCTGACTGAAAATTTACAATAAGCGAATGAGATATTGAAGTGTAAGTCTGGTAGGAAGATGAAGATAGGAAGTACCTTGAAGAGAGTTACCTGCTTGGAATTTCCACGGTGATGAAGCAAAATAAATATAAAATTGATTTTATCGAATTTATCAAATAAAGGGAATAATTAAATTTGAAAAATCTTTCGGAAGAAATTATTTTCCTTTTACAGGTGAATCAGTTTAGATTACCTTTTTCATGAAATCATCACTAACAGTCTGTTACTTTGCACGTCTTTTTCAGAGACTTGTATTTTTAACTTATTAAAATCCTACTATCGCTGCAAAATGGAAGTAAGAGAATAAGGTATGCTTGTGTAGATCTTTGAAACATTGGAGGCAGACACTTGTTGATCGCGATCTGTGTGGAATAATCACGATGATTTAAATCATGAATACATTCCAAGATGGACATAATTTCGTCGAAATAAAAAGAATAATTTAATTTTAATTGTCTTCCGGATAGAATTTTTGAACATTTATAAGACTAGAAAGATTTGCAGGGCAAATTTGAAATCATATACTGGAAAAATGTCGTAAATTATCACAAAAGGATCAACTGATGGCAAAAGATAAATTATTTTCAATGCATTTCACCCTTAAAATTAAATGAGTGGCTATATTTTTTCTATGGCCGCATATTTTGATAAAAATGAAATTTCTTAAATTATATAGATATGGTAACACATGAACTTAGAAACTTGATAAAAGTATTAAATATTTTATAGGGTTTGAAAATAAAAATATAAAATTTACCTTTTACATGCTAAAACTCAGGTTGTATAAGAACATAAGTAAAAACAGAGAATATATTTAGATACATAAAGTTAGCTTGCTTAAGAAAAAAATTCTTCTATGTTAATTATTAAAACCCAGGATATTATCTTACTTCTAAGAAGCATTTTACAGTCAGATAAAATCTTAGAGTAATATTCTAGTGAAAAAATTGAATTGAATACGCACACTTAATAATTTAGAGAAATTTCCTTTCTGTTTTTTATATAAACCAGTGGTCTTTACGTGTATAGACATGGATGTTTTTTAAAATTTAGTTGATATGACCTACATAGGTCAACTAAAATATAAAGTTATTTTCCAGTGTGGTGAAATATACCTTTATTCGATAGATAAAACATGAACATAGAAATTTCTTAAAGAAATTAAATACATTACGTAGTCTCAGACAATAGCTATATCCCATGTTATGAAATTTGATCAATATCTACTGAAAATGGGATTTTACGCATCAAAGAAAGCGTCTCTTGATGCATAAAGTTTGCTTACATAAGAAGAAAATTCTTGCATATTAACTATTTTCTTACAAAATTTACCTTGCATGTAAAAAATGTTAGAAACTAGAAAAATAATAAGTTTTAATGCTGTTTTAAAAAATTTTCAATTCAACATGTAAAGTAAATTAATTTACAATACTCCTTCTCCTTAAAATAAAAAAGTAGTTCTAGTTGCTACATTCATATATGTATAAATAATTTAAATGATTTAATTTATATATCAGTAATGTAGTCAGACAAAATTATGAAAAAAATATTTTTTTTTAAAGTTAAAGCTTTTTTAGTTTTGATACAATTTATTTTCATCTGACAAAAGTAATCAATTGTAATTAATTATATGCATTACAGTATATATAAAATATATAAGTAACTAAAGGAGGTAAAAAATAGAACTTACAGTTTTAGTGTTCTGATATTGGGCTACAAAAGTAAATTTAAACAATTAGAATCCTAGTACAAATTAGTATGCATTTTCTTACGTCATCATTAATATCATTATAACTTTCATAAATAAATATAATTTTATTAATATGTGTCTGTTTGTTAAGTATTAAAATATGCTATGTAAATTTAGGGGAAAACTTAAAAAACATTATTCTGATTGATCTAAAATTATTCTGTTATGTCTTATTCATTGTTTAACACTTTCGTTTCCTGAAAATCGATGGGTCGAGTATCACTCTACTTTACACACACATATAATAATATATATATATATATATATATATATATATATATATATATATATATATATATATATATATATATATATATATATATATATATATATATATATATATATATATAATATATATATATATAATATATATATATATATATATATATATATATATATATATATATATATATATATATATATATATATATATATATATATATATATATATATATATATATATATATATATATATATATATATATATATATATATATATATATATATATATATATATATATATATATATATATATATATATATATATATATATATATATATATATATATATATATATATATATATATATATATATATATATACATATATATATATATATATACATATATATATATATACATATATATATACATATATATATATATATATATATATATATATATATATATATATATATATATATATATTATATATATATATATATATATATATATATATATATATATAATATATATATATAGAGAGAGAGAGAGAGAGAGAGAGAGAGAGAGAGAGAGAGAGAGAGAGAGAGAGAAAGAGATAGATAGATAGAGAGAGAGAGAATTCATCTGTGACGCTCTGCTGCCCTAACATTTTACATTCGCTTACATAATGCCATGAGGACGCAAGAGAGACAGCCAATCAGTGTTGTTAAGCGTATATCCCATAGCGAGGCTTAGGTACGAAACAAAGATATGTAAAATGATTATATAAGTGTAGTTGAGCTAACATGGTACTCGTGGTATGTTCGAGTCTTTCGCCAACAGGAAGAAGATTTTTCTAAGACAAAAGAGTTTAACGCCAAGAGGCTACTAAGAAGATGACGAAATAGCGGATTTGGTGGTTTTTTAATATAAGAGTTAGTAAATTTAGACTAAAGTATTAAATTTTTACATTACATACATATAATCCAAATATAGACTGACGTAGGTAGGGGAGGCTTGCCTCCGGCATACGTACTTTTAATGCTGAATAATGACCCAATGGTTAGGGCATTAAACTTCGGTATCGGAGTTCGTGGGTTCGAATCCCACAGTAGCATGTTAACTGCTGAAAGCCTTTAGAAAACGGCTTTCAGCAGTACGTTCGTGTCTGAATAACCCTCCTGTTGCAAAAAAGTAGAATGTAGAGCTCCAAAATAAACGAAGCGTAATTTTATTAGTATGTACTTTAGTATGTACAGACAAATAGATTAACCAGGTTTATTCCTGGATGAGGACTAATGAACTACTTAAGCTCAGTAGAAATGAGTTAAGGGTAGCCATTGGTCTGTTGACTGGCCATTGTTGCCTCAAGAGGCACCTTAACATTATTAGCATCACGGATAGCCCAGTATGTAGGTGGTGCCATACGGCGGAGAAGAGTTCATCCCACATTTTGTGTGAATGTGACAACTACTGAGCTAAGAGATTTGAATTTCTTGGATATCATTTCATTGAACCGTGGGAGCTGATCAACTTCCCGGTTAAATTTGCTGCTTAGATTTATCTCAGCTTTTGGTCTCTCTGAGACCTAATTGTTAATATTTTTTAACCTTGTGCTGTGTCTCTTTGTTCCAGTGAATGGGGAGCTTTTTAGTACAATAGGCCTTAGGTCGCAGTGCTGGTACCCTTCTGGGCCACCCCACTAATGTATTTTATTAGTAATTTTCCCTCGAATACGTTCCTGCATATAGCTTTTATCCCCTCTACAAAAAAATCTGTTTACAAAATCAAATATTTTATAAAGTTTTTGTTTATATTAATACTAAATTTATCGAACATATGCCGATAACTACTCATAATCCTAGAGTTTCTCTTCTAATTCTCAATGGCCGCTCACAAAAGAAGACAATTCTGGTATATTAACTTCTGTGCAACAAAAAATGACCTTAACAAAATGACTTTACCTTTAAAAAACCGGCAACCATATAAAACGTTAAACAGTAATCCCCCTTTCCTACCCCCCCAAAAAAAAAATAAATAAATTTCTATTTCATGGAAGAAAAGAGGATAAGTACTTTTGTATCTAATGTTTCAGAACGCTTTTAATTTCATTTCACATCTAATTTACTTTTTTTTCGAACATTTCTAAAGCATTCGTCAATATTTATCATCGTAACAATGCTAATAATGGAATAAAGGTTCAATTTAAAATAACTAGAACAAATTCTAACCTTTTTATATTGAACTTATTCACGTTACATTAGCTTAAATAAATTTGGTAGAAAGGGTTTTATATTTTATTACCTCTGGGTGAATTTTGTAACACTGTATTTTCTACAATAAATATAATAAAAGATTCAATAAAAATGATTATACTTTTAAAAAAATAATGAAACATCTTTACCATTTAACGAAACCATTTTTAACATTTTATAATAGTGACAACGTATGTATTATATATATATATATATATATATATATATATATATATATATATATTATAATTTCATACAAAAGTAGGACTTTAATTTTATCACAAGATGCATTAACAATGTTTAATTTGCATGCAATTATTATTTTTGTCATCAAAATATTTTCATTAAAGAAATATCAAATTAAATTATACAACTTCCATGAAAACTGAACATAATAGCAAATAATAAAAATCTAATGTTACATTGTGTAATTATTTTTTTTTTAATTTGCTTTTACTATTAGTAAGGGAATGATTAAGAGGAGGTGATTTCTAAATGTGGTGTATTATTTCTATCTGATATATAACTTATTTTTTTGAATGTATTATTAATTTCTTAAATTTCTAACACTAGTTTTTTCGGGTTTGGGTTGGTTTGGAGTGCTGCGGTCTACTTTTGCAACACGAGGGCTAATGAGATCGGGACCTACAGCTTAAAGCCGATTCCGAACGACTACGAACATCCATGCTACAGTGGGATCCGAACCCACGAGCTCCGGCATCGAATGCCAGCATCCTAACCAATCGGCTACCGTTCGGCCTAGTTTTTCTCGGAGGGAACACATTTTGTTTAAATGGTACAGATATAAAATAATGTTTATGTTTGACTCCTCTTAAGAAAATCTTTGTTCTGGCTACAGAAGAAGGACCGATACTACTATCCACAATATACTATATGTATATTTTTTTACTTATACAAAATATTATACTATATGCGGATACACATCATCATTTTTTTTTTGCTTCCTTGTTGTAACTACGAATTTGGAACTTATTTTACCGACAATTTATTACAGAATTTTTACGTTATGTCTTGGGGTGTTTCACAAAAGTTGCTGTGAACATTTAGCTAAAAAATTACAACTTCCTATGTAGATTGCTTTCACGCATACGCATTGGAACTTTTTTTAGTAAACCTGTTCATATCTCTCTCATCCAATATTTCCATTTTTGATAACAGGGTACTGAGTACAATGACATTTTACATGATTCTTGAAAATAGCATTTTTTCTGTTATATTTAGAACTTTTATATTTAGAAAATTTGGTATAAAAACCTTAAATTTTCCAAGAGCTTACATGATATCCTCATAAAATTGAATTCAGACTATTACAAGAAAAATCCTAACCATGTTCTAAATTTTCAACACTTTTCAGATATTTGTTTTTACAAAACATATTCCAAAACATATTCATTGAGATCTCATTTGAGGTAAAACATTTCTGAAAGGTCCCTTTATTGTAGAAATGTATGAAGTCTACCTGTACTTTACAATTATAAAATTTCAGGATTATTTTTCGTGTATTTTTCTACATATTCAACAAAAATGTGTAAGTCATCATCGACGTTGACATATACTTATAACCGTTAATAAAATGCATTAATTAAAAGGCTGATTATTGTGATTATTACGCAAATAAACTGGAAATAAGCCTTTAAAATAAATAAATATTTAAACTAAAGTTGCATTGAGCATTTAGAAATTTAATATTAAAGTTTAGAATCCAAATAAGTAGTGAATTATTGGTAAAAAAACAACGTACAGCAAAGCCATTATATTTGAAGTAAAGAACGCGAAGTTTTAACGAAAAATACATTTATGTGAATATAAATGAGTAGCTCATTCCTTTAAGGTCTACTAAATAACTTTACAAAATTACACTGATCTAAGAGCTGTTTCTGGTTATCAGTACAAATGAACTGAAGATAAACCTCGAATGTTTCCAACCGGGAAATTTATTCCTTTGAATAAAAGTTTTAATTCAATAGAATCTTTGAATTTATAATTCATTACATAAAGGATTTGGTGTAGGCTGCATAAAATTGCATATTTTTGAGCCTAGATACATTTAAATTTGTGGCTCTAATACTGATGTGTATCCTTTAAACCACATTTATATATTCACTCAGGTCTAAGCACGCTACTTTGAATGAATCCATGGAATAACCGAGAGATTTTATCCTAAGATGGGAAAGATTTGTGTGGAATGATAAGTTCCACACTCCGTAAGCGAAGGAAAGAATCCCGTTAAGAAACTACAGATATTTTTTTGTGTAATGCTTTGTTTAAAATCAAAGAAGAATTGAATAGAATGTTCTTTGGCAGAGAATAGGGTAATGATTTTCTTGAAGCAAACAAATACTAATAATTTTCTTTATATCTTATAATTGTTTTATTGTATAAATTACATTATTAAAGCAACACTATTTAAGTATAGTTTGAGTAATAGATAAAAAATTAATCTTAAATATGTAAGTCGTGTGAGAAATATTTGTGTTTGAAGGAACTATGGCGTATTAAATACCGATCACAATTTTCTACTGGCATCTGTATCAACTTCTTTAAATCTGCATTAAAAAATAAAAAAGAAATTCAAATTATCTAGAAACTATTTTAGAAGTTTTATCATCAAATTGAAAGAATTTTTTCTTCATACTCAACAAGTTATACTTTTTAAAATATACAGAAATAGTAGAACTATAAACTTACGAAAGCAAGATCTGGAGAGTTTTAAATGAACTGTATGTCACTTAACCGTATAAACTTTTTCTCTATAATTATATATAGATTTTCAGGTTCCTCTTTCGTGGAAAAGTCTGAATTATTTCTTAAGATCTGTGATATTACTTGGTACAGTTCCTATGTCTTTCTTAAAGTTTAGTATTCTTTTCTTCTAGGGGTAGTGGGAGGCAAGCAAACACTAAGCTAATAAGGAATTCGTGTTATTTTTCCTCTTTCAAAATTCAATAAATGAACAATGAATGTTCCCACATTGAGCGTTTTCAATTATCCTTAATTTCATTTTAGATAGTAAAACTTATTCAATAATATGAATTTCTTCTTGGATAATTTTTTGCATCCTGTATTGTACCAGACATTTCATAAAATTAAATACATTCGGTATGAGAAACGAACTATAGATTAACTTGAGCAATAAGTGGAAAGAAAATACTTATATGTATATATATATATATATATATATATATATATATATATATATATATATATATATATATATATATATATATATATATATATATATATATATGTATATATATATATATATATATATATATATATATATATATGTATATATATATATACATACATATATACACACACACACACACATATATATATATGTATATATATATATATATATATGTATATATATGTGTGTGTGTGTGTGTGTGTGAAAGAGAGAGACTTAGGACTCAAATTCTTAATATGAACATTACTTTAATTAACATTTAAGGGAATTATATACAGAGGGGTCTAGGGATAGTTAATTATGTCTCGATTAATCATATAATTCCTCTCTCCCACACACGTCATTCAGACTCGGAACTCTATGCACATTCTTTCCAAACACAACTGTTGCCAAATCAGGAAGTCGAACTGATGACTTCGCAATGGACTCTGCTACTCTGGAGTTGTAGTACTTCGTTCAAGAGTGGTTAAAATGAATATGTTCACATATATATTTATATATATGGGTATG
>CM063502.1:71224115-71254115 GCA_032207245.1 Pardosa pseudoannulata | reverse complement strand
TTATAATCATTTTTCTGAGAAAAACAGACTTATAAGATAGACACTGAAAATTTGTTCATTTTTATTAGGGGATTTTTTGTGGAATGTGTTTTATACCGCTCAGGACTCAAAAGCTCGTCGCGTGTCCTCGCTGGTTAAAACAGCTCTAAGATTTGGTGACGTATGGATCTCAATGCTGTTCGGGTTTCAATAAAGAACTTTTTGGAAAGAAAAAAAAGCAATGCAGTAAAGAGATGAAGGAAAAACCCGTTATGTTATTCACAACTTTAGTGATAAACCTTGGAAGTATATTCCATTGGCCTTTAAGTTTATGTCGAGTATTACATGGTGTTAGTTTACAGAAGTTGTTTTTTTTACCCCTGTGATTGGGGTATACATCTTACATCATATTATAACTGTTTTTCTTTAGGAAAAACGAAAACAATTACTCAAGCTTTGGAATCCCATGAAAGCTTTGGAAATGGATGGAAAATGCCAATTAGGGAACCATCAAAATGTGTAGAGTTAACGGAGGGAGCACATAATGTGGTAACCACAAACAAAGCTACTGACGGTCAGGATGATTTACAAAATTAGTTTTCTGAAAATCCATATTGTCTTGAAGTATATAATCTCCTTTCATTGATTGTAAAATAAATGATATATGGTTAATATTTTCCTATAAGCAATATATATTTACTTTAATATTTATTCAAATAACTGGTATTCCGGCATTGTCTAAAATATTGCTTTTTAAATCGCTGGCATATTCAAAACGGTACAAAGTATCACAAATTAAATTATTATATTTTGAATTATATTCTAAGATAATATCAGTATTTTTCAATATTAAAATATATATCTAAGAAATGTAAATTCCTTACTTACAAAGACAAATTCTGTAATTGTATAAGATATTAAAACTCAAATAAAACAGAAAAATATTTTGATATTTCTGAAAGTTTTACTTTCACTTACCTTTTTTTCAATTTTTACAAAAAAGTATAAATACAAATTTAATATATTTTTGGCGTTGCAGATATAGATATTGCATGAACACACTTAAAGCCTCTGTACCACAATGCATGCAAAAGTACATTTTATTATATAACCAACCTTTTTGGGACGCTTTCTCTTTCTTAAGTCTTGTGGAAATAGAAATAAATTTTTGAAGAGCTTCCAGGAAACATAAAGTGTGAAAGGTATAAGGAAAGAAAAATACGTGAAATCACTTCAAATTTTTTCGGATCAACATAATACATTCAGTGTGTGTCACGATGCTTTCCATATTGAATAATAAAAATACAGAACCCCTTCAATGCGCTGTTTTTAATAATAGATGCATGATAAAGAGGAAAGAATCATTTCTCTAAAACCTTCTTGAATACGCATTTGTCAGTTAAAATTTAAAAAAAAATTAGGACTTCTCGTAAAACTCTAAAGATCCTTTAAATTACTTAGATTTTTCCCCCATCTTAAATTTATTCCGATTTGCATAATAAAGCGTAAGATATGAAGAAATATTTTCTCCAGAGGTTTTATTTGATATGCATTATGTTTGCGTTTATGAGGCCGTTTGAATACGCCCCGCAAACTTCATTCAAAATATGTTACCATTTGGATTTCACTTCAGTTGACATAAGATGGACTCAAAGTATTAATCGTAAGCTTGAAAGACGAAATACTCAAATTTATGCTTCTGCTTTGGATCGCATTGAATTTATTGTATAATTTAAAGTATTCGTATATATCTAATGGCATTAACTTTCAAGTAAATGAAAGTGAACTCTCTGCGGGGTTAGTAATACGGACAATGTATCTATTGTAAAAAAGAATTGAAAAATTATATTGAGAAGTATTTAATTAATTATGAATTATTTTCAAGAATTTAAAGCCATATCACTTTGAATTAAAAATAAAGACAACGAATTTAGAAACTGCTTTTCAATAAAGAATATCATTTTGCTTAGTTAAAGGTTCCAATGTAGGTTAGTTGGTTTTTTTGTAGACGTCTGCGGGGTTAGTAATACGGACAATGTATATTTTGTAAAAGAGAATTGAAAAACTATATTGAGAAATATTTAATTAATAATGAAATATTTCAAGAATTTAAAGCCATACCACTTTGAATTTAAAAAAAAAGACAACGAATTTATAAACTGCTTTTCTATAAAGGATATCATTTTGCTTAGTTAAAGGTTCCAATGTAAGAAAAATTAGTTCATGTAAATTTTCCTACTTTCTTTTAAGACTTGATAGTATTAAAAGCGATTTCATATTAGACAGATGTGAACGCATTATCTATTAAAGGTTTTTTCAGAGGTAAATAATTAGTGGTTTTTTTCGTTTACCTGGGATCCTAAGCTCAAAAATAAATCGCAAGAATTTCATGCTTTTTGGTATATCCAGATATTATACTTGGTTGCCAAGAATTTCCTGAAACAAGAACACAGATACGCAAAGTTATACACTATAATAAATTCGCATGAGTATATGTTATCATTACTTACAAAAACAAATAAAATGGTAGCTGATATGAAAAAGAGTATAAATGGTATTTCATCCAACAATGTAAAATAAATAGTACAAGGCTTTCTTACGAGAAAAAAATCAATCGCTGTCCGACTGATTTAACTTAATATCGGAGCAAGGAAACATTGAAGAGAAATGTTGAACATTGGTTGAAAAATCAGAAAAAGGGATTTACTGAGAGATTAAGATCCTGTTCTCTTCAAACAGCAGGAATTCTAACTTTACTAAGATAATGAAGCAAGAATTGCAATTGTTTGACTCAACAGTTAATCAACCATTAAATATTATAAAACTGAAAGAGGCTTTGAAAAGAAATCTCCCCCTTGAATCTAGCTGAATCTATCCAATTTGTTCATAACAAAGATAAAAAATAATCTACGTGATAAAAAGTATATATTGCTTATGTTTTCTTAAATCAGATTTTAAAAATGAAAAATTAGTATATTTTGTTTGTTAAAAATAAAATGGTAGCTGAAATGAAAAAAGTATATGTGTTATTTCATCCAACGATGTAAAATAAATATTACAAGGCTTTTTTACGACGAAAAATTAATCGCTGTCTAACTGATTTAACTCAATATCGGAGCAAGGAAACACTGAAGAGAAATCTTAAACTTTGGTTCAAAAATCAGAAAAAGAGAGTTATTGAGAGATTAAGATCCTGTGCTCTTCAAACAGCAGGAATTCTAGCTTTACTAAGATAATGAAGCAAGAATTGCAGTTGTTTGACTCAACAGTTAATCAATCATTAAATATTATAAAACTGGAAGAGGCTTTGAAAAGAAATCCCTCAAAATCTAGCTGAATCTAGCCAATTTAGTTCATGACAAAGCTAAAAAAATAAGCTATGTGATAAAAAGTATATATTGCTTATGTTTTCTTTAAATCATATTTTAAAAATGAAAAATTAGTATATTTTATTTGTTAAAAATAAAACGGTAGCTGAAATGAAAAAAAAAGTATATATGTTATTTTATCCAACAATATAAAACAAATATGACAAGGCTTTTTTACGAGAAAAAATTAATCGCTGTCCAACTGATTTAACTCAATATCGGAGAAAGGAAACATTAAAGAGAAATCTTAAACTATAGTTGAAAAATCAGAAAAAGAGATTTACTGAGAGATTAAGATCCTGTGCTCTTCAAACAGCAGGAATTCTAGCTTTACTAAGATAATGAAGCAATAATTGCAGTTGCTTGACTCAACAGTTAATCAGTCATTAAATATTATAAAACTGGAAGAGGCCTTGAAAAGAAATCCCCCAAAATCTAGCTGAATCTACCCAATTTAGTTCATGACAAAGCTGAAAAAATAAGCTATGTGATAAAAAGTATATATTGCTTATGTTTTCTTTAAATCATAATTTTAAAACTGAAAAATTAGTATATTTTGTTTGTATTTTGTAGCATAACATATAATGGAGTATAAATTTTGGATTTTATGAATACCCTCATTTTTTGCAGTTATTATTGTGATAATTTAAAAATAACTTTTTAAATTTTTTTTTTAAATTTTGATGTGGAAATTCCATGAATGAGTGTTATGTTCCCAGAATTTCCGAGAAATGTAAAAAAAAGGGGGGGGGAACCAGAAGCCTTGATAACAATGTCCAAAAATGTTTTCAAAGGTGGTATTTTCATGTTTTGAAATTACGAGAAATTCAAATACGGTGAATGCACATTACCGATCACTACCATTTCTGTTCTAACTGCTGGTCATTTTAATAAAAATATAATTTTGAATCAAGCATTTTTCTTCATATTTATTGTATAATTTATGCCAACATTTAAAACGTTTTTTTTCAATTTGAAAATTTTCAAAAATATTCAGAAACATTCAAAAAAGCTGTAAAAAAGAATTCATACAGGAATTTAGAATTTTCCTGTTTAATTGTAGATTGAATTTGGTTATATTCTCAACGATTTTACTTTTTAATCTAACCGATTTTCCAATCACATATTTTAAAAAATAATTAAAAATATGAGTCTATTAATATTAAAAATTATCTTAACATTGAATAAATAACGAGGCAACATAAAAATATTTATATTTAGTTTATATTAAGTTTATTAAGTTTATTTATTTATATTAAGTTTATTAAGTTTATTTATTTATATTAAGTTTAAAATTTTTTTCCATTTGAAAATTTTTAAAAATATTCAGAAACATTAAAAAAAAACTATAAAAAAGAACTCATACAGGAATTTAGAAATTCCCTGTTGAATTTTAGACTGAATTTGGTTATATTCTCAACGATTTTACTTTTATATCTAACCGATTTTCCAATTACATATTTTAAAAAAATAATAAAAAATATAAGATTATCAATATTAAAAATTATCTTAACATTGATTAAATAACGAGGCAACATAAAAGTTTTTATAATCAGCAAACTTTGTTTATTTGAAGTATTAGCTTTTGAGATGGCTTAATAATCTTTATAACTGATTTGGTTATAGTCTCCTTTTTTTATAAATGCAATTTTCCAATTATATATTAAAAAAAGTATATAAAATTGTGAGCTTTTAAATATTAAAAATAACCTTAGCAACCTTTAACAAAGCATAGCAAAATTATCCTTTAGGAAACTGTTTGTTGATTTAAAATATTAGCTTTTGAAACGGTTAAAATTGATCGAAATGATCAATTTTAACTCTTGGTAATTAGTTTGGTTGTTCAATTACAGTTTCAACAATTTATTTCAGTTGTTCGGTTAAACCAACAATATACGAAATACAGAAGAAAAACTTTAATTCAACTGTAATTACAACATGAAATATATTTCCTTGTGAGCCATTTATATTATCTAAAAATACACATATTGAAAAATTTTCATGTTCTTCATGATTAATCTTGTAAGAAAAAAAGTTTGGTTATAATTTAAAGTGATTTAAAAAAACCCGTTGTAACCAATCTTTTCCAATTTTCTACCAAAATAAATGATGTTCGAAAAAATACTTTGTTTTTTCTCAACAGAAATGGAAGCTTATAATCTCAGAAACGTAGAAAAAAATGAAATCGGGAACATCAAGTAAAGAAACGTTTTGATTATGTTTTTCTGGATAATCTTAGACACAATAAAAAGTTTCAAATTTCCTCCAAGAGAAGGTGGTAGCCATAACAATAAAAGCTTAATTTTGACAAGGTCTACAATATTAAAAATTTCATCTAATAAAGGAAAGACATTACCAGTTATATTGCCATCTAAAAGCTCCTAAATTGTAGTTTATATAAATAAATAATGAAATAAGTTTTTTGTTCTTAAACCCCAAGTTTTTGGAAGGATTTTCATCTAGGCATGTCTAAATTTCTCAAGTGTTAAATTTATTTTCTTCGATAATAATAGCAATTGGATGAAAATTTGAAAAGCGAAAAATTTCGAACTTGTAGTTTCTTATACATTACAAGAAAAATGTTTTTGATATCCTCATCTTAAAATAATAGTTACCAGCTGTTTCTTTTATTTACTTTACGGTTTAACAACTAACTCTACGATTCATATAGATGTCCGTTCTTAATAATTCTCATGTTCTTTTATTGACTTTTAAGAATGACTTTAAAATATATTGTAGATTTTATTCTTTTTACATCTTTTGTCCATTAACTTGAAATTAATGATATAAAAATAATTCTTCTAACAAGATAAACTATTTTTTGTCAATGTTCAAATATAGATTACACTTAAAGTTAACACTTTCATGCCTGAGCTTTTTCAACGGCATATGTAACTGTGGACTGAAGGTATTAGGTATTTTTCGTTATTTTTTTTAAATACACTAAAAGTATATATAATAACAAATATTTTTATTAGAAATTTCAAACTGATTTAATTAATTATTAAAATTAAGTTAGTCTGTTCATTTATAAAGCTCAAAATTAATTAAGATTTGTATAAAATGTAGATTACACGTTAACAATTTCAGGTCTTAGGTATTTCTACCCTATGTGTCCCTTTTCTACCCTATGTAAAATTGGCCGTTTGGGTTACTTTTCGATATTTTTTAAATACACTGAAAGTATATAATCTAACAAATATTTTAATTAAAAACTTCAAACCACTTTTTTCCGTAACTAATTAAATAAACTACAAGTTAATATTTAATAATAAATTACTGATGATCTCAGGTTTCTAAATGTAAAAAACTCTGTATGGGTAAATAAATTTTGTTTTACATAAAATTATAAAGTATCTTAAATAAATTGTTGCCCAAGTTGTATGCAAAGATGAAATCAACTTTTATTTTTTATGAACTTCTTTAAGAATAATTTGCTTTGTTATGGCAACATTTGATACCACAAATTTGCACAAAGAGCAACACCAATAAATTGCCGATAAATTCGTGTTTCTTCCTCCAGTTTTTTCAGTTACTTCCTATTATTTCATGCTACAAACATTTCAAATTGTTGATAACTTTTCTTAATAGAATTTTCAGAGATATTGACTGAATAAATCATGTGCATATGTAAAAATAGAGAATTTTATATTTCAAGGAGTTATATCAGGAACGAGACTTAGGCTTAATCGATTCGGCTGAAAATACAACACCTGTGATAAACCACAAAGTGTCAATACTGTATTATATACTAACGATAATTTACTAGTTTTGTGCTTGAAACTTATACTGTACGTTCAATTACGTTATACTGTATGTTCAATAACTATTTGTTCATTTGGGTATGTTAATTTTATTATTACTAGAGTTCATATGCGACTCATGTATAGGCTCTTCAGAACTGCAGAACAATCTTTTTTTTGTCAATATAAAAATATAATAATTGATTCATTTATATTTTCTCGAAATAATTAATTTTATCATTAGCAATCAAAATAACATGGCTCTGATACCGGCAAGGCACGTAGGGAGCTTGCCTAGGTTCCCCAATTATGAAGGGGTAAAAAATTTTGACTCTTAATTTAAAATTTTATTAGTATTTAGAACTGTATGTTACTACAGAATCTGATAATTTGAAATTAATGTTATTCAATTTCTGTACAATAAATATAAAAAACAAATTTTATTTTATAAAGGGATATAAAGTATAAACATTGAACATAGAATAAATCTTTACTACAGAACTACAGAACTACTGCACTACCTATTTTTGTCGATATAAAAATATAATAATTCATTTATATTTTATCGAAATAATTCATTTTTATTATTAACAATCAAAATACCAGGGCTCAGATACCGGCAAGGCCCGTAGGGTGCTTGCCTAGATTCTCCAACTATGGAGAGGTAAAAAATTTTGATTCTTAATTTAAAATTTTAAAAGTATTTAGAACGTTATGTTACTACAGAATCTGATAATTTGAAATTAATCTTATTCATTTTCTATACAATGAGTACAAACAAATTTTATAACGGGATTGATACATATATTACATATATAAAGTATAAAGATTGCATATAAAATAAATCTTTACTACAGAACTACAGAACTACTGCACTACCTATTTTTGTCGATATAAAAATATAATAATTCATTTATATTTTATCGAAATAATTCATTTTTATTATTAACAATCAAAATACCAGGGCTCAGATACCGGCAAGGCCCGTAGGGTGCTTGCCTAGATTCTCCAACTATGGAGAGGTAAAAAATTTTGATTCTTAATTTAAAATTTTAAAAGTATTTAGAACGTTATGTTACTACAGAATCTGATAATTTGAAATTAATCTTATTCATTTTCTATACAATGAGTACAAACAAATTTTATAACGGGATTGATACATATATTACATATATAAAGTATAAAGATTGCATATAAAATAAATCTTTACTTTATATAAATTAAGATTCGTCTACTTTCTTGTTTCTATGTGAAGTAATGCGATAGGTCTTATGAAAATATGGATAGCACAAAATTCTAAAAATTACTTGAGAACAGTCTTAAAAACTATAACAATCCCAAAATAAGATCATCACATTACATTGTAGTTCATATTAGTATGATATTTTACCTAACAATATACTATTATGGAGCACACACTAGAACAAATACTGATTGTACTTGCATTTTACATCTAAGTCTGACATTAATTAAATATACAGGTTTACGGTTATATTTGCAGATCTTAATTTATTTTCAATAAACACATAATTTCTATTTATTGCTTTTTAGAATGACATTATAAACAGATAAGTCGTTATATTTTATAGTAAATCACATTTCTTGAAATTTAGAATAGTGACTCAAAAATGTTAGTTTGTCTAGAGCCCAAAACTATTATAATCGGAGCCTGTGCATACCATTGACATTAGTTTATTTTTTATTATAACGCTGCATTTTATTTAGAAAAATAGGTTTTAATTATTTATATTTATCAATATTAATGCACTGTATATATATGTGTGTGTTTGCAATTTATTATTCACTATTTAAAATGTTTCTACAACTCACCCAGTACAATAATTCTTGTTTCACAAATTCTACTCTAGAAGATATAATGTATTTTATAAAATAGTCACTCTACGAACTTCAATCTTAACTTTTGTGTTCCCTCGCTTAACTTTAAGTAGATAAACTACGTTAGACAGAAGTTAGGAAAGAATTTCTCGATACAGTTTCCTGTTTCTCTAATTCTTTAACAAAAGAAAAATTCTCTAAAGAATGTGAAATTTTTAAGAGAGATTCTTTCCTGATTTGTAACCGTTCCCTTCAGCCTCATTATACCGGGGGAGGACGAAAGCAGTCTGAGGAAGCGAGAACCGATGTAAGAAGAAAAATGGTTGCCGCTTTTGTGACGTCATAAACTCGTGATCTCGCTTCAGCAGTTAAGTGTTTAATCTTCACCTTTTAGACTCTCTCGCGATCTTTCATTACCTTACCACGGTTAACTTATTCGCACGAACTTGAGATTCTTACTGAAGTCCTTCGTAATTAAAGAGCCGGCGGAATTTTAGCAGCCGACAAATCGGTTCAAAAACTATTTTTTCAAAATCATCCGCTAGATGGCGATACTTTCCCCTGTAAAAGGGAAAGGATCTTGGTTACGAGGCAACTAGTCGATACGTTGAGAAATAATTTCAACAGGTTTTCGAACAGCACGCCAAAGAAATTCTCAGAAAATAAGATATTCCTTTTTCGACACCTTTTCGAATAAATGGAGTATTATTTTTATGATTATAAAATATGATATAGATTCTAGCACTCTGGTCTTTTTCAACAAAAATTCGAATTATTCTTTTCAAAATATAAAATTTCCTTGCCTTTGAAAATAAGTATAAGATTAGAAAATACAGAAAATTTAGGAGTATTGTAATAAATAAAGTAAATTTTAATAATTTCTTGGTTCGAATTATATGCAAACGATAAATAATTCACAATAAAATGTTAGCCTTGTTTGAAAATTTCAGACAATTCAATTAATTTTCAGTTGATTTCAAATTATTCTTCTTTCCAGTAAAAAATAAGGTATTCCTTTTTCGCAACCATTCGAAAAAATGAACTATTACTTCCATACAATTATAAAATATAATTTAAATTATCTCACTTTGGCCTAGCTTAAATATTTTCCTGTCAAAATAAAAATGTTCCATTTTTTTTTTTAAATAAGTATGAATTAGTGTTGAAAGTACAGAAAGACAATTTAGGACAAATGAAATATTTAAAGAAAACTTTAAATAAAATCATCTCGATGCAGGTTATTAAAGATGGTTATACCCTAAAATATTACAACATGTTCGAATTTTTCTAGTAATTAAATTACGTTTTAGTTGCATTCAAAATAATCTTCTTTCAAATAAGAAAATATAACATTCTATTTTCGGAAACATTCAGATAAATCTAACTTTATTTTTATGATTATAAAATGTGATCTAGATACTTCTGCTTTGATCTTGTTCAAGGGAAACTCGAATTTTTCCTGTCAAAATACAAATTATCCTTGCTTGGGATAATAAATTTCTAATAATTTATTTATAAATGTTCTTGATAATAATTAGATTTATACTTATTAGTGCAGTACAAAAGGAAAGTTTAGGAGATTTGTAATAACTGAGGCAAACTTTAAATACATTATTTTCTGGCCGAACGATGGCCGATTGGTTAGGGTGCTGGCCTTCGGTACCGGAGTTCGTGGGTTCGAATCCCACTGTGGCATGGATGTTCGTAGCCGTTCGGAATCGGCTTTAAGCTGTAGGTCCAGGTCTCATTAGCCCTCGTGTTGCAAAAAGTAGACCGTAGCCCTCCAAACCAAAACCATTATTCTCGGTCAATATTGTTTAAGATTATAAATAAAGAATGGCCATGCCAGTGATTCTACAACTTTTTAAAGTCAGAGTATATATAAAATTATACGAATAATTGTAGACGCAATATACGGAAATTTTTCATAAATATTTTATGATCAATTGAAAATATTACAAAACATTGAATTAAGAAAAAGTATGGTAAAAAGATGTAAAATTAATTTTTTTACTCCATTTCAATCCTTATTCTTCTTTTTCTTTGAATTATCCAATCATCTAGAGCAGAGTAGTATTAAAATAAATAAAAAAAAAAGATATGATTTTTTTTGTTGAAAAAAAAGACCAGCTTCAGGTACTAAAGAATAATTTAACCCCTTGCCTGTGGAATATATTTGAGTAAAACTTGCCAAAAATGGAAAAAAAAAATTCTCTTTAATTTTGTTCGTTATTCTCATTAAAATGTTTGGAATAGATTATTTAAAAAAATACAAATTTTTAAACGAAATAAGTGCTATAGTCAATCTGTTCACATATATGGAAATGTTAATCATTACAGTAATTTTTGCTCAAATTATAGCAAAATAAATCAAATAACATAATTTTAAAGATAAATATTACAGACTAATGCAACAATATTATTATCTATATCAACTGTCATGTGCCTCAGATTTTTTTGAATTTTACAAATAATTTACAGTATCCGACAATGCACGGAAGTGCCTAACTTTTCTCAGGAATATATAGACATTTATTGGAAAAATAGTAAATTACATATTATGCATTGAAATAACTGAGTTCGGTTTTCATGGAGTTGAAACACCGATTTTTTTTTTCTTCTCCGAACTCAGGTTGGGCATTTCAAATTTGACGCATTTGAGTTGCCCAAACTAAGTTCCGGCAAATTCATCCTACAATTTCTGCAATGTAATTATCACTGTTTCTAATGTTGGGTATTTCTTTTCAAATATTTAATATAAGCCTTACTTTTAGCTTTAAAAAACTAAGGTTTAAAAATACTTATTTCAGAGAAATAACTAGATGTCAATAATATATATATTTATAACCGTATTGTGAAAAATTTCAACTATATGTGGTTTCCTAAAACAAAAATATTATAATAAACTAAACCAAGTCTCTACGCCGTTAACCAGGTTCAAGTCTGAGGATGATTTTTCTTTTAATATTCTGAGACTTACTGAAAATATTTTACTCTCCACCTCCAGCAGTACACCAAGACAATAGCTAATTTCTGAAACAATTTATGCGAAGTCATGATGTCAACGGACGCTAAAATTTGACATCCATTGGCATTGAAAATTTTTCCGTACACATGTATGCACCTAAAATCTATCCATAAACGTACATAAAAACGCACTGTACTGCAATTGATACAATCTTACTTAACTGAAGAACGTAAAAAAGATTTGTATTGAGCGGAAACTGTCTTTCCAACAAACTTTGTTCATTTCCATTTACTTTGTCATTTCACTCGTGATGCCGAGGGTGCCAAATGTGTAAGGTGCTGCTCTTTGTACGAGAATTCATGGGTTTGAAACCCACTGCTGGTTTGGATATTCTTAGCCAGTCAAAATCGTCTTAAAGCAGTAGGTCTAGGTCTCATTAGCCCTAGTGTAGTAAAACAATAGACTGTACCCCTTTAAACCAAACAACTAACTTGAAGACCTATTTAACAGTTATCCTCTAAATCTCTAGGCCATTCTATGCGACACCCCTGGCACGTGATTGTGGTACCCCAAGGTACCAAGGCACTCAGTTTGAAAATCATGGTAGTAGAGGATTGGCCGAACCTCCAAAAAAAGTCAAGGACAATAATTGGCACGGTTTGATAGCAGCGGGGGAAGGCAATGCTATTTTAAGTATCTTCAAATCTTTTTTATTAGTTTCACATATTTTTACAATATATTTTATTTTCACTGAGGCACCAATGGCATATGTTCGACCCGACCTAAGGTGCCACAGCACCAAGTTTGATAACCTCAATTCTAAGCCACGCGTCGTTCAGGAGCGATATACCTTTCATTCCCAAGATATTTGTTTTTCCAGTTAAATAGAACGGTTTAAAATCGTGTCATTCTTTTCGATGTACCCTGTATTTTAATCCAGTTTTATATAGATATTTTACAACATATCTAGGTGTTGAACAATATACTGTATTAGTATAAAAATAGTAAATGCATATTCAGCTATTTCTGCGTTTAAAATGTTTACAGTAGATGTAAATAAATTAAACAATGAAACATATTTTAATACATATAATACCAAACTAATTACTAGATAATAGCGATATATAAGCATCGTTGCTAGTTGTAAAGCGTAATTCATGAAAACAACAAAGAAAAGTTCCGAAATTGTTTAATTATTATAGTGATAATCGGATTATATCTATTTGATAATAAAAATTCCTCATTTAAAGTTTCCATATGATCGCAAAGGCAAAATTATGATTAACTCGGTTATTTTATAAAGGTTATTTATTACACGAAGGCGTAAACGCTAATGAAATTAACAATCAGTCGATTAACGCAAATGTTAATCAATCCTAATTTCACAAGAGACTTGAAAGACCTGAAACTTAAGGCTGAAATCTCTTTACTCTGTTTATTGATAAGCAAAGAAATTTTGATTAACAAGATAATGTGTTAAGTGTTATCACTTGGGACAAAATGCTGTATAATCTACCCAAAAATTATTAGGAAGAAAATCGTTAAAATGAAATTTTACTTAAAAATTGTTTAAGATGCACTAAATAGGCATAAAGCTAATTCTTGATAATAGATTATAATTTTTATTTGGCAAAAATTATTTTTTAGCAAATTATATACGCCAAGCAACCTTGATAAAGTAAATTATATTTAATCAAGTTCTTGTGTGTTTAAATATCCAGTTTTTTCGGCTAACTAAAGCAAATATTGTGCAAAAATATAAATATATATCCATTTTTAATACTGCTTCCCTCAACCGACTGAAATGCCCCTAAGGGATTTATTCATAAAGATATGTTAAAGCAAGCGATATCATGCGTTGATGCAATATAGGAGAGGTGTGTAAACATTAATATGGTTCTATTACAATAACATACAGTGAGGAGTAGCCATCTAAGCTCCAAGTTTTCTACATATCTATGAATAAAGTCTTTAGATTTAAAATTTTTGTGTTTGAGGAAGAAAATAAGATTTAGTAAAATGTAAATAGTAATGAACTATAAAATTATATTTAAACTTTTGACTATTTAAGTTGTTACATAAATTGTAATTTTGGATTGATAATTAAGTAACGAAATGACATAAATAGTATGGGCATTTTCTACATTTCTTTTGTTTACCATTATACTCAAGCAAAGTATAGTCCACAGATCTGTTGCTTCGCCACTTAAAAATATTCGTAGTGTTGCATGATCATAATTTTCTTAAAAAATATAAACATTATTTATAAAGGTGCATATTTAAGAGTGTAAAAAGAAATTCAGTGTGCTGCGAAAGGTAAATTTTCACCCTAATTTTAACATTATCGCTGTTTAATGTAATGATATGCATTAAGAGGTATTTTTATTACGTGCACAAGACTTTATTTAATTTAGCTATGTCTTTATCACGCAGTAAAATTAAATGCACATTCTTTCAGACTTGATCTAGTTTTTTACAACAAATCTATTTTCTGTACATTTATGTTAATAAACACTAAATATAATCAAATATAATGAAGATTCTGAGGCAATATTTATAAATAAATTTCTTAAACTTTCTATAAATTTTGCAGCAATAGAAAAAAAACGTAAACATCTTATTGTCTTTTGTAACAGTAATGTTACTGAACTATAAAATCATGTTTTGGATTATTTAAGTTGTTACATAAATTTTAATTTTGCTGGAGTGATAATAATTAAGTAACGAAAGGACATAAATAATATTGGCATTTTCTACATTTCTTTTGTTTACCATTATACTCAAGCAAAGCATAGTCCACAAGTCTGTTGCTTCGCCTCTTAAAAAATATTATTCGTAGTGTTGCATGATCATAATTTTCTTAAAAAATATAAACATTATTTATAAAGGTGCATATTTAAGAGTGTAAAAAGAAATTCAGTGTGCTGCGAAAGGTAAATTTTCCCCCTAATTTTAACATTATCACTGTTTAATGTAATGATATGCTATAAGAGGTATTTTTATTACTTGCACAAAACTTTATTTAATTATGTCTTTATCACACAGTAAAATTAAATGCACATTTTTTCAGACTTGATCTAGTTTTTACAACAAATCTATTTTCTGTATATTTATGTTAATAAACACTAAATGTAATGAAATATAATGAAAATTCTGAGGCAATATTTATAAATAAATTTCTTAAACTTTCTATAAATTTTGCAGCAGTAGAAAAAAAATCGTAAACATCTTATTGTCTTTTGTAACAGTAATATTAATAAACTATAAAATCATTTTTAGACTTTGGATTATTTAAGTTGTTACATAAATTGTAATTTTGCTAGAGTGATAATAATTAAGTTACGAAATGACATAAATAATATTGGCATTTTCTACATTTCTTTTGTTTACCATTATACTCAAGCAAACATAGTCCACAGATCTGTTGCTTCGCCACTTAAAAATATTCGTAGTGTTGCATGATCATAATTTTCTTAATAAAAATAAACATTATTTATAAAAGTATATATTTAAGAGTGTAAAAAGAAATTTAGTGTGCTGCGAACGGTAAATTTTCCCCCTAATTTTAACATTATCACTGTTTAATGTAATGATATGCTATAAGAGGTATTTTTATTACTTGCACAAAACTTTATTTAATTATGTCTTTATCACACAGTAAAATTAAATGCACATTTTTTCAGACTTGATCTAGTTTTTACAACAAATCTATTTTCTGTATATTTATGTTAATAAACACTAAATATAATCAAATATAATGAAGATTCTGAGGCAATATTTATAAATAAATTTCTTAAACTTTCTATAAATTTTGCAGCAGTAGAAAAAAAAACGTAAACATCTTATTGTCTTTTGTAACAGTAATATTAATGAACTATAAAATCATGTTTAGACTTTGGATTATTTAAATTATTACACAAATTGTAATTTTTCTGGAGTGATAATAATTCAGTAACGAAATGACATAAATAATATTGGTATTTTCTACAATTACTTTATTTACCTTTATACTACAGCAAGGCAAAGTATATAAATAATATTGGCGTTTTCTACATTTATTTTTTTACCATTATACTCAAGCAAAACAAAGTCCACCGGGTTATTGTTTCGTCTCTTAAAAAGTGTTATTCGTAGTATTACATGATCGAAATTTTCTCAATAAAAATAAACATTATTTATTAAGGCTTACGTTTAACAGTGTAAAAAGAAATTCAGTGTACTGTAAAAGCTAAATTTTCACCCTAATTTTAACATTATCACTGTTTAATGTAATAATATGCTTTAAAAGGTATTTTTATTACTTGCATAAGACTGTATTTAATTTAGTTATATCTTTATTACACAATAAAATTAAATGCACATTCTCTCTGACTTGATTTAGTTTTTACAACAAATCTATTTTCTGTACATATATCTTAATATACACTAAATATAATCAAATATAATTGAAGATTCTGAGGCAATATTTATAAATAAATCTCTTTTACTTACTACAAATTTTACAGCAGTAGAAAAGAAAAAACAAAACAGTAAACATCTTACTGTCTTTTTTAACAGATAAAATTTCCAGGTTCATCATATAGTACAGATTTTTAAGAAAGCGTCTCTTGTTTTAAGTCAATGTTGCTTTTATTTTAATTATCTTACTCAAATATTTCCACTTTCAATTACACCTATTGACAAAATATAGAGCTTGTTAATTATTATATTAATAATTTTACTTTTAACGAAGTTCTCAAATATTTTGAGTAAAATTATCACATGGTAATACAAGGATTTATTATAGCTGTATCACGCTGTGCAACCATTTGAACATCTTTATTTTAAAACTGGTATGTAAGCTCAAAATCTTCCTATACAAATATTATTGTTCTTATTATGTAAGGCGATATTTAGTTACTCAGAGAAGCATTAGATTATATATATATATATATAATATATATATATATATATATATATAGTATATATATATATATATATATATATATATATATATATCTAAGCGGTTCGCACGTACAATTTTCGACCTCTAAAAACGTTTCGAAAATGGATGTATTGTACATTTCTGCCAGTGCTTTCCCCCATGGAGTTTTGAGGTAGGAGGGTCAGGTCGATTGTTTAGGAACTGCACCCCTCTTTGACTGACATTTATTGAGGGATGCACCCCTACTCCCTGAGGCACAAAGACGCTGATAGCTTCTCATGGCTTTGTCAATCTCTATTTCGAAGTATTTCGTTTGCGATAACACATGTATCTCTAAATGCATCACTTAAATATCTTGGATGACTTTCGGAAAAGAATATAAATAATTCTCTTAAAAAATATTTTTATTCGTATTTTTAGAATCCATTATTCCTTATGGAATGATCTTCGAGACTTGACGAGCTTTATGTGTATTAAAAATTAACAATCTATAATGTATATTTATATATCTATTTATAACCGGAAGTAAAGGGACAATAACGAGGGTGGGTTTCCCGTCTTCCATTCTAGTCGACTAAGGGTGTAATATTATATATATACATTGTATATATATATATATAATATATATATATATATATATATATATATATATATATATATATATATATATATATATATATATATATATATATATATATATATATATATATATATATATATATATATATATATATATATATATATATATATATATATATATATATATAAGCAAACATTAATGTATAGACAGAAATAATCATTTTAGTGATTTTTTTTTTTAAATTTAAAGGCAACAGTTGCTCTCCTTTGGAGAAATTGAAATTCTCATTCTAAAGAATAAAACTTGTCATGTGATTTCAGAAAATGGTTTTTTATAGCAGTTGCTGTTGAATTTATATTACTTCTAACTGAATGTTGCAATTCGCAATCACTTTCATTTAGTATTTTTGATATGAGGCTAATAAATAAATGCTTAAGTAAATAAACTGGGAAGTAACATTGTCTGTTAATCACTTTACTTTTGTTAAACTAAGTTCAGTAAGAAATAGCTTTGTAAATTTATAAAGATTTGAACTTTTGCGTAATTTACTTTGCTATTGAACTCAGATTGACGTGCCTAATTTAAAGCAAATATAGTTTATGTAAGTATATGATAGGTTTGCAGTTTCATGACATTTTTATTCATATGTTTATTAGCATTAAAATTTGAAGGGAATAGTCGAGATTTAGTTACTTAACGAAGCATTAGATTGAACAAGACTTGTCATGTGATTTCAGAAAATGATTTTTTATGATTTTTATAGCAGTTTACTGTTGAATTTATATAACTTCTAACTGAATTTTGTAATTCACAATCACTTTTATTTAGTATTTTTGACTTGATGGCTTAATTAAATAAGTGCTTAAATAAAATAAACTGTTTAATAACAGTAACATTGTCTGTTAATCACTTTACTTTTGTTAAACTAAGTTCAGTAAGAAATAGCTTTGTAAATTTAAAATTTATAAAGATTTGAACTTTTGCGTAATTAACACTAGATTTACGGATGTTGATCCTATACCTATTTTTACTGAAGTGAGCCAATTTGACTCATACAAGAAAATTGAAGTTTTTTGCAAAGAAAATAGTTCCAAATTAATTTAAATGAAATGTTTATTATAAAAAAATTCATGGAAAACATTTTTTACATATAAAATCTGTTTTTGAAACACATTTTCCGCAAACATTTCTATTACATTTAGCACAATTGTTTCTACATCTGTTTGTTTTGCATGACTGTTGAACTTGGTAATTCTTCCGTGCGTCAGTAACATGGATTTCTGTCATTAGAATGGAAGTGTTATCGACTTCTTCTCTTTATTTATTTTATACTATATGCATTTTATACTTTATATTTACTTTAAACTATATTTATTACTATATTTATTTATTTTCATATACATTCTGTAAGTCCAATTGGATCACAACCGTGAAAATAGGTATACCACATTTGATAATGCGAAATGAAGGGGTCTGCGGGGAAGAGGAATGAAAGTTTACATAAATTTTATTACTTAACTAAAAACCAACGTATGTTTTTGAAAAGTGATATTAAAATTTTATATATATATATAGTGATCAAATTTTTAATGAGTCAAAATGGCTCGGACCGTAAACATAGTTTTAACTTTGTCATTGAACTCAGATTGACATGCCTAATTTCAAAGCAAATATAATTTATGTAAGTATATGGTAGGTTTGCAGTTTCGTGACAGTTTTATTCATAAATTTATTAGCATTAAAATTTGAAGTGAATAGGCAATTTTTGTATATCGTCTAGTTCACACTTTATTGAATTTTTTTTATATAATAACATGGTAGAATTTTACTGGATGCCCAATTAAATTATAATACATCATCTAGAACTCTATTTTTAAAGAGCGTATAATAGATTACAATGTAGAAAATCGTTGCAGTTTATTTATATATTTAATACATAGATGACACCATGAAAATTTAAAATAAGTATTCAACCTTTTTATCCATTTCACACTTTGTTGAATCCTTTGTAATAACACGGTTTAATTTCTTTAACTTTAGTGAATAATCAATTAAATAATGCCTATCATGTTTCCCTTATGTTTAAATTAGATAATTTATAAAATTACATTTCTTTAAATTAAAAATTAGGACAACACATTTCTTTTATTACATTCAATATACATCATCAGCCATGAATCATTTAAAAAATAGATTTGGAAAAATTACAAAATATTAAATTCCAGAATAACTAGTTTTAATTAAGTATTTCAGACCATTTATAGTAGTAAGGTAGTTCATTAATAATAAAATTATAAAAAACATTAATAACGGCATGGAAATCGATAAAATATGTAACTATTAGCGATTTCAGGAAATAAGAAGGTATTTACCGGATAATTAAAAAGAATAAAATGAATTAAAATGAAATGTAATACAAAATAAATGGCATGAATGATGAACTCAACCCCTCATTAATGCTCGGAAATTATAATGAAATCTGGAGATAATTTATTAATGTATAAATGCCGTAATTACTTTTATGAAGATATTAATGACCTGCAAGTAATATGCTTTACAGTCTTAAGGGAGTCATCAGGTAAATCTTTTCTAAGAAATTGGAGTCTCTTTAGATTTTTTATAGGCCTTTACGTGTATTATGTAGTTCGCGATGCTTTTATAATATTTTCTTCACTCAAATTGCAGAGTTGCCAGTTTTTGCGAACGCTGTTTTATAGCTTAAGCAGTTTAAGAGACGGTTTTTCTTTTCCTAGCAGTAGTTTGTTTCCACCCAAAGATATTCTGGTCAAACTAAAAGAGGAAACAAGGTCGCATAAATAACCGGAAGTGGAGAAAAACTGTCCATAGATGTCGTTAAAACAATTCGTGAATTCAAGAGTGACGTGTCAAAAGGAAAGAAAACCCAATCCCTTCAAGAAAAAAAGGGGTGCTTTCCATATTGCTAAACTTCAAAGAAAAAAACATACTTTTTCTTCTTCTACACACCCCTTTTATTTCAACATAGTGTGAAAATTACCTATTTGAAATAATAACGTATTGGTTTAAGATGTTGTAACGCTATTTTTTCAAATTCTTGTAAATTAGTAATGTTATTAGATTTTGAAAAAAAATCTAGAAACATATTTATAATTACATAATTATTATGCAACTATACTTTTAACTAGCATATAGCCCGTCATATAACGGGATTAGTAAAATTTTTATTTTTCCAGAATTGTAAAGTACCCTATGAGACAGGTAAAAAAATATTTTGTTTTTTGGCTGAGAATTGTCTGGTACAATCTCAATAAATTTTATCTCCATACTCCTCTAAAGTCTCCAGCTACTGTGAATGCAGTTTAGAATCAGATTGAATTCATTTAGTCAAATCGTGTGGTTATGTATAAAAAACAAATACACAAAAGAAGAAACTTCTTAGTTTTCAAAGATATATAACTTAAACTTTAGATATTAATTAGTTTGTGAAATAGACACATAGGGGCTTACCCTGGACGTTGCGAGTGGGTTTGCATGTGCGTTGTGACGTCAGTTTGAGGACATTATGCTAGCAACGCTCGTTGTGACGTCAAAGTGAAGTCACAACGATGAACCAACTCGCAACTTCCAGGTAAGACCAAAGACTTTTATGAAAAGAATTTGTTGTTAATACCGGTGATAAAATTTTCATTGCAACAAAAACATATTGGATGATTAAAATTATCACATATGTACTATTTAGGCCAAATACAAAAGAAATTTATTTACTTAATATCTAAGTTCAGTGATAAAACTTATGAAAATAATGCAGACTATATTTAAATAATTTAAAATAAGTAATGATTAAATGAGATGGTTAAAGGAATGACGTCATAATGCTAGAAAAAAAATCTTATTTTTACTTATTTATTGTGTGATAAACGTAATCGCCTGCTCCTAACCGGGGAAAATAGGACATTGAATGCTCGAAAAGAGGGGAAAGGGTGGATTTCGAACGTTTTAAAGACTCGATTTGAATTTTGCTAACCCTAACTCCACAAAAATAAAATATGGATGTCCCTATCCATTCCAAGCTAACCACTTCATAAATATAAGGACAGACGGACAGATAACTTAGGCTATTATTATATAGGGGATTATATAATTAATTTATTATTTTTTTTTCTTAATATTCTGCAATAAGTTTTATTCAGTAGAATTTGTAAGATATGTTCTTTAATAGCCCTATTCACCCATATTATTTTCGCATAGTATGAAAATTATGTATTTGAAATAATAATGTACAGGAACCTAAGAACTTTTGAAAGAAAAATATTAAGACAAATAATCGGACTAAGATTATAAAACAATGTATGGATCAGAAGACCAGAGAAATTGAGAGTTTAATAGAAATTAAAGACATGTGAGATATATAAAGGCACAAAGAACCCGATGGCTTGGACACTTCTAGAGAAGAAATGAGAAGAAAATAATTAACACTAAACATACCATATAATATACCATACCATATAACAGTATGAAATTAATCATATAACGGGTCAAATTACCCATAAGTTTTATGTAAAAAATGCGATGGGAAATGACATAAAAATTCTTATTCTTTGGGTTTGCAATACATAAAAATTGACAATATACAATTTTGTTTAATTATAATAAAGTTTATTTGTCTATTTCCTTCCAATTTTCAAATTTCATACATTTATAATCAGAAAAAGTGAAATTCGGTTATTTGACCAGCTATGGTAGAAATAGGTATGCATTAAGTGTTGGTATGTTTAGTGTTAAAGGAATAACAAAAGTTTTTAACAAAAAAGGAAGAGGAAGATCAAGAAAGACTTTAACATTTGAAGGAGATTGAAGAAGTTGAAAATTACCTTAAATAATTGACATTCTAGAACTGGAAAGTTTTGGTTTTAGAACGAAGGTGGTGGGCGGTTTTGTGTCGGAGGCTCATGCTTCTAAAAGACTGCAGTGTTATGTAAGAAAAAGGAGAATGTAAAAGAAATATCTGGTAATCACGTTTATAATTACTCAGTTTTAATTAAAAGTATTATTCAACAAGTTTCCTTTTCGTAAGTTTGCAACATCAGTACTTTAATAAACATGCGTTTGAAATTATACAATAATCTTCTCCCTCCCTCCATTAGTTTTGTTCCACATGGAACGAAACCTAAATATATATCAAATAATAATGAAAGGAAGATGCTAGGAAAATAAATTTATGATTATCATACCTTAAATTTAAAAGATGTTTTAATTCATTTATTTCATGGGAAATTATAAGCCATGTATTCACTTAATGGAAAACATTCAAAATTATAACATTATGCGCTAGAAATATTCATATTTGTTAATCTAAAATAATGCTATGATTAAAAATTACTAACAATTTAAACGGCGTAAATTTATCTTAGTATTCGGTTCGCTAAAGTGTTACTTACGCGCCACATTTATGAAGATATATCTCTAGCAGTAAGTAATCATCTCTTGTGAGGATATTGTTTCAAAGGAAATGCCAAGTCTTAGACTTATATAATTATTTTTCAAAAATCCTGTTAAATTATAATAAATGTCCCGGCTTGCATTAACAGTAAGGATTGTAAATAAATTGTAATTCACTGTATATATTTTTTAAGTATTAGTAAAGTCTTCTGTTTTAATGAATTTACAAGCATTTTTGTAATATTTTTGTATTATTTGAAGACATATAAGCATGCAGTAATATATTCTTGTATACAAGAAAAAATTAAAGAACATTTACTTTAAAGAAAAATTCATAGCTATTTTTCAACTTTCTTTTTATGTAATTTCAAGACTTGTACTCTTTGTAATTAATTTATTAGCTACAATAAAGTGATTGTTATAAAAATATATGAAAATTCTTAATTTATTTCCAATCTACTTAATGTATTATTTTCTACCATTTCATTAGCAATCGAAAAAAAGTCCCATTATGTTTTTTATATACATATTGGAATACTGACAGCATAAGTGTTGCTTAAAAAATATGTCCAAAGTTAATCCGTTAGAACACTTGAATAAAATACACACCAAACACAATGTTTTGTTTAATACCAGTAAAACATTTGCACCTGTGACTTCCGTTTTTCATGTTACCTTTCATGATAAAGATCTGAAACACACACATGACTGGAAGAAATATTGCATATGGTCTTGAAATGTTGTAATTTTTGACTCTGGATTGTTGGATGAAACTAAATCCTAAAGTGCATGTTATAACTTTTCAATTCATGTTAACATTGTGAGAATATATACCAAATGAGTAACTATTAACAACTAGTGAAAGTAGCAAAGACTACGGTATCTTCTTGAAAATGTTAAAACGGACCGTCACACCGATTACTATGATTCTGAGTATAATAACTCTAGCTACGATTAAAACGGATCTGAACTAGAAATTTCCGCATTTTAATCGTACGATATTCAGGATATTTCAAATTACAACGTATTTGTTTGCAAGAATTGTTTAATTAATCATTTATGATTATTTAAGCAACGACAATGCATAAATTAGATGTTAAAATAGGGTCATAATAAATTGCATTCTACAGTATCAAATCAGATAAGTATTAAAGAGATATGGTGGTCTCTTAAATTCTTAGCTGATTTTATGCAGTATTCCGAGTAGCAAATGCTCAAATATTTTCGATGCAAATACAAATATTGGTATTAATAGTATTGATAAAAAGTATTTATTTTAGTTATGCTAATGTAGTGATTTTTTCCGTGATTTAATTTTTTTAATTTGATAATTCAGCTTTTTATTTTAATTAAATGAATTGATAAATAGCAAACTTAAACGATTATTGTTTAAGTATTATAAAACTTACATGTAAGTTTATTGCCCTTTTGATAGAGGGGCAGAAATTTAGAGTTTTAAAGTGGTTTATATAATACTAAAATAAGAAAATATTTCTCCAATACTGGTCTCTTTATTCGACAGAACACTACGAAGTCAGCATCTAACTATTACACCCACTTACTCCCTTACAGACTGCTCGTGCTTCAACATCCCTCAAGGGTAAACTCTGACCTCCTTTTTATATAACCCGGGAATCGTAAAAGTGCAAGAGTAAATAAGACAACAATGGTTATATAATAAGAGTTTATCTGAGATGAAACTTGGGACTAACACGAAACCAACTACCAAGGGATACTATTTTTCGAAAGTGTATAGACGCATGTGATCTAAGACATAGAATACGTGGTAATGAGAATATTAAAAAGGCTTAATTCGTTTTTATTGTTCTAAATTTAATAAGCACAGAAAAATTTATCTAAAATTCTCAATTCATAAAGAATATACATGTTTAAATGAATAGCCAATGGATACATAGTTAAATAATCAATTCCATGTATTTTGAAGGGCTGTGAGAATGATTCTTTATTTATTGAAATGAAATAACGGTAGACATCAGAATAAGACATGGATTCTACTTT
Organism: Pardosa pseudoannulata; assembly: GCA_032207245.1. NCBI lineage: Eukaryota > Metazoa > Arthropoda > Arachnida > Araneae > Lycosidae > Pardosa > Pardosa pseudoannulata. The sequence goes on along the minus strand of CM063502.1, from coordinate 71,229,280 downwards.
CATGATTGAGGAATACTGAGACCTGTAGCAATAACTATAAATGTTTATACTGATGAAATAAGCACGTATAAAGGAAGCTTCAAAATTTTGTTTCTTACTCAAAGTTAAAAGTCCGTTAACAGTGTGAAATTATTTATTAAATTAGTTATGAAATTAATTCTCGTTTGTTACAGATTTACAACTATGGAACATATACACGTCCCCATTATTTCAGATTTAATATATGAAAGCATGACAGTTATTTTTTAGAAAGATTACATGTCATGTCAAAATACATTTTTTCTCTTGATATTTTGTTACCCATTCACTTTTAATCTAGTATTTCTAATAATTATTACCATCATCGAAAGTTAATGTTATCAACAGTATACTTTTAAATACCGAAATTGTTGAAAATTAAAGTCATAAGAGCGTTACTAATAATGTATATGTATGTAAAAATGATAAGAATTGAAGATGATAGTGGATTTTCAGTTGTCTGAAATTTGACCAAAAATTGGATAGTTTTATGTCAGTGAATTGGGATATATAAGTAAGAATGAAAAATAAAAAGAGATTTTTGATATCTATCGACCTATAAATGATATAATTTCTAGATTACTCAATAGACTTTAAAATTTACTAATCACTTTGAAAGTTTTACCAAAACAAAATTTTTGTATTTGCTGAATATCGTAAACACTTAAAGGCCATATCTAACTACCACAACAAATATAAAATTTATCGATTACTTACTTTATAGTATATAAAATACGCAGAATTAATATATTTTTAAATATAAAATATATCAATTATATATGTATAAAAACTATATATATTTTGTACAGAAAAATAGATATATTTTAACGCTGCCAGTCGTTTGAACTGCCCATGTAGCTTCTAATTTAAGTCATAATAAACAGTTTTAAATTGTGTTTGAACAAACTTTTGTAACACCTTTTATGTATATCCAGGCCTCATATGAGACACTAAATTTAATTTGATTCTCAATAACAGATGGTTTTACAAGTTGATATCTGAGATTTCTTGAAAGAGGGAATACTGGTACAAAATTTTTTCTGAGTATAATGTGTATCTCTTTTTTTAATGTTTTACCGTTATTGTGAAATCTCACAGTTTTCAGCTGCAGGAATTTTCACCCCTCTAAATCACAATAGATCCATGATCTGCCCAGAATTTTCGTGCTCTTCAAAAATTAATTACAATTAACTGGAATATTTTAATGTAATTTACTCTAAAAATTGACACAGCACTTTGTAACCCTAAAAAAATAATGTTGTTTTTTCTGATCCTACTTGGACAAACCAAGCATTATTGCGCCACACGCTCTAGATCACCAAAGGGGTGCGCCTTTCGTTTTAACGAGCATCGCTAGGATGAAAGTACGACTTATGCTCAAGTGGGTTCCCGTAATTTAGAAGCAAGGACCAAGCAGATAGTGTTGTTGTTTCCGATCCCACTTGGACAAACCAAGCACTATTGTGCCATACGATCTCTTGCGCCAAACGGGTGAGCCTTTCGTTTTAACGAGCACCACTGGGGTGAAAGTACGACTTGTGCTCAAATGGGCGTTCGTCGTTTTTAGAAACAGGGACCAATTAGAAAGCCCATAGGCTTGGCCTGCCACCCCCAGAGGTATTGATTGAGAACTTGGAGGACATTGTGACCACGATCACATTTTACATACCCCAATCATCTCTAACTAACGCGGCCGGGTTTAGGCCGGCTCGGGCTCTGAACCAGCAAACCTCCAGTTACGAGAGCGTTGCCTTTGCCGACTGAGCTCAAAAAAATAGTTAAAATGTTAGTTTGTTATTAGTTACTGGATGACTTTGAGGGACAATGACTTTAATTTGTTATAAAATCAAATTTATAACCCCAAGATTTTATAATTTCTAAATATGGATGAAACTCATAAAATTGAATAGATTTTGGTTAGTGAACATTTTTTATGCGTTATTAGAGATTTACCTTTAATAGTGAATAAAAGAAAAATATGAAATAATTGCCAATTTTAATATGACGGAAAGAAGTAACTCGATGTAGTTTTGTTCCTTCATATCTAAGAGCAAAATAGCATGAAATTTGCCCAAATCAAAGTTCTGATTTAATAGTCATAACCCGAAAATATATTAATTAAAATAAGTAAGATTTTAATAAGTAAAAAGTTAAGAATAAAACTTACTTTGTGTTAAAATCAAATTAACAGACTTGAAATTTTATACATTTAGAAACTGCTACGAAACGAAAAGTTGGTTTTTTTTTTTCGTGATCACTTTTGGTGTGTTGTTGCGAAAATATCTCTTAACAGTAAATAAAAGTCCAGCGTGAAAGAAAAGCGTTTTTGTAATGTATACAGGTAGTATTAAGAATGGGTAAAAAATGGCAGAAAAATCATGGCGAAAAAAAGAAGGAAGTGGACGATGAAAGAGGAAAAGGATGATATTGTAGCATGTGTAGCCTTGAAAATGAAGGATGAATGTTTTGAAGAGTCTTTGTGTATCGATGTCAAATTCCACATAAATCTGTTGAAAAAGGAAAGGTAGAGATGGCTGCAATATACTTTATTTATTCCTCGCAACAAAAGAAAGACAGGATTAAGAATCATGATAAATTGACAACAGAGAATAAAACATGATTTATGCGAATGAGGAAAAAAAAGAATTATTTACTTAGAGAATAGGATTATTCATATAAAGTGTAAAAAGGTAAAGAGAAACAAGTTTAAGTTTAGTCGTACATAAAAGTTTGAAACATGTTAGATCACGTGTGACCTAGAAAATCTGAATTAGAAAATTTTCTCCCAAAGCTATATTTTAAAGAATTATGAGAAATTTTATTGATATATCTCTATATTTACAAGTATAGTTGCTATTTATTTATTCCATAAAATTTTGTTAAAATTGTGAAATGTAACAGACAATTGTAAGATGTAAATTGTTATTCTTTCATCTAAATATTTTATAATATTTTATTTTGCAATGTATTTTTGAAATATAACGAGGCATTAAAAGTCAAGTGACATATAATAAAAATACGCAATTTCTCAATATAGTTTTAATGCATTTTATCGAAAAGCATTATACTTAATTTCATGAGTTAGGAAAAGACTTTTTATGCAGGAGCACTTGCATGTTGAGTATTCACATAAATATTTGAGAAGTTGTTACTTATTTAGCACCACCCTAGAAACTTAAGGTACCCTACTGAAGAGAATAACTTTATCCCACTCTGGGTCATCGTAATTTAGAATCAGGGACCATACTTTAGGCCCTCAAGTTTGGCATGCACTCCCAGAAATATGGTTTGGGTACTTGGAGGACATTACTACCCCTAACATATTTTAAGTATATAATAGATGGTAGATAGGTATTCTGTCCTGAATGCCTCGGTGGAGCAAGGGGGGAATAAGATTCCATGCTTCCTTCAGAATTTTATTTTCTATAAAGAAAATAGGTAACCTCAATACAGAAGTAAGGTTTACTAGAATTTACATTTTAAACAAAATGAAATAAAATATAAGCATTCCTGAGTCATCAATAATCCTTTTCATACACATTACATTTATTTCATTGTAAGGTAGCTAAATGTAGTGGCTTGGAGACGTTCTTGAAGACAGGTTTTGCATCTGTTGGAGTTCATTAACAGCTACTTTCGGCACTCAATTCCACTATACAATTATGTTAATATAATTGAACCCAAAAATGACGTATCTTTTACACAGTCTCTCTCTACATACATACATATATACATACATATGTACATACATACATATATACACACACATATATATAATAGATAAAACCTATTCTTTGCCTAACCACGCGATATATCCCTGATATATTAGTTTATAGAGTTCACTTCCTAACGCAAGACAACTGCAGTCTTTTCGTAGATGAAAACTCAGGAGCAACTCTAAGATCAGCCATACTCTTATTTAGAACTATTTATTTTCATCTCAAATTTGAAAAAAAAGAATATACGACTGGCACAGGGCAACACACAATCGTGCTTTTGTTCATTTGAGAACATGCCTTCACGAGGAGTTTGATAATCCAGTGGGTAATTTCGCATGAGGGTAAGAATTATACCTTTAATACCTTTAATTTAGTAGTTTGGTATAACATTTGGGGAGGAACAATTGAATGGAGTGGTATAATAAAGATTTCACGAATACCATGCAATCTTTTCCTAGAAGAATCGACAACTGGGTTAAAAATGAAATATTCTGCTATAAATATTGCATCTTTCCAAAACAAGGATGGCAATAGTGGGTTTGTCTATCCTAAAAAGACGAACAACATCCCATGTAATAATATTCTCTAAGACTTTGCCAATAACCCAAAATCTTATTATTTTGTGAATTCCTGTCATTACTATAATTTGAATTAAAGTAATTCGTTTTTAAACACTTGGAAGTTTATATCACGTATTAAATCATGGAGGTCATCTCTGAAACAATACAAATTATTCTTACATGTGTTGTAGGTTTTCTTAGTTCTTTTGATGAATATATATATATATATATATATATATATATATATATATATATATATATATATATATATATATATATATATATATATATATATATATATATATATATATATATATATATATATATATATATATATATATATATATATATATATATATATATATATATATATATATATATATATATAGTATATATATATGTATATATATATGTATATATATATATATATATATATGTATATATATATATGTATATATATATATATTATATATATATATATATATATATATATATATATATATATATATATATATATATATATATATATATATATATATATATATATATATATATATATATATATATATATATATATATATATATATATATATATATATATATATATATATATATATATATATATATATATATGTGTGTGTGTGTGTGTGTGTGTGTGTCTGTGTGTGTGTGTGTGTATACATACATGCATACACACACACACAGCCGAACGATGGCCGAATCGTTAGGGTGCTGGCCTTCGGAACCGGAGTTCGTGGGTTCAAATTCCACTACGGCATGGATGTTCGGAACCGGCTTTAAACAGTAGGTCCCGGTCTCATTAGTCCTCGTGTTGCAAATGTAGACCGTTGCGCTCCAAAACAAAACA
>CM063502.1:71199115-71219115 GCA_032207245.1 Pardosa pseudoannulata | reverse complement strand
GAATGGAACTTTCTAGGGTAGAACAAGAGCAGGTTACGTAACTAAAATAGTTATTTACTGTACATGTAAAAATCACATATGTAATTGCATATATATGAAATCCATAGATTAATCTGCAAATGGGGAATTTACAAAGGCTGTGATATATTAAGTACGCAGTCCTTATTTTATCGAAATAAATGACAGTACCTTAACGATGACAAACTACTTTCTCTGATAATCTAAAAAATATTCCTCTTATTGCTTGGTGGTGAAAGGTCATTAGTAAATCACATCTTTATACTATTCCACGAAGAAAAAATAGTGTGAAGGACTACTATACAGTGACTATTATTGTAGAAATATTTAGTACTCCAACCTGATGTATGGCATGAAAATGCATTTAAAAAATTGGTTTAAACAAACTTTACCATGTTATACAACATAAAATTCTGTAGGATTGCAACTAACCCATATTTAATTCTCTCATTCTTTTATTACATTGAAACCAAATGCAATATCACTTTGTGAACTGTTATACTTAAAATGGTATTCTATATTCTGCAGATTTTATTTTCTAAGATGATCTAATTAAGTAAAATTTAAGGAGCCTCATATGAGACTGAAATGGTTCTGTGATTAGGATTGTAAATGCATGTAAATTTGAAAGGGTAAGATAACAGATAGTTGGTTTAGATAGGTTTATATTTGTGTTAATATTTTATTGCTATAAATTGTATCTCAACAATTGTTTTCAGTAAAAAGACAAATATCAAACATAAACAATATGTTTTGTTTCTATATTCACAGTTCCGATATATCTGAGACGTTAACTTTTCATTCGTATGCTACTAATATTTATCAAGAACTAAACGAAATTTGTAACGACGTATGAGGTCTAGACGTAAATAAAAACTGCTAAGTTTAAAAACTTGTTTAAACTATTTTTATTACTTAAAGTAGGAGCATCAACCGTTGTTCAGATTACTAAGACAGTTAAAAGAGGGAGAAATTATCTATAATTTTAAATTACTCCTGGAAAGTTTTATAGCCTATGTTGTGATCATAAATATTATCATTTCATGGATATAAGTTTAAAAAAAGGCATAAATATTCCAAAAGAAGCTTTTGTAGAGTATGTGGATAGTTTATTAAAGTAGATCTACATGCAAATATAAAATATTTAACAGAAATAATTTCCTCGTTGGTTAACACTGAAAGAAAGGAATGCAAAAGGGATGATGCCAGCCACATAATAAAATTATGCATAACGGTTTAATTAATGGGTCGCCTGATAGTAGTACTAGAGAAAACAAAATGCTGCTTTGAAAGTTACAGCTAGTCCGTTTATAATTCTATACATATACATATAAAATATGAAAATATACTATGTAAATAACAAAAGAAAAAATATGATAGAAATGATTAAAATGTAATCAGTTAAAAAAACTTAATAGAATTTTGAAAAACTAAATTTTTAAAATATATTATTTACTTTCTCTCTATATAATTATAGGAAAGCATACATTTTTAAAGGTTATTTTTGACTCTATAAAAATATATTTAATTAATATTTTAGAGAAAAATAAGAATTATTTCTTTTAGTTTTAAAGATATTTTATTTTGATTCCTGGAAACTGAATTTTGAAAATGAGGTATTATTTTTTTATACTCATTTATAATTCATACTATTTTTAGAAAATCTTACAAAAGCATAGATTAAAGAATATATGTTTATTATTTTGTTTATTAAATCTGAACGGCATACCCTGAATGGAACATATTTGATAAACGTAACATTATCTTAAGTAGACCTAGTGAAATTGACATATTGACGACACCATTTTAATCGTGCCCCACTGTAGTGGTCCAATACAGGAACACTAACTCTTGATACTCAGACATACATTCCATTCATATGCAGCCTTCAGTTCATAGAAGTGACACATATCGTTCACCAATAAACGCTGCATCCAGACATGTCCCATGTGTGGTGGTCATTCTTGCTACAACAACAACATATTGATCTTCCTTGGATGACGCAACGCTTTGACTACCGGCTACAGGTCTTCGGACGTATATTTGAAACTTGGGAATCGTTTCCACTACTGTAAAATTACGGAATGATATATGCCGAAGGACAGAGCAACATTTATTGTCCTAATTTCCTATTTGTCTTTTAGAAGCCATACGAAAACGTCTGTATTGAAGCGAAAAGTACGGAGTTCTCAACTTTTTATCAGCACGTCTTTGTAAATCCTGTAACCCATCACATTTCTGAATTCTTATACCATTCCATTTCTGGCACGAAACCATGATTGGATATTACTTAATATACACTGGTGTTCAAAACGTAACCAACAGGTGTTTTTTGTTTTTTGGCATAACTGCACGATAAATCATCTGAGAGACATGAAATTCAGAAATGGGGGAGAGTATTATGTACGTAAAGGATGACGACAACGTTCTGTAACCAGGGATCACTATTGTGAGGATTTACTCCTTCCCCATGAGCGTCCGTTCCAAGGTGCCACTGGACTAGACCTCATTTTTATGGATGACAATGCACTGGGACATCAGACTCTTGCTTTTAAGGAGCTACTGGAAAGTGAAGATATCACTCGAATGGATTGGCCAGCGTACTCCCATGATTTAAATCCTATCGAACATGTGTGGGATGCTTTGGGGAGAAGCATTGCAACACGCTTATATCCTCCGGAGAACACACATCAACTCAAAGAGATGCTGATTGCGAATGGGCACTCCTACCACAAGAAATGTGGGACCAGCTGGTTCTGAGTATGCGGAGACGGTGCGAAGCAACCATTTCAGTTAGGGGAGGGCATATCCCATATTAACATCTGCTTGTTGTTCTTCCTCTTGGATAGACACTCATGAGTCACGATACTATGCGTTCAATAAAGCTTGTTTTTGTTTGATACCATACCGTATGCATAGTATTCCTTTTTCAGCCCCGATGCTTTTGTCCTCCTATACGTACATAATACTCTCCCTCATTTCTGAATTTCATGTCTCTCAGATGATTTCCCGTAGAGTTATGGCAAAAAACCCACCTGTTGTTTAAGTTTTGCACACCAGTGTATTTGATTATTTCCATCTAATCCCACTTGATTATCCCACTTGTAGCATCTCGTCATCTTATTGGTTAACAAAAATTAATATTTGACGCTGAGTGTCTTATTTTTGGCAGCGAGTTTATAAGTGGTCGGAATGTTCTTAGAGCAAATATAGTTAATGCAATCGATGAGGTTTTATCAAAGAATTTTGCTAAATAGAATTAAACAATTCGATTTCTTAATATAGTTCGAATAATGAAAATATTAATGCCATAGATTTGAACACTTCATTGACAAGAAATGACGAGTAATATGAAAATATCGCTAAGTATAAAACTGATAAAATATCGCATATTTTGTATTTATTTATAAATATGTTTTTCTCATGCTTTTTTAAATAATTATCGGTCCCATTCCTTCTTTCCGTATACATATATAGATACATATATTTCATTCATTAAATATTGCATAAAAATTACTTTGAGAAACTGTCATGGGATGCAATTATTACGCACATACTATTAAAAGTTTCGCTTTTTATAAGTGAAGTCCAAGTGCATTTTTAATTTATATCTATGCTGATTTATAAATAACTTTGTATGATATTTCATATCTTGTATCTTCATTTCGTATTGAATTCTCTTTCATATTAACTAGTACTTTCATGCATTACTACATTAATCAATATGTAACTGGATAGATTTTCATTAAAATACAAAACTCCTTTATCCTTTGTTCATCCCATGTGTTGATATCCCACAACAATGCTAAATAGTAAACAGGATTTTTAAATTTGCTATATGGGAGAATTGAAACATTCTATTTGAATCAGGTTAATTTGTCACAGTTTAAATGGATGTAAGAAAAAAAAGAAAACATTTGAAGTTATGAAAGGCAGATATTTTTCACTAATAAACGGCCTGTTCTCTGAAATGTGTGATTCGGGAAAGGATTTCTATAGAATGATATTTCGCACTTTTTTCAGTAATGAGAATAAAAAGATATTTTTTTGCAATAAATCTAATTTCTTCCGGAACAATGCATTCTCCGATCACATTCAGCAATAGAAATGCATTTCAATGCGAACTACATATGAAGCATTTCCCTTTCTCTAAATTTTTCTTTGGAGAAATGGGTAATAAATGCCTTCTCGGCTAAAATATGGTTCACAATGGATAGAAAGCTATTATTTCAAAAACTATGCTTTTATTTTGCTTGGTAATAATGAGTTCCTAATTACATGTAATTTATATATTAAAATATTTAAAGCTTTAAAATGCTTCAGGAATGTTTTAATGTGTAATAAAAAATCAGACAATAATTTGCATATCTTAAAAAACTGTAAATTATAAAATGTAAAGATGTCTTCTGCTTAATGATATAAATACAGCATATTTGCAGAAGGCTAGTAATTAAAAAACAAATTTTATCACCTCCTTAGCGTTCTTTTCCAGGGTCAAAATAAAAATGGTTGTAGAATTTTTATGTTTTCTCGGAATCAGTTTTTATATTTTGAAAAGGTTAATGAAAATCCTATCAACAATCAACCAAACTTTTGAGTACCTGTTATTATATATAATTTTGAAATTTGGATCGAGATTTTATGAGCAGATGCATTTAGATTTTGCAAGTACACATTAGGACAGGTAGCCTTTTTCTATTATAAAATTTCACTTTACTGTACTGTGTTTATATGGGATGCTTAATAAATCTTAAGTCAAGAAATTTTTTTCTTTATATAAACGTCATCTTATCTTGTTAAAATTGGTGTTTGATCACTAATGAGGATAGTTATAATATTTACAGTTAAATAAATATTATATTGCTTCCCTTTGTACAATTCACAGTACTTCCGATTTAAGATGTTCATCAATACATATATATTTATATTCGGCAGGAATAACTCGAGCATCAATAGATTAAGGAAAAATTAATAAATATACAGATTAGTCAGGATGCATATATTTGTAGCATGACTTGGTGCTTATATTTGTACAGATTTAATTCATCTTAAGCATGAAAATATAGCGGAATAATGTTGTTGTATAGCAAAAAGAGCACATCGAGCACATCTGTGTGTAGATAAAAATAAACCTGGAAATTGTATAAGTCAAAAGCTAAGACTCTATCACATCACGTAAATACTTAAACTAGCGCATATGTAGAAATCTCCTGGTTCCGTAAAATACGCAGTGTAATAAACAACGGATGTATTGGAATCAGTCTAAAAGTTTCATATATTACATTTGTAATCTACTTTAGTTTTCTTAATTCAACGTGACTTTAATCCCCAAATCTTTCAAATCTTAAAACATTACTGAAATATTTTAATATGTTGCAAAACAATAAAGAGGAATTTTTGCAGTTAAAAAAACTGATAGGGCTTTTTCAAACGATTTTAACATACCATGTCGAAGCCAGAAATGGAGGAGGGTTTTATATATATATATATATATATATATATATATATATATATATATATATATATATATATATATATATATATAATATATATATATATATATATATATATATATATATATATATATATATATATATATATATATATATGTCAGATTTAAACTGTAGATTAATTTAAAGAGATTTTAATTAGGGATTCTTTTATTGAGAGTGACGTGGCATGAGGAGTTATCCACATAAATACGGTTCACGCGCAGTGATCTGGGTAGAGAACAGTATGCACATTTCACGGTCAGACCTGTAGCTCCCCGAAGCAGCAAAGCCTGCCTTTGTTATAAGTTGGGCGCCAATGCGAGACGCCATTGAAGAAAGTAGTGTGTGATGAGATTTGAATAAAGATATGAAGTTGTACTCAAGACTATATATATATATATATATGCATACATACATACATACATATATATATATATATATATATATATATATATATATATATATATATATATATATATATATATATATATATATATATATATATATAATATATATATATATATATACATATATGTAATATATCATATATGTCTTTTTTTAGAACTTAAATAAAGTTAAGTTACACGTTCGACTGCTGTTTTATTTTATAAAGCCACGACTGTTATACAAACATGCACACGCACACACACACACACACACACACACACACACACACACACACACACACACACACACACACACACATATATATATATATATATATATATATTTATATATATGTATATATATATATATATATATGTATATATACACACATATATGCATATATATAATGTAATTATCAAAGTTATTTAATTTTAATATTTATTTAAAAACCTCCTCTCTCCCATTCTAATTCCTTAAAATCTTTTCCACAGCTTCTAAATGTCTTAATCAAAGGAGCGTTATCGACTTAAAATTTTTTCGATGCATTTTCCAAAGCTTTCTATCCTATAGATGTAAAATTTCTGTCTATTCAACACCTTTCCCAGTTGTCGCCAGCAAATTGCTCAGCGTGTTTCCTGATCTTACATTTAAATTTGATTAGGAAGTGAGAAATTACTTTCTGTCTTTGCACTTGGATGCACCTCTATTCGAACAGAGTGATTTTTGTGTCTTTCTTTTGCCTGTCGTTGACTAGTGAAGATGTCCATTTTAGCAGCTCTAAAATAAAGTTTTCATTAGACGTGTGCGGTTCTTTAAAAAGAGGGAAATATATAATTGGTTCAGTCGAAAGTGAGACTCCTTACTGAAACTAAATCTGTAAAGATGGCGTATTTCCAGAAAGCGATGTCCTTAAAAATAAAATAAAATACAGTAAAAACGAGATTAAATCTTCAAATTTTGCACTTTCATTTAATTTATTTTAAGAAATAATTAGTCTACTTATGCTATCAAGCTCTTGTATATATAAAAATATATATCTTTTATCTTCAACTAATATTGTCAAAATAATTCACAATAGGTGTAAATTATTGGTAACATAATTTCGGAGTGATAACTTATACACTAACAAAAGCAACAATTTTTTAGTGAAGATAAGGAAAAATAATATTGTTTTAACACATAATGAATATTTGTTTTAAGTTTACAAAAAATATTTTAGCTTTTTCAATGTGCATGTATTCATAAGTCAATTTCTGAAATGTGTATAGCTTAAACTTCCCTTGTTATGCTTTATTATTTATTTCAAACTTTTTATTTGTTTAAAAATCTACTACTTTAAACAAATCCACTCTTAGAAAGAGAGTAGTTAGAAGTAGAGGTAGAAAAAATAATATTATTTTAAAACCCTTTAAAAATATGATAAAAAAAATTAGGAAGAACCCAGCTTATTTTGCACTCCCTTTTTAAGCAAAAAATTTACAGAATAGTAGATTCAAGCTATTGTGTCTACACAAGAAACCATCTCGCCTGTGCTATTACTGTCAAAGTAATGCACAATGGGCAGAAAATATAGAGAAGACATAATTTTGGCAATGAAAAATTAAGTAACATTACACCAAAACTTGATTTACGATATTTAGTTCCTTTCAACACTTTACAATTTCCTTCAACGCCCCTGTAATCACCCTAGTATAACACCTACGTATCAGTAACGCTTTGTATGGATGAAGAGATAATAGGAGTGCAAAAATTCATACACCTAAAACCTAAAATACCTGCTTTTATCAAGTTTTCAAAGAGTAATTAATCAAAAGACCACAAGTTTTTAGCTTAGTTCTAGATATGTGTTTCAATAGTATAAGGCATTTGTGAACTCTTAAAACTAAATGTTATTGACTCAGAAGTATTAGCAAAAGAAAATTAATACATAACTAATAATGTATATTAAAAGTTGGGTAAAACTTGAAGGTAAAATATTACTTTAATCTAAAGCTATCCATTATTAATTGTTAGGGAATTAGCTTTATTAAGGCAACAGTGAACTCTCAAAACTAACTTTAATTTTTTTTACTGATTTATTTGAAAATGTAATAAGTACATACAAATATATTTATGCAATTGTGATAAATACTGCAAAGTAATATTAATTATTTATCGAACTTTTAATTATGAATTATTTGAAAATAAACTGGTGTCCGCACATTCATTGTACATATGTGTTTCAATAGTATAAGGCATTTGTGAACTCTTAAAACTAAATGTTATTGACTCAGAAGTATTAGCAAAAGAAAATTAATACATAACTAATAATGTATATTAAAAGTTGGGTAAAACTTGAAGGTAAAATATTACTTTAATCTAAAGCTATCCATTATTAATTGTTAGGGAATTAGCTTTATTAAGGCAACAGTGAACTCTCAAAACTAACTTTAATTTTTTTTACTGATTTATTTGAAAATGTAATAAGTACATACAAATATATTTATGCAATTGTGATAAATACTGCAAAGTAATATTAATTATTTATCGAACTTTTAATTATGAATTATTTGAAAATAAACTGGTGTCCGCACATTCATTGTACATACAATACTGCCTTTTTTATTTTTAAGAAATATTTTATACCTCTGAAAATAAAGCAGTTATTTTCATAACCATTTGTAAAAAATATTAAGAGAAAAAAAATGATAGCATTGAAAATATTCATACATTCTATATAAACTGTCTATAACAGTTTTTTAATAAATAATTCACAGATTATACGTTTTGAAAAACATCAATTTTAACAAAATTTTATTTTATATTTTAATAGAGTTGAATTGAATATTTTATATTGAAAACGTATTTCAAATTAATATTGACGTAAATTTAATTGTTTTTACTATAATAATAATTGTATTTATTATAAGATAATGGATAGTAAAATCGCATTTAGATTTCAGTTTTTATTTATATGTCATAATTCAATGATACAGATAAAATGAAATTTGAGACACATAACATCCAGATGAAAATTCATTGTTGCTTTAAATTATTTTAACCGCAATACTTTTCCCGTATAATCTATAGATATTTTCCTTTATAAAATTTTTAGTAGGTTATAAAATAAATCTTAATAGTTATCATAAACATTTAGGAAAAATATAAAGAAAAGAGACAAAATAATAAGGAAATATCTATTGTACTCCCTTTTTAAGGCCACATTTGATTGATTATACAAGTTGAAAAAAGTTATTCAAGTGAAAATTTACTTCATATGATATTTTGTAAATAGTTTACACATTTATAACGAATAGGTCTGTTAGAAATACTTATAAAAAGTTTCATATATACATTAGACGACCCGATAGACGCTGTCCTGTTTCAACGCTGTAAATCCAAAATTTGTAAAATGCTTTTGCATAAATTATGAATTGGAGCATTTTGGTGGAAAAGTAAAGAAAATAATGTTTTAAAATTACTTGAGGCCACCATGCGTACAGTCATCACAAACGTAATTAGATTAAATTAAAATCCCCACAATGCTTGTGAGGGGATTTGATCTTGGAACTACGAGTACTGCAGACAGTTGAGCTGACCACTACGCCACAGATACCTTGGCAGCGAAGGATTTGAAGTGGCATTATAATAATTTAAATAAGTATGCAATTCTGGATTTTTAATATAAAAAAACATTTTCTATCGCATCAAATTGTGAATCTAAACCATTCTCGAATCAACTTAATTACATACACAAAATTTCATCAAAATCAGTCCAGCCGTTTCGAAGGAGTTCTATTACACACGAGGAGAAGAATTTTATATATAAAGATAAAGTAAAATTTTTACTTCATTAAAATAAAATAATTATTTCTGATAGTTATTTTATACTTATGGATAGTAATTATATTCTTTATAAAATAAGGACATTAAATTCCTCCTTTTTGCTTTTTATAGTTGGATAGTATTTAAAGGATAGTATGTAAAAATATATGAATAGTATGGATAGTATGGTATTTAAAGAATAGTTGGATAGTATGCGCTTTATTTCTTTTGACATTTATATAGTACTTAAACATCTATAAGACCAACAAATAAAGGTAAAAAAAAATCGAGATGTTGCAGCAAAGTTTTTCTTTAAGGAAAGAATTTATATATCTGTAAATACTTAGAATAAAGGAAAATGAGTTGATGAAACACTAAAATATCTGCTATTAGACAAAAATATGCTCTCAATTTTTGAAACGTGATGAAATAATGAAACAGTATGATAAAATTCTTAAAACTTGCTGTTGATAAAATTTTAGAACTTGAATAAATTACCATACTTGTTTGAAATATTGCTAAAAGTTCATTTGAAGGGCTCTACAAACCAAATTAGAATTTTTTAAGGAAAAGATAAAAATAGCATTAGTAGATGCATGTACATTTTCTATACGTGCAATAGAACACGATATAAAAAGAAGGCACCTAATTTCTTACATTTCTGGAGAACCGTTTTTAAAATCTAAATTCTAAGGACTTAAATAAATTCAAAGAGCAAACATGAAAACAACTACAAAAATAATTAAATTCTGCGTTCTGATCATATCATTTAAACTAAATCTTGCTTTTTTTTCTATTCTACTCTATTATGTAACGTTGGGAAATAAAATGATGTAAATTACTTTCTGTCATATTTTTTAGTCTAAATATAAAAATGCAAAATATTTTTGACCCTAAGCTGTTTTTTGTGTGCCTGCTGGATTTGATACAGGTTATATCTTGTTCACCGATTTCTAGTTTACTCAGTTTAAAATCTAAATCAAGATATGTTTTATTTCTAAAATTTTTATACTGTCTTAAATAACAGTATTTCAATATCTTTTTAAACCCTGAATGTAGACGAAGTATAAATTTTAATAATCATTTTATGCAATAATTTAGTATGACTGTTTAGTATTTCTGTTAGTTTAGGATATTCATGAAAGTTATAATGAAAATTTAGTACTGTAATGTACTTTAATTAGTTTATATTTTGAGTCTAAAAATTACCTATTTCAGCAACAATAAATCTAAGCTAGAACTGCATTAAAATATCAATTAGACATATTTTGGGATTTTGCATTACCAAATAAAAGATTTTTTGAAATTATTTTAAAAAATTACAACACAAAAGGCTATATATTATTAAAGGATTCATTTGATAATCAACTAGGGATTTCTTCGTAACATCTATAAAACTTGAAATCTATTGGATGAAGCTTCATTTTGTCTTCTGGTGCATTATTAATTAATTTACTTGAGAGGAGTGGAGCATCATATTCTTGTGATTCCCTTTTAAATGACTTTCTTATGTAGAGGTATGATATAATCTTAAAGTCCAATTATAAAAAAAAATGAAATAGACTAGGGCTACATAATATGATTAACTTGATATATTTCACATTATGTAATTGAAAAAAATATATTTATAAAGGATTTTGGAAGTGCTATGTCAAGTTTTATACCAACATGGAAAAAGTAGTTATATGTTTTAGTTATCTTAACCTACCCAAAATACTGTAATCTATTAATATCTTTATAAGTCAATTAAATTTTTTATGATTAAAAAAATGTAGATCTATTTGTTCACCTAACGTTTTTGAAACGCTGTATTTCTGGCTAGCAAATTGAGCGCTCAACAAAATTTAGTAGGATATTATTTTAGTGGATCCATGTCTATTGATTTTGATGTCGATATGTCAAACGCTTTATATTTGGGTTTTAGTAAGAATAGAATTTCTAAAAATTTTAGAATCGGAAAGGGTTTCCATAAAACAACTATACATCAATAAGAATTTTACATAAATGTTTTAATTTTTGCAGTTTCAATAATTTTTCTAAATTTCAAGAGATCTAACTTCTAATTCAAATACAACTATCAACAGCAGTTAAAACATAGTTATATTTTTCCTATAGCAAATATCGAATGTATAACGCTTTACTGTGCTATTAAGCTTTTTCAGTTATAGTGAAATTGTGTATGCTTTCACTTAATCCTAGCATTAACATTTTAAAATTAAATTCTTTAAAAAATATCTGTGTGGTAGTGGATAATTTATAAGCCATGATCAGTGCTGCAGAATCTTCACAGAACGTTCTTAACTCTATGTACACACACACACACACACACACACACACACATATATATATATATATATATATATATATATATATATATATATATATATATATATATATATATATATATATATATATATATATATATATATATATAATATATATATATATATATATATATATATATATATATCAGTCTTTTAAATTTAATTAGGTATTTAGAGGGTTATTTTGGGGATCTCAATGAGGTTATATTTGATATCCTGGATAGGTTTGAGATTTGGCAGGTAATAAAAGGCTTAGTGATCGCGTGAATCGAGAAAAAAACGTTTGGAATTAGAGAGCTAGTGAGTCCACTGCCGGAAGTGCTGATTATGAGATTATTGTTTTAGCTCTAAAAAGATGGCCACCGTGTTTGAATAAGAGTCATATGGGAGTCAATAAATAATTTTTAGAATTAAGAACTGAGGCCATTGGACTTTCTAGACCTGACACACACATATACACACACACACACAAACACACACACACACACACACACACACACACATATATATATATATATATATATATATATATATATATATATATATATATATATATATATATATATGTATGTATGTATGTATGTATATATGTTGGGAGAGAGCGAGAGAGAAAAAGAGCCAATATTTTTACAGCTTCCATTTGAGGTCATGAACAAATATATCATACACAGGAATAACAGGAACATGTAGTCATTTCTCCTATAAAAATTGTCACTAATATAGGGAGTTTCATTGAACGTGGGAACCAGCTGGGAAATTTGCTCCCCAAAATAATACAAAAAACTCTAATTATCTGCAGATCAGGGAACTGAGAAGAATACGCAAGATGTTAAAATTCATGTTAATAGTCATCATTGATGTCTCTTACAATTAAATCAGGTCTAATGTCACATTATTATATTTGTGCACTAGTCAAAAAAGAGAGAGAGAAAATGAGTACAATAGGATGATAATGGTTGTTTAGGCTACTGAACAATGACTGACGCCACGATGGAACATTGAACCCGTAACATTACTCATCTTGCTCTGCTAGGATTATATAACCTTTTATAAGGCCCAATATTCGGTTTAACGAGTTCAGACACATTGGGCCTCCCATATAAGAGAATTGTAATTATTATTATTTAATATCTTTTAATTTTAAAATCAGTATGCTAAGAGCCATCAATGAACTTTGACATCTAATGTAGAAAGAGAAATAACCTCAAGAGTACATAACTTATTTTCTTTCTTTTTTCTCCTCACCATCTTACTCCTGCTCTGTATTTCATCCATGTTCTAATACATCTTAACATTTCTAAAAATTATTTTATTTTCGTCGACACGATCAGGAAATGAGTAAAATAAAATCTAGTAAAGATAATTTATAATTTTAGTAATCGTCATTGTGGGAGGATTTCGGAGGTATTGTGCTTTTGAGATCAATATGGCAATAACTGCACGAAACAGGAGTGTCAACTGAGTTGGGAGACTAAACATCATGTAAATATAGTAAACTACTAGCAGGGATAGACTCCAATAATTTCTAGGAGGGGAGAGACTATTGCAAATATTCCATCTGGGACAGTCAGGCTCATTGAGCTCATCTATGGATAATTATTTGATAGAAATAATTAGAATACCCTTTTAAAAAAAGTCAGTATTATTATTTAGAATATATAGACTTTATTTTTAGTTGCATGTTCTATTGCAACACTGAAATATGCCAATAAGTGAAACAGTGTGTAAAATATTCATGACCCGAAATTTAAGTTACACCAGACACGTTGTAAATCGAGTCGAAAATGTTATTTTAAAATAAAATCTTTTTTATTGGAAAGGAGAAACATAACATAATATATATAATCAATATCTGTCAAATTATTGCATAGATGTAAAAAGCAACAGTTTTTTTCATAAATTTTAGCGACTGTCTTTTGCGGTGAATAAAAATCGTCAAAGATAGCCTATTATTACTGAATTTGTTTAGATTTTATTAGCTTATTAAATTGCTACATTGTACTAAAGCCGCAATACATGTTTGCAAGTAATTTGCTTTTAACAAAACATTATAATTTAGAAAATGTGACATTGTATGTAATAAATAATTATTAAATTGAAATTAATTTGATAATTTTAGGTTTATTGGGATGAGATATAAATTCATTACCATATAGCGTTTTATAAAAATGTTTAAAATTATTTCTCACCACAATCTTTAGTAGCATCAGAAATGACACAAGTCTGATATAAAATTTAGTAGTTAGTTAAAAAAAATCTTTCTCCTTCTTAAAATAAGCTATATATGCATAACTAATTGATAACCTTTCAAATTATTGCTACCTTTTACTAAAACCACAGTCCATATTTACTAATAATACGCCATTACCATGCCAGTCACCATATTACTAATAATTCGCTACTTACAAAATTGTATAATGCAGAAAATATTGCATTCTATGTCAGTGGTTTCCAAGCTTTTTATGCCCACGGACGCTTTTGTAGAGGGAATTTTACCACGAAATCCGACGTCAAATAACTCTGTAAAATTGCATTATAATCAAATTATAGTTTTCACTGCCATGTTTTAATAAAAATGAAATATTAAAAGTAAAACATTAGATGCATAGCCTTCTGAAGATCGGATATCGAGAATAATGCGTCAAGATTATTTATTGCTGTTTTATTTCTTTTAACTTTTTTAAAAAATGGTCATCATAATTCACATTACAATATATTTCGTGGCTACTGGCGTTTTCCAAGCATCCACAAATTAATTTTTACACTTCACGGACCTCCCATATGCGGTCACATGAGCCCTGGGGGTCCATAGTGACTGCTTTGTGACCGTTCTATATAATAAACAAAAGGTAAAGAAATTTATATTGTTATTTTTATATTTATTAGTATGAGCTATTAATATACCGAAATAAGAATATTATAAAAGAGGCTTAAAATGATATATCCCAGCAATTTTAGTTGCATCATAAATGTTGTAAGTTTAATGTAAAATGTAAAGTTTAGTTTGAAAATAAATAATAATTCTTTAACCCCTACAGAAACGAGCTGCACATACAAATCTAATTGGTATCTTCTCAAATTATGACATGAAATCCCATGTATAAAACAACATTCTTCGGTAATGTTTAAAAATAATTTTAGACAGCTCCTTTTTACGAATGCATGAAAACTGTCAAAGATAGCATATAAAATAGCTGTTTTTAGAAAGAAATATCGCCACGAATAATAATACACTTCTAAGACATACATCATTTCTTCAGAAAGTAACTTCAACAATCTGCGATGAAACAGGAAGTAATAAATCAAAAACTTTCACAACCACTTATTCTTAATTTATATTAATGCTTACTACATCTGAAATCTAATTTTTATATAAACACTTGCACAATCATACATGTGTAAAAAAAAATCCCTAAACAGACTGCAACTCTCGAGTGTCACATCATTATTATCTATTCTATAGCACTATCTTGGGTGAAAGGGAAATTCAAAAAGTATTATTACGTGCTTTTATTACTAACAGCCATAATTATAAACACATTAGAGAACAGTTTAGTCACGAATGAAAAAAAAACGGGAAAAGAAAAACGGCGGCAAGAAAACACGACTTTTCGATATGCACGCAATGGTGGAGAACTGTCTCACGGGGAAACTGGCAATAGCTCTTAACGACTAAACGATAGACTTCTAAAAAATAAATCGTAATCGCATTGTTTTTTGGCTGAAAAAGTTACAAAAAGGGCATTACACTTAACTTCCGACTTTATTGACTGTCAAGAGGAATTGATTACTGAATTAACTACGTTATTTAATGTACTTTTCTTGCATTACTGTCTTTAGATATAATGGCTAGGCTCGTATATATTTTTCAAGTTTCATTAGTAAATACTTGGCGATGCATTTTGATGATCAATGAAATATATTGACATAGAAATGTTTTCCTTTGTTTTCGGAACAAATTAGATTATTAAGCTATTAATACTTCATTATATAGTAAGCGTATTTGCTGAAATTAATGATCTAGTCTTTTGGAATGGTAATTATTTTTCAGACACAATTTGACTAAGCATTAAATATTTATCCTAATATGTTAAGGGGACATTGTACCTTTGAAATGCTAAAAGATTATTTTTAGAAACTTACATTATTGTGTAAACTATTTCATGTTATACATAATTATACCAAATCTTTTGAGTCTGACAGTTACATAACGAATTGTAATAAAAAATGAACGTCAATCATGAGTTACATCATTAAATAATGTAGATCTTTTGTTGCTGTGTTATATGCGATAGTTTTCGGCATGTTTTTCTATGATAATGATCAGACTGTGAAGTAATTATCGCTTATCATCTGATTGTAATTTCATATTGCTTTAATCATATACTTAAAACACAGAAAATCATATTACTTTCCAAAATTAAGAAAAACGGTATTTTAAATTTGAAGGACTTTTTCTCGAAGCAGAATTTTAGTATCTTTACTTTGAGGTTTCTGTGGTACCGTCTACACCTTACAGGAGACTGCGAACGACTACAAGCATCCATGCCTTCTGAGGGATTCGGACCCATTCACTCCGGTCATCAGCATACTACCTATTCGGACTTCTCTCGACCTCAGGGGTATACCACCTTTAGGTATACACGGGTGTCAAGAGCCCGGGGTTCACCCGAGTGATCTTTCTCGTGTCTTCTCTGGTAGACCAGAACTTGCCTCAGTAGTGCTTGTTCCTTACTGGAGTTGACCAAAGTAAGCTTCGAACCATGACGGATCTCGCGTAGGTCATCTGTAGCTTTATAGCTGTCGTGGTTGCTATCGTGATGACTGGTCTTCAGTTTGTTGCTGCTGTATGTCTTAGAGACGGATCAACGTAAGAATTCTACTTACCTCTATCCACTGTGATTTTACTTATTTGGTATCTTCAAAATGATTTTCAAAATTATTATAAAAATGCTTGTCATAAAACAATGCAATCTTTCTTGAAATGAGAAGAGTTTTCCTGAGAAAGAGTGTGCAATCCTGAGAAAAAATAAAACATTGTACAAATAAATAAATGTTTAAAAAAATTGTATTTGACATGCATGAAATTTTACCTCCCCCGAGTTTATGCTTCTATATAAACAACAAAAAACCATTAAAATATTAATACAATTAGATCAAAATGAAAACACTATGAATATTATTAAAATGTTATTAGAATGCTCAATAACTATGCAAAAGATTTATTTTTCATTAAAATACAATACACTAAAATTTGCGAAATAAGAATTTTATACAAAACATTTTCTTTAACCGAATTAAAAACACTATCAAAGGTTGATTACGTTAAATATCGATATTCAAGATCTGTTATCTTGACATGAAATGTCATGTATAAAACAACATTCTTCGGTAATCAATTCCAGAAGATCAGTACCCTACCCATTCCGCCTTCTCTCGACTGTGACTTTACTTGATTGGTAACTTCAAAAAGTTCCATATGCATTACTTGTTTTAGAATTTGCTTCGGAATAAATTACAGACGATCAGCACCCTACCCATTCTGTCTTATCTCAACTTTGACTTTACTTGATTGGTAACTTTAAAAAGTTACAGATGTATTATTTGTTTCGGAATTTTTTTCGAAATAAATTACATAAGATCAACCAACACCCTACCAATTCAGCTTTCTATAGACTGTGACTTTACTTGTTTGGTAACTTCAAAAAGTTTCAGATGCATTACTTGTTTCAGAATTTGCATCGGAATAAATTACAGAAGATTAGCACCCTACCTATTTGGCCTTCTCTCGACTGTGACTTTACTTGATTGACAACTTCAAAATGTTCCAGATGCATTATTTGTTTCGGAATTTCCTTCGAAATAAATTAAAGAAGATCAACACCCTTCCATTCCGCCTTTTCTCCACTATGACTTTACTTGATTGGTAATTTCAAAAAGTTCCATATGCATTATTTGTTTCGGAATTTGCTTCGAAATAAATTACTGAAGATTAGCAACTTACCCATTCAGCCTTCTCTCGACTGTGACTTTACTTGATTGACAACTTTAAAAATTCCAGATGCATTATTTGTTTCGGAATTTGCTTAGAAATAAATTACAGAAGATCAGCAACTTACCCATTCAGCCTTCTCTCGACTGTGACTTTATTTGACTGGTAACTTCAAAAAGTCCCAGATGCATTATTTATTTTCAAAATTCTGAAAACTATTTATTAAAACGTTTGTTATGAAACTATGTAGCGTTTCTTAAAACGAGAATTATTTTAGTCAAGTTACAGAGTGTGGGATCCTGAGATAAATAACAATAAAAAAATGTACACATATAAGTAACTGTTTAATGCACATTGAATTTGACAAGCATGAAATTTTATGTTTATATATAAATAACAAATAAACAATTAAAATCTTAAGGCAATCATATCAAAATCAAAACGCTAAAATTTGCAAAATAAGAATTTTATAAGAATCAAGATTTTGTTTGACTATATTAACAATACTATTAAAGATATATTATGTTAAAAATTGATATTTAAGATCTGTTATCTTAAAAATATTAACAGATGAATACATATTTTTTATTATAATGTCACTGGCAAAGCAATAAAGTATTTTTTACATATTTACCCAAAATTAATTTATTTTTTCTTGAAATAAGGTTATCCTAAAATATAGTCTCCTTTTAAATCTAAAATATTTTTAAGAGTATTTGTGGACAAACAGATTTTAGCAGCTGATCAGTTTGAATGCAATATTCTTTTTACCTTAAACGATAAAAGAAAACCCCTTCTTCTAAAATTCCAAGTTTTCTAAAAACACTGCAAATGTCTTACATCGTATATGAGATCGATGGACAGTTTAAATCATGTTTTAAATTTCAAAACACCGAGAGGTGCATCTGACATCTTCCTGTCATATTACCAAGTCTTAGATGAGCTTTAACATTTATCCAGCTCTCAAAAAATCCATATTTTCTTATGAATTCTTAGAAACTTTGTATTAAACTATAAAAGGATGCACTAAGCATAGATAAAAAGTATACTCCCCTTTTCAATTTTTTCAAAAATTTCTTTTATAGTGTTGCTATCCTTGTAGAAATGATATTTCGTATTAACTATTATTTAAAAATTTAACACTGTTATGATTTTTAACATGAATATTTAAAATTTTAACATGATTTTCTAGACTTTTATAAAGATATGTAAAGTGTGTATTGTACAAATTTGCACAAAAAAAATCGTTACATGGGTTTTTGTCCTCTGCATTTTTAATACAATCACCGAACTGTTAATCCATCTTTGATTCCACTTGCATTTTCCTTAGCATTATCCAGTGCTCCATATGACCGAAAATAAACCTGGAGTTAAATCTGATGCTCTCTATATGTTCAAGATATAATGAACATATATAAATATTAATAAGTAAAATTAATAATTAAAATAATATAATTTCTACAATTATATACTACTAAATTAAGATGTTAATAAAATAGTGCAATAATACATTTTAAGCAGTTTTTTTATTAATGTTTAGTCTTTTTCTTCATCTCATGAAATTGATTTTCATTCCTTGAGGGATTGCTAATGATATTTTTAACACTTATCTAGGATTTTATATTTATTTTTCATATTTTTTCAGCAAAAAGTATTAAGCACTTTATTAATTGTTCAGAATTATTTATTTTTAAATAAAAACAATGTTTGATCGGTTTATATATTTAGTAATTACTATTAAAATTGATCTCCACTACTCTCTCTGCTAAGTATTTTGAGTTTACTTTCAGTTACTTTTTCGGCATATTTTCTATTTTAAGTCAACACCTAATTTCATTGCAATATGATACCTGTTTAACTTTCATTTCACTGGTCGAAAATAATCCCTTTAAAAAATAAAAAAAATCAATCAAACTAACTAATATAGGATTATAAGTGAGTCTAATAAAAAAAGCTGTCACATTCTTCACATTTGAGTTTAAG
>CM063502.1:71189115-71191615 GCA_032207245.1 Pardosa pseudoannulata | reverse complement strand
CAGTCCCACTGTTAGCATAAATGTTTTCAGATATTTGATCTCGTCTTCAAGAGGTATTTTCACTTGTAAGTACCAAAAAGTAAATTCATAGTTCTCCTAATAAGCCAACAAACAACCTGATTACATACTTCTCTGTTACGTAGTATTTTTCTTGTGAGACAAGGATTAGATCCCGTATTTAGTCTTCATTCTATCTAAAAATAAAGGAAAGGTTCAGGCCTCTTCCAATGTTCCTAACCGAAATCTTAAAGTCTGTCCAGGAAAGCACTAGGCCATCGCAGGGCATTGAACTTTAGTAGAAAATGAAATACATACAGAATAAAAATAATACTTCTACCATGGTCAGTATCCAGTTACAAACATACCCTACAGTAAAGCAAAAGTAAGCATTTAATTATAGGCGTCACATTGCATTTAGGCAAGTTTTTAGGTTGCTAAATCTGTTTTCAATCAATATCCCCTAGTCATGGCTATTGTCAAATTGGAAATTTTAAACTGTTGCTAATCATCAAACTGTTGTCTTACAGAGGCTGTTCTGAATTCATGTATAGCTTAGCTAGAAGATCAGATATTTTTCTTAAATTTGTGAACTAAAATTTTTTAGATTTTTTAGAAACTCTGACGTGTTACGTATTAATGAATAAGGTTATTTACGTTACGTTTAATAACAGTTAAACTCATATTTTTATATCCTTTACATGAAATTCATATAATTCATTACATATAGAAAAGACTGAATTATTACATATTTATTAGGTTTATGACAACGCATACATAATCATATTTTTATCAGCATTACCTGCCTTCAACCCCGATTCATTTCTACTGTTGTAATCAACTTTTTTATAAGTGCCTATGTAAGCCTTACGGAATGTAAATTCATTCCCACGGCTTCATTTTAAACCTCAACCACAGAAACATTTGCTATATTCGCTGACGGTACGAAACAATCCAGGTGGTCTGAACACTCTTTCTACAGACTTCTTATTGATTTTTGTCCCAGGGCCTTCATCATAGTCAAATAATTACCATTTATTGTTTTGTCTCCCTTCAAACCTTTCAACATCCGTTCAAAATTCGACTGATAAGGATCGACCTGATCCATTGTCACCTGCTTTTCCATACCAACCCTTTTTCTATAATCCACTTTCCCCATGTCCCATGTCTCTTTGAGAATCCCATTTGTCTAGTTTTTAGATATACTAGCGTATCCATGCGAGAAATGTCAGGAGTGGAAACCCTACTTAACCCCCACATCCGAGTGATGGGTAAAAATATTCTAGAACATATTTATTTTTATAATATATTGTGTGAGCCTAACTTTCAATTTACTTCTAGAATATAAAATAACTTCTAGAATATACAATTAAATTTTAGCAAGAAAAATATTTTGCTTCAAAATCATTCAGATGGTAAAATTGTCCTTTTTAGGCATGCAAAAAGACAGTACTACAGAAATAATAAATATATGATTATGAATTGATCTGCTACTAAATAATCTGCTACTAATAAATCTGCTGCTAATATGTAATGATTAAAAGAGAACAGTAACAAGAGATTGATGCTTTTAATTTTATAATTTTACACAAATGGCTAATATTTAATTAAAAATCAGTGATTAAACTCTATTCAAATAATCAAATATGCACTTAGTAGTGCAATAAATTCTAAATCAGTTAGACAGGAGATAAAATAAAAAAAATTGTAAAGAAATTTAAAACCAAATCTGCTTTAAGTTTTATGCTACCTTTAAAATTAACAAATTGCATTTATTTTTGTGTGTGAAATGAACACCTTTTAGAACGCTGTTTTTTATACGTCTTTGACCTTATTACAAACAATAATTTATTTACCAGTCGATTTAAATCCGGTCTTTTGAAAAGGCAATTTTTGTTTTCTATTAAATCCAGCAAATTCTGGGTTAACGCTCTCTGGATTATCTTCACCCTATGAGCATGAGCAGAGTCATGTTGAAAAATCCATTTGTTTCCAGTGTATTGTCTTAATAACCTTTTGCTGAGGATTTCTTTTATTTCTAGCAAAATTGAATCTCTGTGACGCTTTAATGGTTGACAACACAACTAACCATTACAGATGCCAGATTGCGATATCTCTACATACTTAGTTTTTTCTTTTATTTTGTATAGCAATCCTTGCATTTATACGATCATTCTGATGGTTAAAAGATTCTTTAACGTCAAATGTTTCTTGTTGATTAAAAGGATTTATCTATGATCGTTATAAGCATTCTTCTGCAGAGATTTTGATTCATTCAGGTACCTCTGATGTTTTAATTCCTTTGTAAGAAAATGACCAGAAAATAATCTTCGATAACCTCATAATTTCAGGTCGTTGTTCACTATATGGCACACTATTCATTTTTACACTTTCATCCGTTTATGAAGAAAAATCTTCTTCCGACGAGAATTTTGACCTGACTCCCTTGACGAGATTTGATGTTCTCACTGAGCTAGGAGGACTATCTATAGTGCAGTCTCCA
>CM063502.1:71171615-71181615 GCA_032207245.1 Pardosa pseudoannulata | reverse complement strand
GACCATTCAACATATGAAATAGGACTAAATAGTAACAGTTGTATAATTAAGTAGAAATTATTAAAGTTTAGACTTTACTCATCATTTAATCTAAAGGAGATTCTCAAATCATTACATAGAATAAATAGTATATATAGTGCTTACAATTTATTAAACCACCTATTACATGCAAATGTAATAGTCATCTAATACAGGCAAAAGATGTATTTATTCTAATTAAAAAGCCCAGTTTGACTTTACGATAAAGAAATTAGTCGCTTTGTATCCAAATTTCATTCTGGGTATACATAATTAGTGGCGTAGCCTTTTGAGAACTCTTTTGTGTAATATTTTAATTTGAAATTATATATGACTTATGAAATTTACCAGATGATATTTAGTGAGTACACTTAAAGGTCACCTTATTATTTTCAATTTCTTTTAACATAAGCAACTTTACTAAGGATTAAATATAAAAGCAAAGTATATCGTACAATTAACTTATTTTCAAATCTGCTGATGATATATTTTTGTATTACTTTACTATTTTATTATTATTAGTTTTCACCTATACCCAAACATTGTTTGATGATAAATAAGCCAAGCACACATATTTCTTCCAACATGATTTACAATT
The DNA here is from genome assembly GCA_032207245.1 of Pardosa pseudoannulata. Classification (NCBI taxonomy): domain Eukaryota; kingdom Metazoa; phylum Arthropoda; class Arachnida; order Araneae; family Lycosidae; genus Pardosa; species Pardosa pseudoannulata. The sequence continues at coordinate 71,180,999 of CM063502.1, read as the reverse complement.
ATTGAGATTTCATGCTACAAACTTATTTAAAATAATATCTAGTTTGTAATACTCGAAGCAGCTTTAAGTTGTTAAAAGAACTGTTAAAATCAGTAAAGTTTTCCTCTATAACACAGAAACAAAAAATTAGCATAAATAAATTCAAAGTTGAAGTGTCATGACGAAAAATAAAAAGGAATTAGAACTTAAATTTGAAAATCAGATTTTATAATCTTTAAAACGATAGACATAAATATTTAAAATATAATCATTTTGAACGCTAGAGAATTAATGAAAAGAGTTTAATAAAATTAAGTACAAACAGCTAAAGTTAAGCATTGACTTTTCCTGTGATACATATTAGAAGATCACAAAATCATTTTATAGGATAAAAGACACATTTCGTGTTTGCTCATTATTAAGCCACCTATTATTTATTCTTAGATTTAAAAGACATTACTGCTGATTCAGATGTTTTAATTTTGTAAAATGATCATTGTTTCCAAGAACAAGGCTGTTATTTACTGAAATGGGTTTACAGTACTTTCAATCTAGAAAAGAGAGAATTGTTTTTATCAAACTAAAACTAGTAGTAGGCATATATAGGAAAAATGCTGTTACTTACTACAAATAAATAGTCTTTTTGTTTTTAGTGTGTGCTATATTACACTTAAAACAATAAGACTTAACAAAATGATTATCCACGGGGCAAGTATCCACATAAAAGTAACGAAACACATATCAACCTATTTTTGCTCCAGTCATTTCACGCAAATATATATATATATATATATATATATATATATATATATATATATATATATATAGATATATATATATATATATATATATATATATATATATATATATATATATATATATATATATATATATATATATGTATATATATATATTATATATATATATAAATATATATATATATATATATATATATATATATATATTCATTATTTTTATAGCTCAGTTACTATAGACTTCACAGAATGTAACAAATATAAAATATAAACAACGTTGAATATAAAATATGTCTGCTTTAGGGAACAGCTGTAATTAAAGACCATAGGATGTTATTTATATCAAAAGAAATATCTAGTGATATGAGATTTATTTTGTATCAGATACAGAACATAATGCTAAAATTTGAAATATTGTGATAGAAAAAGTTATTTGTCATGTTTTCAGTTGATGTATCAGCCGATATAGTACATTTATGGACTAAACTCAGAAACATATAAAATAGTTATGCAAACAAAGTTAAATAATAGGAGATACACAAAAATGTATTAGTTATTTGTAGGATAAGATTATTTGAAGGATTGTCACCTACCTTGTTTGATCTATCTTGATGATCTACCTTGTCATCTATAGTGTGATGCAAACGAGAAAATAAAATAATAGCAGAAGTTCAAAAAATTATTGGTTATTGGTAGGATAAGATTATTTGAAGGATTGCCATCTACCTTGTGTAATCTACTTTGATGATTTATCTTGTCATCTACCTTGTGATGAAAACGACAAAGTTAAATAATAGCAGATACTCAAAAATTTATTGGTTATTTGTAGAATAGCATTATTTGAAGGATTGTTATAAATCTTAAATAAATCTTAAATTAAAAGTAAAAATCATTCTGAGAAAGAATAAAATTTCTACAAACTACTTTTTACTTGTTCCAAAAATGGATGCTCGTCATTAATGGTTTTAAAAACTACAGGACATAATTAATTTATACTTCATTGTATAAAGGAATAAATATCAGTACATCATGAACATCGCACGATGAAAATGATTGGAATTAACTAATCTATCAGAAAAAAGTATTATTATTTATACTTATTTCTACAGAGAGAGTAAAAGAAGCATTGAAATCACAAAAAAATTCAGCTTTTAGATTTCACCTGAAATGTCCATTATGAATATGCATGAATCAATTTTTGAAACTTTTCTGTGTCACATTTATACGATTTTACTTTGAGATTTTAAATATATATTTTGACCTCCTCATTTCATTTTTACTAGTTTCATCGGGATGTCTGAATGCATGTCTATATATGCACATATATTTAAAATAGCTTGAAAATATCAGCTATATAATGTTGAAATATTGTATTTAAGATTATTTTAAATTCTAGTTAAGTACATCCTTTTTTATTTTAATCAAAGCTATATACAATGAACATTTTCAATATTCTGTTTATGAACGCTGGATGGTATAAGGAAAAAACATTAGTCTAGGATATATAAATTATATTTGATGCTATTATAAAGTCTAGTAAAGTACCTGCAATATTTGGTTACTATCTAAACCTGGCCCAATGTATAACAAAATTGTCTATACAAAGTACATTTACGCTTTTACACTACGAGAATAAAAACGACAAACTCTACCGCAATATTCACATGCAACTGACACAAAGCTATTTCAAATAATTAAAAAATAAATAAAATCTGAATTATGGCCGAACGGGTAGGGCACTCCTCTTCAATACCGTTGAATCTCCCTGCTAGAATGGAGTTCGTAGTCAATCGGTATCGACTTTAAGCAGTTGGTTCCGGCCTCATTAGGTCTAGTTTGGTAAAACAGTTTACTGTAGAGCTCCTACCAACCACCCAACCGTTTAAAAATAGAAAAATCATAATATTATTTGCAGGGAATAAATTTCAGTTTTATTATTTTCTAATCTTTTATTATCTTTTTATTCTAACTAATTCTATTACTTCTTGTGGAGTAAAGAAAATATTGTATTTGAAAACTTTAAGTATATAGCTATACAACGAACAATCTCTATATAACATATAATAACGCTGCTGGTCAGATCTACATGACACTTGTATATTACTTCGACCCTTATAACCCTTATCTTTCGAGATGAAAGAATATGTGCAAATGATAATTCTGATGATACACCATGCAATCTAAATATAAACAAACTATGTGTAAATTTAATTCTTAGAAAGACATCATGCCATATCCACATAAGATATTTTAAAATTGCTAGGATTTAACATTTAATATATACCTGATTTGAAAGTTGGAGAATTAATGGAAGGAATTTGATAAAATTAAGTAGAATTATCTAAATTCAAGCAGTGACTTATCCTGTAATCTATATGAGAAGATCACAAAATCATTTAATAGGATAAAAGAGACATTTTGTGCTTACACATTATTAATCCCCCTATTATTTATTCTCAGATTTAAAAGACATTACTGCTGATTCAGATGTTTTAATTTAACAAAATGATAATTGATCCCAAGCACATTACTGTTGTTTACTGAAAGCGGTTTTAAGTGCTTTAAGATCTAGAAAAGAGAGCATTGTTTTGTCAATTGAAATCAAGTTAAAGAGAGGTATTTAAAATGAGATTTGTTACAAACTTAATAAGTTTTCTATTTTTTGGTGGTTTAAAGAATAGATTATAAATTCGGAATTATTATACTATTATTTGGGAATCATCATAATAAAATCTTTAAGATTGAATAAGATTTAATTTCTAATACTTCTAAATAAGTATCAAGTCATTTGATTCGGAATTGACTCAAAAAACAAAACTGTAACAAAGTATTAAGTGATACTTTTGTCTTTAATAATAAATTTATTAAACAAATATTAATAACTTACTTATATTAAACTTACTTTATATTACTTTATTTTAAAATATATGTGCATAAGACACAAATTTTTCTTCACTTAAATTTTATGTAAATTTAACACAATTTTTTATATAAATTGTTCTTCTATTCCTATTTAGTTTTATTTTCAAAATAAATACAAAAGTTTTAAGTAGGCATTTATTCATGTGGGCACAGACACACTTGTTAATCTCTGAATAAATACACTATTAGTTTTTTCAACCCCAAAGTGTTTTGTTTACTTCTGTGCTTTCTTAAGTTACATTTTTATCAGTGAAGTTTTGAGTATATCCATCGCATTTTTAGCATATCTCTTGTAAAACTTATCGAAACGGAATATTTCCTCTTTGGGTCTAGAGCTTAAAAATATTTACATAGATTATCTTTTTAGTATTTTTAGAATAAATTCTTTGACTGTTAAAGAGATATATACAGGGATTGGACTCAATAATGGGAAAAAAATCTGAGATGAGACAAATCTAGTTGTCGAAATGAGTTGTAGCAGTGAAAGTGTCCAGATGCAAAATCTATAGTGAAATTAAAAACACGTCCAGGTGGATTTTAAAACTTAGAAATATGTGAGATTTTTGTGGCTTGATTTGAAGCTTCTGCCTCAAAATCACTGTCCTTTTTACTGTCGATAAAAAAATATTGTTGACTGCAATGGAGATCTGTGGCAAACACGTAAATACATCCTTTTTGCACAACACAACAGTATTTTATAGATGACATTGATAAGGTAAACTCACATCTATCGGAACATGAATCTACAAGAACTATCTATTTCGAATTGAATAAAAAAAACATATACTGTAAAACCATTATTCTAAAACCATTATTGACAACATGTAATTCTTTGAAATGGAAAAATGATGTCAGTACAATTAACCTTAAATATAGCAACAATAGGGAATTATTCTGATTAGAGAATAGTCGTTAATATTATTCCAGACAAAAGGCAGTATAGAGAACTCAAGCACTATCATATGGTGTAAGTTGTCTCTTTTATAATATTACACATGGAAAAAGTTCCCGAATACTGTGAGACTTAATGTCGTGCCACGGTCTTGGCCCCCATATTCTGCATGGTCGGACTACCTTACAGGTTTATATTAATCCAGTTGACTCTTTATCCAATGGTGCAAAGTATGTTCCCTGATTCTTGACCTGTGCAAGAAGACGATAATAAGCCCATTAACTTGACTGTATATTATTGTTGTTGTTGTGTTGTGCCACTTAGTCAAACCAAGCACGATTTTAAGACAAAGGGGTGCGCCTTTCGTTTTAACGAGCACCTCAAGGATTCACCCTTGAGGTGGAAAGTTCTTACTCAAGTGGGTCCCTGTAATTTTTAAACTGGGACCAAGCAGAAGACCCATAGGCTTGGCCTTCCACCCCCAGAGGTATTGATTGAGAACTTGGAAGTCATTGTGACCACGAACATATTTTACGTGCCCCAGTCACCATTAAATAACACGGTGGATGTTAGGCCGGCAAGTGCTTCGATCCCGCAACCCTCCAGTTACGAGATCTTTGCCTTTGCCTTCTGAGCTATCATGGATCTGATTTATATTGATTGCTTTTATTTATATCAAAATAAGCTATAAACCTCAGCGGAGTCTCACTACCCTCTTTATATGAATGTAAGTAAACTTTTACGAGGTATTTTGAATGGCAAATAATTAATTCGGTTTCAAAATCCAAAGACACATTCTGAATCCGTAAACTTTATGCAGGGGTAGTGGCAAGAAATTATGATTCAATCGAATAGAAGCTATAGTTAATTCTAAAATATTGGTCTATTTAAAAAATTTTGACTAACTTTATCAATGTTTAAATTATTTTTTCCAAATCTTGTAAATTTTAATTTTGTAAAAAAAGGGATTTTCTGCATTTTAAATGGAAGTTTAAATTTACTATTAAATTGCCCTTTTTTACAGTATATTTTTTCACAAAAAACCGAAATCATTTAAGAATAAACCAAAAAGCATTGAACATATTAGATGAGCAACTCTGATATACGTATTTCTTCTAGAAACTCATGAATGATTCTCAAAAACTACTTTATAGATTCATAAATACTTAATGAACACTTGAAATATTAGTAATGTTCTGTTAAGAATAAAGCTGACTGCCTAGAAATAATAATTTATTATATATTATAAAAAGTTATAATAGGATATAAACTGTGATGTGAACTTTGCTTTCTTCATATAGAAAAAAAATCTCCCAGGAGGGAAAAGTATAAAACAAAACAAAAATATCAAGCAGTATGTTGGTAAATAAGTTATATCGCATAAAATATTTCCCCCGGATAGCTTCATATATCAACAAATTTCATCAAAAATGTTAAGAAGAAAGTTAATTATAAAAATTCCTTCATTACATCAGAGTAAACAGATAATCAGGAGCTTAAACTCTTCTTGGATATTCTTTCCGTGCTAATGATAAAGAAAATTACGCATAATAGCTCTCAATTCCAGTTTGGAAAGAGAAGCTACAAAATGATACTTTAAATATTCAGTTCTCCGACACTCTTAATAAACGAAAAAGAAATACGTAAAAAAGAAAACTAATAGATATGCGAAGTGTGGATGTTGGGGTTCATTAGCTATTGTTCAGTTATACCTTTTTCTGTTAATGCCACTCTGAATAGGAAATGAAGTAAATATTGATTAATTCCTCTTTTTTCACAATCATTTTCGGAACCTTAACGTTTGGATGCGGCACAACATATGGAAATAAACAACTTATTACGATAAACTCTAGCCGCAAAAAAAGAAAAACACAAATCTATGATATAAAAAAAACATCTTTAGGCTGAAATGCGATGTTTTTACAGATTATTTTACCCCCTTATACATATTCATTAGCTCGTAGTAAATCATTAATAAAATCCAACTGGGTACTGGCTTTAAGGAAAACAGACACTCTTCATCCATTAATTTTTGAAAGATCCATTAGTCAGAATTTAATTTTTTACGCGCTTTGTTACTTTATCGAAAGGAAATTATTTATATTAATGATCTTTTAGCTGGTAATGTTTGAAGCTGATGCTGATGAAATGATACGGCTGAATTTTGAAAATAAATAATTAAACAGCGTGTCCATCTCGGGCTCAGCTTCACTTACTGATTTTTTTCCGAGTACCCTTCTGGTATATCTCATCAAAGAAACATCGAATTACTGATCTGCAATCAAATATCTCTTTATCGGTGTGCAACTTGAATCATTAAGAAATATTAATTAATCTGTCTTTCTACACACTTTACCACATTAAAGTTAGCCGTATATGAATAAAATTCAGTAGTGTTATGCAAATGTATGGTTGAGAGCGACAGGCTTCAATTTCTCGTGGTGATCATGAAAGTTAATCAATTTTCCATCACGGAGGAAAAAAATCCCCGATTTATTATTGTCGAATAAGTAGCTGCATTCTAAATTTTCGTCATCTTAGCGCATTACAGTTAACTATTAAGAGCATTTCTAGTTTTTATGCAAATGTATGTTTGAGAACAACAGGCTTAAACTCTTCTTTTTTTTTCAGGAAATTTAATCAATTTGCTGAAAAAAATCGCGATTTTTATTGTTTCGTACCTTTTTTATGTTTAGTAAAAAATTCTCAAAATTTTAGTACTAGAAAAATCAAACTTTTATTTATTTTATGCTACGTTTATATTAGTACGTATAATAAGTACAATTAAAAAAGCATAAATTCAATTTATATATTTTATAAGTTGTACACAATTTTTATTGAGGCAGATTTTATCATTTATATTTTTATAAATTTAAATTTCATTTTGATATTTTGATATTTAATATAAAGCAAATATTTATGTAAAAACATTTTTTCTAGGGATATATATATATATATATATATATATATATATATATATATATATATATATATATATATAGTATTTAACAACAGTAATATATATATATATATATATATATATATATATATATATATATATATAGTATTTAACAACAGTAATTAAATAAGGAAATTTATTTCGAAAATTGGGTTTCCTCCTCAGTTGGTTTTGGTTTATTCCTAGCATTAGAAACGTAAAAAGTTTTAGAAAGTAGAATTTATGTGAAAAACGTGAGTGATTTTTCTTTTAAAAAATTATATATTATTAAAATATAAATTATTATAAAATGTTTCCATTGATTTAAAAATTATTTTTCTCATTAAACATTTATTTTTCTCTATGTCGATCCTTGAAAATATATCGGCCCAATAAAACTTCCAACATAGATAAATTTAGCTTAAAATGTTCGAATAAAGAACATAATTTATATCTACATTAAGACTTGAATGATATTCGCTCTTAAAAATTAACTCTAATTACTAAGTAAATACATTTTTCTTTCTATTTTGAGTATTTCCCAGACTGTTGCAATGAAATACTTAACTTTCCCAATTCTATAGTAGCTCCACTTACAATAAGGACTATGTATTTGGTTAGAATTGCCGATCTAAATTCAGATATACAAGCCCTTGAAGACAGTTACATAATTCATTAATGATTTACCACTTAGTACTTGGAGGCTGTCATCCCTATAACAGCTCACTTCAAACTCCGTTCTTGTCAGATATCTTCTGAGGCTTAATTTGTTACAGCGAATGAAATGCAATTTGTGACTATTTCTCAGAACACAATTTTGATTTTCATTCTTTTTCCTTAAAATATTAAGCGATTTCTAGCAATATATTATTTATAGATTTTGTACAAGTTAGAATATATCGATAAACACCGTTCATTTCTGTAACGAAATTTATCATATACATTGTAAAATAAATTCAATATGCGATATCTGTATCAATAATTAAAGAGTTGAATACTGTATTTATACTATTCTTAATAGAAATCTTCTTCTGTTTCCTAAAATATATCTATTGTTATCATAAAAGTTACATTCCTAATATAAATCAATATACTTTCATGGAAATATATTTACACTAAAGTTTTGTTATAAATGGGACACAATTCTATTAGCATATTATTAGAAACTATTACTTCGCAATCTAATACGTAAAGATTAGAAGATACGTAACTACGTGTGTCAATCAATAAGCATACAAATATGTTTCGACGGCATTTTCATACACAAAAGGAAATGTTTCACTCTTCAAGGAATACCTCCTTGAAACGAGCTGAAGATGACTAACTATATAAATTTTGAATGTGAAAATCACCAAAACCATAACAAAGGCTTTTCACCAAAAGCCAAATCAACTGAATAGAAGAAATCTATTAAAGTGACGAGACGAACTGTAAGTAATTGTAATCTTAAGAACTTATGACTAAATGTAAATAATGTTGGCTTTGAAGGAATAGTTACAAAATACAAGATTATCACGGACTTACTAGTCAGATTTCAGCACAGAAGTTTGTATAAATATTAACTAAAGGCACTTTTTCCATACAATGAGGTTTAATTTAATGTAGCCTATATATATATATATATATATATATATATATATATATATATATATATATATATATATATATATATATATATATATATTATATATATATATATATATATATATATATATATATATATATATATATATATATATATATATATATATATATATATATATATATATATATATATATATATATATATATATGTATATATATATATATATATATATATATATATATATATATATATATATATATATATATATATATATATATATATATATATATATATATATATATATATATATATA
>CM063502.1:71161615-71166615 GCA_032207245.1 Pardosa pseudoannulata | reverse complement strand
TAAGCTGAATGTGATTTATGTATGCTTCATATACAGTAAAAATAAAGACTTCATTATGTGAAGTCTGTATGAGAGTCCCTCATCCACATTTCTACTCTCAACCGGAGCAAATTATTTTAGCACGTCAAAATACACACATACACACACAAACTCCCAATACACATACATACACTCACGGACACACAAACATACATATAAATATATATACATATAGAAGCCGCTTCATACACAGATTTCGGTGCATGTATGCATAATTTAACGTTGCATAGTCTTTTGAAAATTCTTTTGAGAGTTATTTTAATATTAGATAAATTTTTACCTAAAAAACATTTTTATTTGTCAATATTTAAAGATTTATGATCGTACAGAAAGTTGTCTTTTCTTCTATAGATTAATCACATTCAATTTCTGTGATGTTCTTCATAAATTGAAACTAAAAGTGAGACATCACAAGAAAAATATGTTGAAATATTTCTAGAATAAGCATGCCTAAATTTGGGGATAGTTAAAACGACATGAGCGTGTTAACTAAACTTCCATTTAAGCAGTTTGTTTTTCACAATTTTCTTTCTACTGCGTTTTTAAATAAAAGTTTTACGTTATGAGTAATTATATCAGATATGTGGAAAGTGGAAAAACTACCTATGGTCTATGGTTTTTCCTTTTGTATTTTTGCAAAGTTTTCCCTTGCCGAATGGCAACGAAATAAAAGAACGATTTTTGTTTACAGTTTTTAATTACAGTTTTGTGGTGTTCTTTGAAATCTATGTATAATGTTCGTCAGAACGTGTTAAGTAAATGTTTCATTCGTAGCGGAAGGCTTCTTCTTTAAATTGTGTTCTGAAGAATATTTTTTTCCAGTGCGTCCCACAGAATCCGGGGGGGGGGATAGGGTAACAGCCTTTTAATATTATTTTTCCGATAATGCTTTTCCCTTAAGTTAAGAATTTAATAAAATATATTGTTACTTACTAAATTATGATTAGATAATACAGCAGTAGGACTCACACAATGTCATGTCGACCAGCAACGTTTATATCTGCTATACTGTCATATCACTTTGTAGAATCAGCAAAAGTAGTTTAATGATTTTATTTCAAAACGACGTTATATTGTAGTTTGCAGCTCTTGCAAAAGATACCAACCACGATATATCGTTTCGTATGCGATGACTTCTTACTATTCGTATCACGAAAGAAATAAATTTATAAAACTTTAGAAATAGCTTAACTTATTTTCAAAAGAATCGAAAAAAATTGTTTATGTCTTTAACTATTTGTTATATTTCATGCTGGTTGATGCTGCGTATGAACTTGAAAGATAAATAATAATTCAACACAGAGTACTTTCCTGAGAAAAATCGAAGGATTTAGATAGTTGTTACAACAGAATATCTCCTAACTTTTCACGTTAAATTTTGCTCTGACACAGCTAGGATATTTTTAAAATCTTTTCTCGGCTTTTGAAAAGATCATGTCATTTTTTTAGTAGTCAAAGTATGAAAAATTCCCCTTTTATTGTCATTTTTGTTTTACACTTTTAACAAGCAGTTTTTTTACAAACTTATAAAAAAACTTATGAGACTTTTCTAAAATCTTTAAATTTGAATAAATAATTTCGAATTCTTTACATATGTACGATACAATCTATCAGTACTAAAAGGGTCAAATTTATAGTTAGAATATGTTTGTGTCACAGAATGCCTGTACAAAATTTGGTCATTCTACGACAAGTAAGTGGATTAGTGTAAAATACGACACAATTACAATAAATAGTGGTTCAACACATAGTATATTCTTGGGAGCAAATTATAGATAGATATTATAACATAATTTTTTACACTTTTAATAAGCATTCTTTTTATTTTACAAACTTATAAGTAGAAGAGATTTAAAAAAAAAAAAAACTTTTATGAGACTTTTCTCAAATCTTAGCATTTGAATAAATGTTTTCGAATTCTTTATATAGGTACGATACAATCTATCTGTACTAAAAGGGTTAAAATTTATAGTTAGAATATGTTTGTGTCACAGAATGCCTGTACAAAATTTGGTCATTCTACGACAAGTAAGTGGATTAGTGTAAAATACGACACAATTACAATAAATAGTGGTTCAACACATAGTATATTCTTGGGAGCAAATTATAGATAGATATTATAACATATTTTTTTAAGAAAAAAAATTACATCGACACAGTGAAAATGATCTAAAATCTTTTAAAATGAATAAAAATTTTTTCCACTCTCTTAAAGATCGTATAAATTTTTTAGTAATTAATTTTCGAAAAAGGCTTCCTTTTTGGTTATTGTTGTTTTACAATTTTAACAAATATATTCGTTTTTGATAAATTTGTAATTAGAAGCAGAATATTGTTCTATGAGATTTTTCTCAAACTTTAGCAAATTCGACAAACTCCTGTGGAATTCTTTGCATAGGGGCGATATTTTCTGTCAAAATTAAAGGGGTTAAAGTTGATAGTGACTATCTGGTGGTATCACAGAATGACTATTCAAAATTTGGCTTTTCTACGACACACTGGTGGCCTGTGTAAAAAATAATTGAACAAACGGAAACTTTTTATATTTGTAAAAATATTAATGTGTGTATATACCTCCATTTATTTGCATATGCTCGGATAACACTGGGTTATTCAGCAAATGAATAATAGTTTTTAGGTCAGACAGCACATTTTCAATGTATTATTAATTATACTTGCATTAAAATTTATCTTTAAAGAATATAAATTACATGTATAGTCTTATTTCTTTTAATTTTTGACTGGCATTGATAAATTACCTATCGAAATTCGTTGATTAATAAAGATTCAAAAAAACCTTTTTTCTTGTTAAATCTTTAATTCAATAGTAAAATAGTATTTTAGCATTTCTGCAAAAATTTCTAAGCAATCAATAAGAAATTCAAAGTATTATAAAAAGAGAACCGTATGAAATGACACATTAGCATAAATCCTTTGTAAATGAATTTTTCCCAAAATTGAAACCCTGCACAGCCTATCATAAATGAATTTTACTATGAGAAAATAAATTTCTGATCAAATCAGTTCCCTACTTTCATTAGTGTTATCAAACGTGATTAAGTGGTAAAATCGTTCCCTGGATCATATATATTTCGCTTTAATAGGCTTTACTAGCCATTTAGAAATTCACTTAATTGAAACTGAAAAGGTTAAATTTAAGAACAGTTAAACTTAGGTAATCTTGTGAAATAGAATACATTTCACTCGTTAATTTTTGATCACCTAAGATTGGTATCCTTTTACATAGATACAATTGGTAGAACTTAATAATAGAAAACCGCAAATGATAATTCTGTTGTAGTCTATAATATTTAGTATTTCTTTAAACCATTAAACCAAACTAAAGTGGCCACCAAAAAGTTATTATTTAAGACCCTTTTTGACATTAATAAGTTATTTATGTTATTTCTCACACTGAAACCGAAGCTGGTATTGGTAATATTCTAAATTAAAACAATCGTCTCAATGCAATATTCTTAGTATATAAAAATTAGTGGAACGTAGCATAGAAAGGAAACTAAATTAATGTTAGATTATGAACAAATCTTCTGTTTAAGTATAAAAAAATATACCGCTCTATTAAATTGGTTGTATGTATACATTGATATGTTTATTATTGCCCTCTATTCCTACTTGATATAGCTTTTCTTTTGTAAATCGCTTGTCAAGTTCCCCAATAAAGTGGCTAAAATTTAACTGTAATCATATTAATGTCAAGTTACTGTAATATAACTTTTTTCATCTTCTTCTTACCTTTATGGAACAAGTCACTTTGCTGTATCACCCACGTTGTGTATTTGAACAATGTCGGAACACATAGGGTGCAGACATACAAAATGTGTATGTTCAATTCCCATTGATTTCATATACGTTTATAGCTGTTAGGAATTATATTTAATAAGAAAGATCATGTTTTATTACACTTCTGTTAACAAAAATGTATATCGTGATACTCCAATAAAGATTTTAATTTGTATGCGAAAAAATTAAGAGGTGTATTAAAGAAATGGATATCTTTATGCACAGTTTTTAATAATTTAAGAAACTTTCGCAGAAGATTCTGGAGAAGGATTTTACAAACTATTTTATTAGTATATATATTATGAGTAGAGATTGTGCCTTTTAGCTTATAGTTTTGAATTTTCTTTATATTTAATATTTAAAAATAGTTTGTGTTGAATTTTGAAGGGTAAGATATTTTTAGTATTATATTCCGTAAGCTAAACCCTGATCTATTGTCTTACCTTTGAACGTATTTTTTATTATATATATGCTTCATTACACCTATGACATAGCTCAGTTCACATATCTTAATGTATTAATTATCCAGAGAATGTCTAGAGATAAGCACACTTCAGTCAATATTATTATCGGTAGTTTTAAAGGCAATTTTTTCAAGTATAAATAAATGCATAGTCTATTTAAAGTTTAGATACATTTCACTAACACGAGATTCTTACAACAGATTGAAATTCGAAATTTAATGGAATAGTTTTGTGATTAAATTAAACAAAAAAACTTTCAAAGATCAAAATTAATCTTTATTCGAATATTGAGTATTCATGCGTATATGTTGCTTTAAAATTTTGCCTAATATATAACAATTTTTAAAAATTTGTTAAGGTGTTTTTCCACTTTTACTTAAGAAGAATTATAAGTAGCTTTTATGGTTTATCATAGTTCAGCATATTGTATGTGTGGAAACTATTATCGTTTGACAGTCTTATTAACCATTGTGCCTATTCAGTACAATGTAAATGTGAGCAAATTTCTTTTGATTTTCACTTAAACAGTGCCTGAATAAAATTGAGACAATAACTGTTATAAAATGTAGTAATATTGTTGGTAGCATATTTTGAAAATTTGGTACATTCTCACTATTTGTAGATTTTCTCTACTCCAATCTTATATTCTGAGACAGGATTAAGCCTTTAGTCAGATTAGTTATCGACTAGAGGAAT
>CM063502.1:71144115-71156615 GCA_032207245.1 Pardosa pseudoannulata | reverse complement strand
TTTCTATCGGCTTGAAAATCCATAGCTCTTGACAATCTTTCATTTTTAACTAGGAAAAAAACGCAGTTATAAATCACTCAGGGAGATTTATGTGTCATTTAACCTTTAGTATTTGAAACCCTTTAAGAGTTACACAAAATTTTTTAAAATCTAGCAAAATACTTCACTTAAGAATATGAATAAGTGTATTTTTTTACGTATCGTTTTTAATATTTTTGGAACATTAAAAACAGCGGATTAATATAGAATGTATAACACTAGCTATTATAGAAATTATTTGTGATATATACTTTACAATTTTTACTGTAACTTATTTAGGGAATATATAACTTAGTAGCAGATGTAACTTATTTAGGATTCTATTTTCTACTTAGTATTGATATAAGGAGTCTGAAACTCTCCATAATGATTTGGATTATAATGAATTTACGTTTCACTAATTAATAAATAAATGATTTCGTTTGATTTATAGCATTATAATCGGCTATTTCATATATTTCATAATTCATTATAAATAATACATATATCTCCCTGAGTGATTTATAACTGCGTTTTTTTTCCTAGTCAAAAATGAAAGATTGTCAAGATAGCTATAGATTTTCAAGCTGACATAATGCTACAAATCGCTACATGGAGGCAACTGAGACCGTAACCTATTGTTTAAAGCCCATCCCAAACGGCCATGTGCATACATGTAATCGTGGGATTCGAAACCATGGACTCTGGAATAACTAAATGAAGATCGTCTAGAAAAAAGATACTCACTAACGCTCTCAGATGCTCACTGCAAATATTTTAATTTAGGTTTTAGAACTACAATCGAAAACAGGGTGTTAAGAGTAGATTGTACTTTCGTTTGGCTTATTTCATTGAAAACATATGTTACGGTGCTAAAGTAAGTACTTCTACAGCGAATTACCCGGTTTTCAGCTAGGGAGCGTAATGTCGTTTTCACTCACAAAAGAAAATTCGTCTTTACAAAATTTCAACGAAATACAAATGTCTATGCAAATAGAGTCATGAACTACATTAAAGTATACAAATGATGTTCGGAGTCTAAAGTCAGCAGAATAAATTATCATTACACACAATGAAGGGGACTCTCTGTCGAGAAGGGTGGAGTGTGAGGAAAATCCAAGAAATAAATCTTGAGGACGTGGACTAACTTTGGTTGAGATGAACGCAGGAATTATAGAATTCCCCACACATGTTCTCAATGCCTATGCACAGGGTACATACTTGATTTTCAAGCATTTTGTGTGAAATAGGGATCCAAAATAGTATTCACATCGACACAAAATGAATATGATCTTATCTTCATGGAATTTCTGGAACTCTTCGAACTAAACAGTGAATTACTTGACACTACCATAACTGAAGAGTGTGTTTGTTGTATATCAAAAACTTTACACTCACAGCTAAACCTCTAAAGCCACAAGACTTCTTGGACTTATTCAGTTTGAATATCAGCATTCACTTACAATGAATATTGATTCAACCAGTTAAATCTTTATCTTTTCATGCTTATAAAATGCTTTTATGTTTAAAAAATATCTTTAATTGATTGCATATGGAATCGATCATCCTGGTAACCTGAGTTTAATTAAAGATATTAATTTTACTTTCAAAGGACTCATAAGTTTATTCTCCAAAGTAAATTTTATTATCACCTTTTTACATCACTATATAAATGTATATAAGTCAACAATAAGGTCTAGTTTATTTTTTATTGAAAGCATTTTCTTTCACAGTGTCCTAGTACAAATATCACTTGTTTCTTTTTGCAGGGAAGGTACAATATATACTCTGCCCACAGAAATGCCTTTAAAGATATCATATTGAAGTATATATTGTATTAACAACATTAGTGTTTTTTATTTGAAGCACTACAGTAAATATTTTACTTCAAGAGGGGGAATTAATACTGCTACCTAAAGCTATTTTCAAATGTCTGCAAGCATATCTATTAAAACTTTTATTGAAATCCAGAAACACTGGTATTAAATAGCAGTGAAATTCCTTTTCAGCCTATGACTGGCCAAAGAATAACAGAACCCTGAATATAAAAAAAGAATTGTCACTAGTGGCATATTATTCTTAACTAGTATGTATAAGAATTAGTGGTATAATACTACAAGTATTTTATAAATCTACGCTCTTGTATTATGATTCTAGGTTATTCTAAGGTTAAGCCATTTATAATTTGAATATTTAAATAAAATTATTTCTAAACACATTAACTCTATTTGTATTTATGTGAGTTAATGCATATTTTTATAGGTATTTAGTCAAACTATCCCCAGTTTTAAATTTAAAATTGCAATTTAACTATTTATTATGAATTAAAATAGAAAATAAAAAATAGTGTTTATATTTGATTCTTTATTGAAAGTTTTAATTGATAACTAAGATAAATTGAAAATTATGACGTGTAGTATATGTAGTAAAATATAGTTGATCTTTGGAAAGAAAGGCTAAATTTTTTATTTCGGCAGGTAAACGATTAAAATGATTAAATTTTCAATTTTTTACATACATTAAGTTATATAATTTCAAAAGTTATACATCGATCAAGTTATTAATAAACAATTATTATATATTTATTTATCTCTGAAGATATATAGCAGTATGATAATTGTTTACTTATTGATATATATCTCTAAAGCTTTTTAAAGTAGATTACAGCTGCCAGTGCCTAAGATAATCATAATAAATAAATAAAATATATTATAATTCCATATTTATAAAAAAATACTTTTTAAAACTTTTACTCTTATTATGTATTAATATTCATTTTTTTCCTGTATTTTGAAATATTTTTAATACGGAATGAATAAAATCTTATATATAATATTACATTTATTAAAGATAGGAATGAATGATAAATTTGACATATCAAAGACATCGATTGCTGATGAAAATAAACAGACAACGAAATAAAATGACAACAAACTTATATACTGTTTTACAACCAGAAAACCAAATGTATATACCAGTAAAGCATTTTATGTTAGAGAAAATAATAAACAGTAAAAAATTCCCAATAAGGCAGTTTGGGTGAAAAAAACCACACTAGAAATCCCGTTAGACAAAAGACCGTGATAAAAACGATGCCAAATTGCCCAAATTCAAAAGGTTTATGCTAAACAATGGAGTTGACGCCCTAGAAAATGTTGCATTAAAAATAGCCGGTATTTGCCTTTTTATTCCATGTGAGAAGAGACAAGAGTGTTTGCTTGAATCTGAGATTTCTCACCGAGTTATTTTAATGTCTTTTGTGTCAAATCCTTCATACCTCATTTTTAAATTGACACCCATAGTCTAGACATTTCAGCCAATCTCATTATATAAATTTTGTATAAGTATCCTCCAACAGCAGTAGTGAATATATAGTATTTTCAAAAGTGAGTCATGGATAGTCTAGTGTTTGTATGTGAATACAAAAATAACTCTTCCTGTATAAAATGATTTTATTATATCTGTAAATCATTTTGTATGGCTGTAACTATCTCTAAATATCAGGAGCTATTACTCATCATTCCTAAAACGTGACATTTTAATTAAATTCTGTAAAAAACAAAGTATTATCTATGTGCTTTTCGCATGCTTCAAAACCTAATCAATATTAATAATATTTTCACATAAATAAATGTAAGCATTTATATTATGACGTTATTATCATTTATATGTATGGTTTCCTATATATAATAATTATGACACTCACAAATAATCTGTTTTCTTTCATATTACAGTATTCTATTTATGCCAGGGAATTATACTATAGCATAATGTTTTATTTTGAGAGTTAAATGAATTTTATCTAGTAAATTTAATCTCGCTGAACAGAACACGGTATAATCTGAAAAGAAATATAGCACAAAATATTAAACCATTTATCAGTTATTTACTCGTCTTCAAAATATAAAGGTTTTTAAAAATACTTTTAAAATTTTCCCACCAACTACTATACTAATTTCCAACCTTCAATCATATCAAAATTGTGTTTTCAACACAGCATGGTTCAAATTTCCGTTTCCCCAAACATAGCAGCTTTTGAATAATTAAACTCTACATGTAATTGAATATAGGTTTCATATTATCGCACATATTCCCTTTTCCCTGCATTGTTCAAACAGTTTTCAATGTGATTGAACATGTAGAAACAATTCTTCAACGTTACATTCTATCAGGTTTAGAGATAATTCTCTTGACGGGAGTGAATGAATGTATATCAATCATGAGGGAATAAACTATTGTTTAAAGCATAACAAAACGAAATGAATCGCTGAATGAAATGAATGAATGTAATCTACTACTTTACTACGAGAGGGGAAAATAATTGAAAATGAACACCCATGTTATTATGTTAACAGGGTCACAGAATTACTTATAAGGCGGAAACTGTTGATAATTAATTTTATCACAATTTTTTAAAACACCGAAAATGTTATGTTCATTTTTCTACACTTTTCTTTTAAATCTACAATATGCCTTTTCATCTGAAATTATCTTAGTATATAGATATATTTAGTTTTAATATAAAAAATACATCATATTTATTTTTAAAATATTATACTTATACAGAGCTTTAAACTCCCTGTACTAACATCATACATAGAATACATAAATTAGGAAGAGTCTTGCATGTAAGATATTAGAAAACATTTCATTTCCTTATTATATTCTTCATCCCACTTTAAAATCCTCTCTCAGTCATAACCAAGATAAACTATGTGTAATTTAATGGAAGTTTATGGTAAGTAATGATTTCGGAAGTTTAAATTATGTATGAACGTAAAAGGTAGTGTAAATAATTTTATTATTTATAACTCTGGTTCCATTTAGGATATAGCAAATGTATTTCGTTGAAAACACAAATTTTGTTGTTCAGAAAAATTTCCGAATATGCTTTCAGTCTGATATATAATAAAAAAAGTTAAAATGTTTCAAAATTTAATAGCTCTGATAACTATAAAGAAGAAGATAAACGTTATAAAATGTTTCTGAAAATTATTAACTTTTGGTTCTGCAACACTGCATATATTTGAACTGAAATATAATTAAATTGATCACTAAAATACATTTACAAATTAATAATATAACAATGATTATTTTAATTTAGTTATTAGGACTTTCAAATTAATTATAATGTGAATTAATTCAAACGTTTTCGAATAAGTGAATGTTTTTCAAAAGATCAATCTTAGTAAGACTTTTTTCTGAATAAAATGTTTATTGAGATTTAATTTTTTATACACTTAAACACTCTTAATTTGCATGAAACTAAATCTGTGTATCTAGTTTCAGTTTTATTTAGGTCAGGATTATTGAATTTTAGTTAATTCTCGTACTTTCGACCAATAAGTCTACAGCAATAAAAGCATTTTATATGAAATTCATATTCAAAAATAACAATCACAACAATAATAATAATAATAATCATAACCTGTTAATATAGTTTTTTAAAGAACTAATAAAAATTATTAGAAAAATTTAAAAATTAGAGAGCCAGGAATTAAAAGTACCAATAAATCAAATCAACGTAAAAAATGTATAAAATAAATAGAGAGATTTCAAAAAATATGGTTAGTTTAAAAAATAAATAGTTTACACTAAGTTTTAAAATATATTTATCAATACTTAACACTTAATCCTAGGACTAAACCAGTCTTAAGATTAAGTGTTACGTATTAACGTACACATCTGATGAATGCCTGGGATTAGGCATTGCCTTGGCAACTATTTAAGATTAATACGCCTTGCAAAAAAAAAAAAATAAATAAATAAATAAATAAAAATAAAGACCTAAACATATTAGTGCAACAAAAAAAAAAGAACTTGAAACATAGAATAAATTTTGATTTTTTTTAACAATTACAAGAAAGAGTATGTAATGAATAATCTCTCATATATTTTTAAACCAACAATACTATTATCTCAGCTATCCTAGTTTTGTGGGACAAATATATTTTTTGGATGATCTGAAAGGATTGCCATTTTATTAAAAGATATTACGTTCAAATTTATTTTCTGTTGTCCCGATTTTAATATATTTTAGTAAATTAATGTTGGGAAACCTTTTAAAGGAATGGAAATGTAATGGATTTGGCATTACAACACAACAAATATTTTCCAATTATAAACTAAATAATGATTAAAACAACTACTACAACTTTCAGAAATCGGCTGAAATCATTCTGAATTTATAATTGAAACATGCTGAACATAGTTAAGAAAACAAAACACATAAAATAAACAATGGTGATTAAATATTTCCTTGAACTGGGAAACACTAGCCACCATGAGTCAGAGAAATCAAGTGAAATAGATTTTTCAAAATTCTAATTGAGCGCTATTGCAGTTATTTTTGATATATTTGCCAAGTACTATATCTCTCTTATAGACTTGCGTTAAATTTTATGATGTTTTTATTAAAGGAAAACTAAAAATATTTAGCATTACAACTCATCAAATATTTTCCAATTAGAGATTAAATAATGTTTAAAATGACTACAACAACTTTCAGAAATGGTCTGAAATCATTCTGAATTTATAATTAAAAAAGCTGAACATACAAAATAAATTACGATAATTCAATATCTGCTTGAACTGGGAAACACTAGCCACCATTTGATAATCAGAGAAATCAAGTGAAATAGACTTTCCAAAATTCTAATTGAGCGCTACTGCAGTGATTTTTGATATATTTGCCAAGTACTATATCTCTCTTATAGACTTGCGTTAAATTTTATGATGTTTTTATTAAAGGAAAACTAAAAATATTTAGCATTACAACTCATCAAATATTTAATAATTAGAGATTAAATAATGTTTAAAATGACTACAACAACTTTCAGAAATGGTCTGAAATCATTCTGAATTTATAATTAAAAAAGCTGAACATACAAAATAAATTACGATAATTCAATATCTGCTTGAACTGGGAAACACTAGCCACCATTTGATAATCAGAGAAATCAAGTGAAATAGACTTTCCAAAATTCTAATTGAGCGCTACTGCAGTGATTTTTGATATATCTGCCGAATACTATATCTCACTTATAAACCTGCGTTAAATTTTATGATGTTTTTACTAAAGGAAAACTAAAAATATTTAACATTACAACTCAACAAATATTTTCCAATTAGAGATTAAATAATGTTTAAAATGACTACAACAACTTTCAGAAATGGTCTGAAATCATTCTGAATTTATAATTAAAAAAGCTGAACATACAAAATAAATAACGATAATTCAATATCTGCTTAAAATGGGAAACACTAGCCACCATTTGATAATCAGAGAAATCAAGTGAAATAGACTTTTGAAAATTCTAATTGAGCCATACTGCAGTGATTTTTTATATATCTGCCAAATACTATAACTCTCTTAAAACCTTTCGTTTAATTTTATGATGTATTTACTAAAGCAAAACTAAAAATATTTAGCATTACAACTCAACAAATATTTTCCAATTAACGATTAAATAATGATTAAAACCACTACAACAGCTTTCAGAAATGGGCTGAAATCATTCTGAATTTATAATTAAAAAAGCTGAACATACAAAATAAATAACGATAATTCAATATCTGCTTAAAATGGGAAACACTAGCCACCATTTGATAATCAGAGAAATCAAGTGAAATAGACTTTCCAAAATTCTAATTGAGCTACTGCAGTGATTTTATATATATTTGAAAAATACTATAACTTTCATATAACCTTGCGTTAAATTTTACTAAAGCAAAGCTAAAAATATTTAGCATTACAACTCAACAAATATTTTAAATGGCTCTCTAAAGAACTAATTCATCTATGCTTGGCTTGGCTTGGTTTTGGAGCGCTACGGTCTACTTTTTGCAACACTAGGGCTAATGAGACCAGGACTTACTGCTTAAAGCTGATTCCGAACGGCTATGAACATCCATGCCATAGTGGGATTTGAACCCACGAACTTCGGTTTTGGAGGACAGCACCCTAACCATTCGTCCAAATTCATCTATGGGACATATGCTGCCCAGGCTCCTCTGAAAAGGTTAAGTAATGATTAAAACGATTACAACAATTTTCAGAAATGGGCTGAAATCATTCTCAATTTATAATTAAAAGATGCTGAACGTAATCAAGAAAACAAAACACACAAAAATAAACAATGATAATTAAGTATTTGCTTTAACAAGGAAACACTAGCCATCATGAATCAGAGAAATCATGTTGAATAGACTTTTGAAAATTCTTATTGAGCCATACTGCAGTGATTTTTTATATATCTGCCAAATACTATAACTCTCTTAAAACCTTTCGTTTAATTTTATGATGTATTTACTAAAGCAAAACTAAAATTGAACAGTAACTAAACTAAATTTAATGAACTTTTTAATAAAGCCTCTAGTAAAGAGTACTTAAATTTTCGCATTATAACCACAATTTGGCTTGTCCCTTTTAAATTGAGATTGAATTCTTTCCAGCGCATGCAATAAATTCAAAGTAATGGATGGTTGGTTTGTTTTTATGTATAACCCATATATTTCGAAATTTTATTCCAGCCTTTTAGATTTTTTCCTGAAGAGAAAAATGCATTTATGTCGGTACCACACCTGTTGTGACTATTTCGACTCTGCGTCTGCAACCAGTTTTGCGCTTTTCGCGGTTCTTTGCGCATATAACTCTTGAATCTACATTAGCATATAAATGAAATAAATACTACAAATTCTGAAATACAACTCCAGTGTTACGAAACTAAACGGAAAATTTCCAGAATGTGTCGAAAATATAATTTTCCTTAAATAATTTAAAAGTTCCTCCAACTAAATTTTGGGAGTATTCAATGTGCTTGTTGTCATTTTTACATTTTCCTTTTGAATATATATGGAGGTGTATTTAAATATGTTTATTAAATATGAAAAAGTTCATATTCTGAACGTTAAATTTTCAGATAGCCTTAAAATATCATGATGAATGAGTCATGTGACATTCAAATCTATGATGATTCTGCATATTCATTATTATTTACGTAGCTGCGTATTGGTTTATAATTAATTGAATAATACTTGTATTTGAAAGGCTTCGCATAATTAAGTTACCGTATAATTCCTTTATACTTTTACTACTTTGAACAAGAAAATAAAACATATTATATTCAAATTCTATGATTTGAAAAAAAATAATAAATTATTACTCATATAAAATATGCCTTAATACAACTTTGATATACATTCTATACGAATAATGGGAATTTTGTTATTTAATTATTTTTAATGCTACGGAGTATTTAAAGTAATTTGCTACAAATAAGATAATTTTATAATAATTACAAAATAGATGCCTTATTTTTGTTCTATTCTGACTGCTTATTCACCATTTTCTATCTTCAGTAAAATTGTAATTATTTCAGAAAAATTTCAGAATTCACAAATACAAATTGTTTTTCTTGAATTCACTTTCATTGTTTGAAAATTGGGTTTAGACAGTTTAAATTGTATAACAATAAATGAAAAGCACACACAAATAACCTACACATAATAAAGAT
The DNA here is from genome assembly GCA_032207245.1 of Pardosa pseudoannulata. NCBI lineage: Eukaryota > Metazoa > Arthropoda > Arachnida > Araneae > Lycosidae > Pardosa > Pardosa pseudoannulata. The sequence continues at coordinate 71,147,082 of CM063502.1, read as the reverse complement.
TAAATTCAGACATGTGTTTTGCAGCTACGAATGGGTAACTTTATCAATGTCATTAGAACGTGCTTAGAATACGAAACATATTTGTTTAGTTCACTCCAACCGTTTAGATTCCATATTTAGTGTTATAATGTGGCCCAAAGACTATAAATTCTCTTAAATATTTTCTAAAATGTCTTACAGTTTTGCACATATCTTACCTATCACTAAAGAGGATTTCTAAAAGGGATTTATTTTTTTTTATTTTAATAGTTATTTTGAGAAACAACGTAAAAAAGTTATTTAAATATTTTTTAATAAAAAGGTAAAAAAATTGTTATTTGGAAATGAATGTTGGTTTTATGATATTATTTAAATTTCAGCATTCTTTAATTTTTAAATTTAAAATACTTTAAACAAAATTTAAATTTTTGTGGAAAGTAGTCTGTATATATGCCTATATACCAGTTGAAAAATCAAAATAAAATGTGCTGGTATAAAATGCTTTGATATTAGTGTCCCAACGCCCCCATAAAGTTAATTATACATTAATTCTAAAACTTAGATACTATAAACCAGAAAAAAAATTAAATTGACGTAAAAACATTAACTACTCCAATGCCAAATAGTCTTATACAGGAATAATTAGAGGAAAATATTCTTATTCAATGTATTAAATTTAAATTTTTAGAGGTTAATTGAATGATTTAGAGCAAAATCTAATTTTGTGGTAACAGCGGCATAATAAGAATGTTATATAGCGTTAAAACCGATTTCAAATAATTACGAATGCTCAGTGCCGCCACGGGATTCGAACCCGTGTATTAAATTAAAGTTTTATGTCTCTGTCTCCAGGTAAGATTAATCATTATGCATCAACTGTTCAAATGCTGTAAACTAAAACGGAAAGCATAGAATAAAAGTTATAAATGAAATTGCTCGTTCTTTCCCCTAGAGAAAAATATACTTTTTTAAGACTTTTCGTTCGGCTTTATATATGCCTACATACCAGCTAAAAATCAAAATAAAATGTGCTAAATAGTCTGTATACAAGAATAATTAGAGGAGAATATTCTTATTCAATGCATTAACTTTAAATTTTTAGAGGTTCATTGATTGATTTAGAGCACAATCTAATTTCGTGGCAAAATCAAAATAAAATGTGCCAAATAGTCTGCATACAAGAATAATTAGAGGAAAATATTTTTATTCAATGCATTAAATTTGAATTTTTAGAGGTTCATTGATAGATTTAGAGCATAATCTAATTTTGTGGCAACATACGTGCTAATAAGAATGCTATATATTGTTAAAACCGATATCAAATAGTTACGAATGCTCATTGCCGCCATGGGATTCGAACCCGTGTACTAAATTAAATTTGTATGTCTCTGTCCCCGGGTAAAATTAATCATGATGCATTAACTGTTCAAATGCTACAAACTAAATGGAAAGAATAGAATAAAAATTATAAATAAATTGCTCATTTTCTCCTCTAGATGAAAAGGTACTTTTTTAAGGTGTTTCGTTTGGCTATAAATAAGCCTACATACCAGTTAAAAATCAAAATAAAATGTGCCAAATCGTTTCTATACAATATTAATTAGAGGAAAATATTCAATGCATTAAATTTGAATTTTTAAAGGTTCATTGATTAATTTAGAGCATAAGCTAATTTTGTGGCAACATGCGGGCTAATAAGAATGCTATATAGTGTTAAAACAGATTCGAAATAGTTACGAATGCTCATTGACGCCACGGGATTCGAACCCGTGTACTAAATTAAAGGTTTTTGTCCCTGTCCCCGGCTAAGATTAATGATGATGCATTAACTGTTCAAATGCTACAAACTAAAACGGAAAGGATAGAATAAAAGTTATAAATGAAATTGCTCCTCCTTCCCTCTAGAGGAAAAGGTACTTTTTTAAGGCTTTTCATTCGGCTGTATATATGCCTACATACAACCTAAAATCAAAATAAAATGTGCTAAATAGTCTGTATACAAGAATAATTAGAGGAAAATATTCTTATTCAATGCAATAAATTTAATTTTTAGAGGTTCATTGATTGATTTAGAGCACAATCTAATTTTGTGTCAAAATCAAAATAAAGTTTGCCAAATAGTCTGTATACAAGAATAATTAGAGGAAATTATTCTTATTTAATGCATTAAATTTGAATTTTTAGAGGTTCATTCATTGGTTTAGAGCATAATATAATTTTGTGGTAACATGCGGGCTAATAAAAATGCTATATAGTGTAAAAATAGATTCTAAATAGTTATGAATGCTCATTGCCGCCGAGGGATTCGAACCCATGTACTATATAAAATTTTTATGTCTCTGTCCCCGGGTAAGATTAATCATGATGCATTAGCTGCTCAAATGCTACAAACTATAATGGAAAGCATATAATAAAAGTTATAAATGAAATTGCTCATTCTTTCATCTTTTTTAAGGCTTTTCGTTCGGCTGTATATATGCCTACATACCAGTTAAAAATCAAAATAAAATTTGCCAAATAGTCTGTATACAAGAATAATTAGAGGAAAATATGCTTATTCAATCCATTAAATTTGATTTTTTGAGGTTCATTGATTGATTTAGAGCATAATCTAATTTTGTGGCAGCATGCGGGCTAATAAGAATGTTATATAGTGTTAAAACCGATTTCAAATAGTTACGAATGCTCATTGCTGCCACGGGATTCGAACCCTTATACTAAATTAAAGTTTTATGACCCTGTCCCAGTTAGAGATTAATCATGATGCATTAACTGCTCAAATGCTACAAAGTAAACGGAAAGGATAGAATAAAATTTATAAATGAAATTGCTCATTCTTTCCTCTAGAGGAAAAGATACTTTTTTAAGGCTTTTCGTCTAAAAAAATTGACAATATTAAATTAAATTAATGTAAACGAATCTCCTAAAATATATATAAAAAATAATTTCGATTGAAACAATTTAAAATCAACAACCTTAAACTATATT
>CM063502.1:71116615-71139115 GCA_032207245.1 Pardosa pseudoannulata | reverse complement strand
TATATATATATATATATATATATATATATATATATATATATATATATATATATATATATATATATATATATATATATATATATATATATATATATATATGTGTGTGTGTGTGTGTGTGTGTGCGTGTGTGTGTGCGTTTTAATTTGAATATAAAATGTGTTTCTTTAAACATTTTCACTAATTATCTTCAACGCTTCAGTTTTGTAATTTATAATTTACTTCTGTTTCTCTTAAATATAGTTTCTAGAATTTTAAGGAACAAAAAAATTACACATTTTATTTTAACTTCCTTAAAGAAATTTATAATAGTTGTGTCTACTTTTTTTAGTTTTTTTGGAAAAAAGAAGAAGAAAATCTAGTTTAATTCGGCATGATTATTTTGCAATCCGATAAACAATTGCCTAATTGAGTATTAAAATAAACTTTTTAAACAGAAACAACTTTAATTGAGTGCATAGCTTCTCAGAGTATATCTGAAACAAATGGGTAAAATTTATGAAATTGTTTTGAAAAAAATACACTTTGTATTTATACTTAATATTTCTTTCAGCAAAAATTTTTACAGAATATCATAATAATGAAAATAATCCAAAAATAAAAAGGAAAATAAAAGAAGATAGAGAGAATATGTTTACTTCCATACAAAATGGATTATATTCAGCAATAAAAATTCATATTGAACAGTTGTATGTGAATGTATGATTTTATTCGAAATACTGTTAAAAAGTATGACTTTTTGTTTTAAATAGAAAAGAATGTAATTCAGATAGGTAGTAAATGTCTAAAAGATTGTACTACGCTGTACATTTAGTTTTAAAAATGCTGTAATGTTTTAACTTAAATTGTTTATTACATTTTATATTACAATAAGAATGCTTAAAATTATCTAGAGAAAGAACTAGTAAACTACAAAAACGTTAAAAGTAATTCTCGGTTCTTTAAAGAAATAAAGACAAAAATACCACAGAACATACAAAAAAGTCTATTGTAAAAGAAGTTTATTATAGTTTTGTTTACTTTCGTTAATCTAACAGCAAAAACAGGACAAAAAAATCACAAATGTCTGATAAAGAATTCAAAGAGGAATTTAATTAGCCATTAATTAATCTCAGTAAAGAATGCTTGTTAAGCATAGTATTTAAAAGACTGTTTTCATAAAATTAAGATTATTACTGTTTAGTTTATCAAAGTAATTCTGTAGCAAGTGAGAAAATCTGTGAAATAGTTTTGATACAAACTAAATAAAAAGGTTTTGTACATTTTTAGGAAAAAATATGAAAAATCATTGAAGAAGTGCTTTCAAAAATAGAAAGAAAATAAAAGAAGACACAGATATCAGGTCGAGTGTTATCCATATTAACCATATATTTATTTATACTTTATGTAAAATAACTATAACTAAAATCATATACTTACGTTCATCGATAAAATATAATTTTAAAACTCAAATGGTTTATTATTTCTTACTAAGCATTTTACTATAAAATATTTTAGAATAATCTAGAAAAAGAGTAAGTGTAAACGTTGGAACTTTAAAACGTTGAATGGAAATGGATTTTTTTTTTCTTATTTTAGGAAAAATCTATGAAAAATTACCAAAAATGTGTATTCAAGAATGCAAAGTCAATAAAAGAGGATGCACGTACCACATCGGCTATTATCTAAATTAATCATATTAAGTACTTACACTTTATGTTAAATAATTATAACTGAAAATTATTTTTATGTAATATTAAAAATTATGATTTTTCTTTTTGTAATATATATATATATATAATGAAAAAAAAATCTAAAGAATGTGTAGTACTGTCTATATTTAAATTTTCTTCGAAAAAATATGGTTTATATATTTAGTTGCTTCTTTTGATATGTTTTACTACAAGATAACTTAACATTATCGGCGGCTCATTAGTTTGAAGCGTTATGCTCAAACTTTTTGCTTCAAGAAGGCTAATGAAATCGGAACCCAAATGCTTAAAGCTAATTCCAACCGCTTACGAACATTCATGTCATCAGTGGATTTAGAATGTATGAAGTCTGAAGAACATCCCGAACCATTCGTCTATCTATTGGCAGCACCATCTGTGGAAAGTGTCTGAAGTGAGTGTGTCTGAGGAAAGTGAAGTGAGAGTGTCTGAAGTATAAAATGTTAAAGGTACTAGGTTTACTAGTCATTTAAAGAAACATAAATTAATTACGCTAAAACTTTATTGAGCATTATATTAAAGCATTATATTTCGCATTATATTAGCAAATGTCTATATAAAATCTATTTAATACATGTTTAATTCATCACAGTAATTCTGAAGTAAATAAGAAAGCTGTACCGAATAGTTTAAAAGAAACGAACTAAAAGCGTTTTGTTTTTCATAAATTTTTTCCCTCTTTTAGGGAAAATTCACGAAAAATCGTGAAAGAAGAGCATTATAAAAAGCCAAAGACAAATAAGAAGATACAGGTAACAGTTCGACTGTCGTGAACATGAATTATGATTAGTACTTATAGTTTATGTTTAATAATTCTAACTGAAAATCATTTACCTTAATTTGAATTATTGGGAATGACTTTTCTTTTTAGTAAAAATATCTGTATCAAGCGGATAGTAAATATTTTAAAAAGTGTAGTATTCTTTATATTAAAACTCATCTTGATACTATAAATTTTTTCAAAATATTATAAATTCTTAATTGAAACAAGTTGTTTCTTGCAATAGAGTTTACTGCAAGATATATTAGAATTATCTAGAGAAAGTGTTAAAACGTTAAAAGTAGTTGCCAGCATTAATAGAATTAAACGTTAAATATAGTTGTCATTCATTTAAAGAAATGACAAATAATTACTTAAAAGGTATAATAAATAATTGGATTACAGAATATTTGCTTAGAAAATAATTAAAAAAGATGGTTAAATAAAAAAATAATGTTGTACATGTTTAGTTTATGAAATCAACTCTTAAGAAAGTTTGAAAACTCCATGTAATACTTTTTAAAAGGAGAGAATTAGTAGCATTTTGTACTTGAAGCATTTTTTTCTTTTCCTAGAAGAAAATAAATACGATAACTCACGAAAGAACTGTATTCGAAAAGGCAAATAAAAAAAATCCAGATAACAGGTTAAGTTTCATCCAAGTGATTTTAAATCTTGGTGAGATTTTGTGTAAAGAAGATCTTTATAACGGCAGAATAAATCCTAGAACTGCTAAATCACTAGTGGGAACATAATCACCAAAAACAGCTTCACTTTGAAGTCATGCAATGAACATCCCATTCGTGCAACCTTATAATTCGGACTTGCTCATCTGCCCTTTTTCTGCAGCCATTTTTTCACCATGAGAGTACTTAAGAGGAAACAAAAAAGTAGCAAAAAATAATCTGCCAAAGTGTCTAAAAAATAGGTTATCGTATTGGGATAATCTTTCTACTCTATCGCCTTCCTGAACACGTGAGTGTATGTCGTGCCGTAGAAACTGGGAGGCACGTCAGGCATGAAACTCTCCCCCTTGAAACTTAAAACGGAAGGTGGGTGTGCATTTTCCGCTTCTCGACCTCAGTCTAAGCCACTTTCTTTAGGATAAATCCAAAAACGCTTTGCGCCCAAAAAAAGAAGTGTACGCGGATGAAATGGTGTTTGAAAATTATTAAAATAGATATTTTAATATCATTCTACGTGGATATACCCTAAGCGTAGCATGAATAAGGTTTTTGATCCCCACATGAAAATAGCGTAGGGGATAATACCTAGACTACCTTTAATAATTTTAATGTATACAATAAAATTAAATTTGAAAAGTTAGGATTTTGTATTGGCACAATTTATTGTATGTTGAATGAAGCTAGAAGATGGACGTTTTTAAATTCAAGATTTGATGTACATTGTTCTTTTAATATCATTCACCTGGATATGCCTAAGCATTGGATGAATACGTTTTTTGATCTCCATATGAAAATAGCTTAGGGAAAAATACCTAGAATACCTTTAATATATTTAATCTATACAATAACATTAAATTTGAAAAGTTAGGATTTTACATTAAATGAAGCTAGAAGATGAACGTTTTTAAAATCAAGATTTGATGTACATTGTGCTTTTAAAATAAGTGTAAGAAAAAAGTAGACAATAGTTCTCCAAACCAACCAACCAACCAACCTTTAAATGAAAGGGTGTTTATTGGTATAGAACGTTACAGTCTACTTTTATGTATATAAGAGGATAATGAGACTAGAACCGACTGCTTAAATTATGTTCTGAATGGTGATAAACATCCCTGTCAATAGTTGATTTAAATATACATATTTCCATTCTTGTCGAGACTAATGTCCGAAAAACTAGTCTGCAGTAAGTCTGAAGTACGGCGTTGCTCGGGTATTTTAATTTCCTCCATTATTCATCCCAGTCTTACTATCAATCGTGGTACACAAAAAGGACAGTAGAATTCCGAGACTCAAGAAATCCAGTCTGTGTGTTAAGTGTAATCTCGAACTCTACGATCTATTAATCTGCTAAGTCATGCATAATGAAAAGAGGAGCTGCAGCATGAAACCGATTCTGATTAACCACAAACACTCATGCTAGCATATAGAGCCTTGGACCGGTGTACTCCAGTATCTAAAACCAGCAGTAAACATTCAACCGCCTTTTTTATCCATTGTGTATCGGAGGACGCAAATAGTAATAATTCTACCATTTACATTACTATTCACAACATATTTAAACCAAGTTTGTTTATTTATGTCTGCCTTCTGCTTCTTCCAAATCATTGTTTCCAAAGTAATAGGAGAGTGGGAGGTCTATTTTACGCAATCCTATTTTATTTCTTGTATCTATGGTCAAATGGGCGGTTTTATCTACGGTGGCCCTATGAATAATTTATACGCATACGAAGTATCAATTTATTATTTTTGTGTGATGTGAAGCTCAAGGTGATTAGGACCAACCATTAAACAATTACCTCAAAATATTGAAATTATACTTTTTTAAACTATGAAAAACTAATTTTATTCGGAAATAAATTTATTTTTGGTAAATTTATACGGGCTTAATAATAAGTGAGAAGAACCTCAAGTTCATAATAAAAAACGAATAATTCAGTAACATTATTTTCTCTGCTATATTAAAATTAGATTCATTTTTCAAAGTTAAATGACCTTTAAAATTAAAAAATAACATTTTTCCCTCTTAAACTCACCTAAAATATCCTATTACAATTTAAAAAGATTTTCAGTTTTGTAAGTTAACTATTAATTCGTAAAATTTGAAATATTCTTACATTTATTGATTAACTTGTAATCATAGAATGCACGCTTAGTGAGCAGGTTGAAAAATTTTCAAGACATAAACTAATCCCCAAAAATTCTGACAGCATATTTCCGGTTCGTTTCTAAAATGTTTTTTTCATTACAGTATTAAATATCCCCCCCCTGAAAAAAATTCATAAATTTTGTCTAATGTCAATATATGGGTACTATTACCAATAATTTATATAACTGAATTTGCATTTTGAGGGTTAGTTTTACCTAAAGAAAAAATTGAAAAATATTTTGTCCCCTTAAAAATTATTTTTGCCAGTATAGAATTAAATTTTTATGCCCTAAATATGTTAATTGAATTTTTATGCACTAAATATGTTAATAGAATGTCGATGGTTATCGTAACATTTTTTCTATTATAAAAGTTATTGGAAAATAAATGATTCGGAATACTTTATATAATTTAACCCGCAATATATTATCTTGAAAAAAAAAAAGATGGAAAATCAATAAAAAAATTAAGATATCTCAATGTTGTCATAGTGCTAAAAATGTTAAAATAATAATGATAGCATGAAGATAATGTATTTATTTGAATCATTTGTAATTAAGAAAATGGATTCGTTGCCTCATTAATTTAATATTATCATAGTCAAAAAAATCGTCTGGTTCTGATTGTGAAAGTAATGTTTTAATTGAAAGTTTAAAGGCAATATACTCCTATCTTTCCTGGAAGTTACTTGTAGATTTGACAATAAAAAAGGGATCCAGGAAAAAAGGAAACTTCTTGAAAGGCGGGTTTTCTAAAGAAAGTAAACCAAACAGTGTTGATCTACACCTCCAAAATGGCCCAATAAACCACCAAGTTTTATCCAATTCCATTAAAAATAATAAATCTGAACAAAAAATAAATAAATATACATACATATATATATATATATATATATATATATATATATATATATATATATATATATATATATATATATATATATATATATATATATATATATATATATATATATATATATATATATATATATATATATATATATATATATATATATATATATATATATATATATATATATATATATATATATATATATATATATATATATATATATATATATATATATATATATATATATATATATATATATATATATATATATATATATATATATATATATATATATATATATATATATATATATATATATATATATATATATATATATATATATATATATATATATATGCGCCAGGTACCCGTTACCACCAAGAGAACAACATTGAACGGCACCGTTACGGTGGGGCAGGATGGCTCGTTTGGGAGGAATTATTCTTGGTTCCAGAACTGACCTGCATGTTCAGAGTGCAACGATGACAGGCCACATCTATCGGGATGTCATTCTGGAACAACATGTACGTTTGTTTCAAGGCGCCATGGGTCCTGAATTTCTGTATATGGATGACAACGCCCGACCTCACAGTGCAGACATTGTAGACCAATGCCTTCAATCGTATCACCCGTATGGATTGGCCAGCATACTCACCGGACTTGAATCCAATAGAGCATGTGTGGGACATGCTTGGCCGACGAATTGCAGCCCGTTAACTCCCTCCCAACTGTTTATCGGAACTTCGGATGGCATTGCTTGATGAGTGGTGTAATTTCCCCCAAGATCAGATTGATAATCTGATACTCAGCATGCGTAGGCGTTGTAGGCTTGTATTGCATCGTCCGGGAGACATACTCCGTATTAGCCATCATACTAACCATGTTATACTGTTTTCTGTAAATAGGTTCTTTTTTGAAATTTGCTCCAGGGAGTAAAAATCGCAATTTTTATTAATTATGTCAAACATATAGCATCTTTTTTGCTCTTTACCTTTTGTTTAATAAATAGACTTTACAAATAAGTCAAATTTGTTTTGCTTTTGTCTCTTTCATTGCCTGAACTTCATTATCCTTAATTTATGGACATGAGTGTATATGTATGTATGTATATATATATGTATATATATATATGTATATATATATATATATGTATGTATGTATATATATATGTATATATATACATACATATATAAATATATATATATATATATATATATATATATATATATATATATATATATATATATATGTGTGTGTGTGTGTGTGTGTGTGTGTGTGCAATATATCAAAATTATTTAACTTTATTATTTCCTTAAAAACCTCTTCTCTCAATTCTAATTCCTTAAAATTTCTTTCTCATCTTCTGAATGTCTTAATCAAAGGAGTGTCTTCGACTTCAAATTCTTCTCAAAGATTTCTATCCTAAAGATGTAAATTTTCTGTCTATTCAACAAGTTTCCCAACTGTCACCAGCACATGGATCAGCGTTTTTTTTTCTGATCTTGCACTTAAATTCGCTGAGTAAGTGAGAAAATTCTTTCTGTCTTCGCTCTTCGGTGCACCTCTGTTCTAGCAGAGTGATTTTGTGTCTTTCCTTTTTCTGTCGTTGAGTAGTAAAGGTGTACATTTTAGCAACTCTGAAATAAAGTTTTAATTAGACTCGTGCCGTTCTCTTCAATATCTGCCGATTGCATTTTTATTACTGCTATCTGTTTAGCTTTCTCCTTGTCCAACTGTTTATAATTTAAGGATTACACACACACACACACACACACACATATATATACCTATGTGTGTGTGTATTTACGCTAGACACAGTCGTGTTCGATTGTAGACTTAACGATTGCGCTCTTTTTTATTTGATTCGAATTTAATTCCTGTGTTTCTTTGACGATTCCGTAGTACGGGAAATAATGAACCTATCCTATTGTAACAGCAAATCTTTGCATGGGATTTGAACCCATGACCTCCAGCATGGCTGGTGAATACGCTAGCCACTAAGGCGCACGAGTTCAAAACAAAATGGAATAGCTAAAAAGTATTTCATGCATTCTAGACCCTTTTTTTGGTAGTATAAATTTATTAAATTCCCTAAACAGATAATTTCATCAATTCGAAGATAATATGATCTATGAATACCCTGATATTTATTTGATTGATACACTTGATTTAATTTATAGAATGTTTATCGTAGTTACATTCCTTCTACTGGAATATGAAACTCGTATATATTACCTTTTATATATTTATTCTAGTTTGAATAAACTTCTATTAATGTACTTTAAAAGATGCATTGCTTTAAACCAACATATTTCTTACATTCACTATCTCATTTTTCATTTTATGCTTATGAATATATTCAACTTGTTTGCCGTTTTAAAGAAAATAAAAAACAGCAAACTATGGCAAAATATTTTCCAGATTCTATTCGATAAATAATATGCTTTAGTAAAAATACATTTTATTACAACTTTCAATACTGTATTTAAATAAAAAATGAAATTTTATTTTTTGAGAATGTAAGCACATGTATATACTTTAAAAAATAACTAAACTTACTTACGTTGACTCTTTATATTATGAAAATGCTACCAAGTTTACTGTATAAATATACATTTAAAATGGATAATCCTTTGACAAATAAGTTTTATTAAATTTAAGGTTGAGAGTTGTTAGGCATATTTGTACAAGCGTATTTAACAAGATAATTTAGGAACGCAGCAAATATGATTTGATAAAGAACTTTCCTTGTAGAACATTTATCTGATCTACCTACAACATTGTTGATTACAACTAATCATTGATTAAAAACTATGTATTTTCATGATTGCATATTGCAATATAGTTGATTGTTAAAAACTACAAACTTATTAATTTCCAGGACTGACGTAACTGTAGGAGAACGAAAAGTTGGAAGATAGGATTGCATATTGAAGAGCGTTTTCTTGCTCATGTGCAGTGTAATCGGTGCCATCCTGAAGGGCCTAAGTGGTTCTGGTGGAAAGGTGAATTGTCGAAGTGAAAATAGGAGTTGGATGCTCTCCATGGCAATGCCCGCCCACACATTGGGCTGCATGTGAGGCTATTCTTAGCCCAGCATCGTATGGTTGAATTGCAGCATCCAGCATACTCTCCAGACCTAGAATCCTCAAACTGTTTAATGTTTCCTAAGCTGAAAAATTCGCTGAAGGTAACAAGATTTCAGGATATCGAAGCCATCAAGAATACTGTAACTTCCCTATTCATTTCAAGCATTTCAAAAGAGGACTTTAAAACTTCTTTTCGAAATTTGTACAGCCGAACACAGACGTGAATTTCGGTTGATGGGAATGACTTCGAATCATATTAAATGTATATGTGTTTAACCTTTTCTTTCCTTCTGAGCTATTCTACGAGTCCTGGAAATTAATAGCCGGACCTTGTAGTAAAATTCTCCTTTATAACATGTTGAGGAAATCAATTAGGTGATACATAAGTATATGATAGTAGAACGGATTAGTGTTACGAAACTATGAGGAACTGTATCTTATTTTTCACAAATTTCAAAATGATATATCGTTTCAAAACATACTTCAAGCAATATATTATAGCACACAATTGATTGGAAACCTTCGTTGGATGCTGTTACTAGATATTTATACGTATTTGATGTTTATATCACATTAATTCCTGATATCTTAATTTTAAATAAATTTATGCTATCATCTGAAATGTATATTTTACAATGTTACCAAAACCTTATTTTCCAAATGCTCTAAAATGCATACTTTCCTTTTTCTTTAAGAGATTTTAAATGGAAGATAATTTACTGTTAAAATTGATAGAAATTGAGCTATTTAAGAATTGGCTATTTTTCAAAAAAAAAAAAAAAAAAAAAAAAAAAAAAAGAATAATTCTGAAAATTTTGAATTTACATATGTATGTCAGTTATAAGTGCAATGATTTTTTAGCTCTGTCGTCTTAATTTGGAATGCCTTTTCTAAGCCCAAAAACTTCCGTATACCTTCAAAAATTTTCACACACTCTGGACCTTATTATCGCTGTAAAAACTTCACTACCCATACAAAAGGGAGACATCTATCAGTTTGGGGGTTTCTTCTGTAGAAGCGATATGTACGGTTCTAGTGACTACACGTTTAACATGTGTAACCTTGCCTCTATTACTTTTGACAAACTCCCACCTACCGTCAGGGAATGGGAGATATTCACGGATGGCTCTAGAATGCAGATCTCCCACTCGGAATCCCGTGACGGGGCGATATTTGTGGTATAATAGAACGGCTTTCTCCTGCACTTCGGCATTTTCCTGCTTCCAAATCACAACTCAGACTTCAATGCCGAGCTCTGCACTATTTTTCATGCCCTGCTGTGGGTTTTGGAAAATATTTCTGCTGGAGGAAGGTTGAAACTGTTCTTAGAAAACCTCTCATCTCTCTTGGTGATCAGGACTATCTCCAACTACCACACGTGGGCTGTCCTCATTAAAGACACCTATAGTTGACTCACTGAGTTCAAAGATGTTAAGGTGGAGATCAGCTGGGTGCATACCCACAATGGCATCTCTGGCAAAATTGAGGCGGATCCGCTTACAAAAACCGATACTTAGACACTAGAGGTAGGACCAGGGGATTGAACTTTTAAAAAGTTAATATAATGTTTAAAAATTCAATTTCAAATACTATAAATACTACAAAGAAAGACAATGAAAAAAGTGAGTAAAATTACCCGCAGGTCCATATAATGTATGTACTGTGGAAAATTAAAATCAATACGTGCTATAGTTTTTAATTTACAGTACAGGAAATTTGAAAAAAACCCACCCTTTTCAGTAATATACATTTACAATTTTATAGTTGAATTAAAAGTTATAATTTTAAATGAAAAAATTACATAGATTACAGGTTCTAATTCTAACATTTCAATGTAATTTGTTTTAAATTATTCAAAAATAACCAGGTATCTTAAAAATATAAAAATCAAAGTATCAAATTTTTGAATCTTTAAAAGATTGTGATGTGTTATCTTAAATTATATTAAGACTACTATAAAATTATCCAATTAGCTCTGGTGTAGCAAAAAAGTATACAGCAGCGCTCAAAATCAACCAACTTTTGCTATAAACTGTATATTTTACACAAGTAAAAATACAATTTGCAGTTGCATCTCTGGTAATAATAAATATATGTTATTACGCAATAATTTAGGTATATTATATCGGTGTAATCGCTAAGGCATTTTATTGCAAGACGATGATTAATTAGTGCAAAATCTACTGCTTAAAGCATATACGGACCAGCTAAGGGCATACATCTCAACAGTGGGTTGGTAAAAAAATGGTAGACAATATTTTACCCATAAGGTCATAGTTCACTTTAGTGAAAATAATATGTTACATTTATTCATTTTGATCGGAAAATACAATACATATGGCATCTCTGATCATATAAAATATTTATAAATATGCTAAATTAGCTACCGCTGTAATTATATCTTTAAATCTGACATATATTGTATTATGCATTAAATTTTTATCAGCCCAGCCTATAACTATAACGAAAATAAATATATCATCTAGAATTTATTAAAAAGGAAATTAATAAAATCACAGTACAAAATTTATACTTTATATCTGAGCTTTGTGTTTTATCAAATTTGATTTATGTGAAATTAAAGTTTAAATTAATAAACCTTTTCCAAGATATGAAAGTGAAATATTATGTCAGAATTAGGTAGTCAAAGTTAACTTAAAAGTAGCGAAATATTTTTTAAAAAATGCATATTTGCCTTATTTATTGGTACTTTTTAAACTCAAGCCCTTAATAAATCAGGCAATTTTCTTTTTTATTACTTGTAAGATTTCTGCCTTTAAGGAAAACTTCAATCTCGGAAATTCAAACACTATCAACATCGTTTATTATAGCTCAGAAGTTAATCGATCATGTTCATCCTATTTTAATGTTCAGCCTATTTTAAAGTCAATTTACATGCTTTATTATTTCCTACTACTTATATATTTATTAAAATTTGCAGGTTTTACTTTTAAAAATTAAATATTTTATTATTAAAAAAATGAATGGGAAATATATGACAGAATTAAGTAGTTAAAGTTAACCGGAAATTAACGGAGAATGTTTCAAAAAATGCTTGCATGCCCTTTTATTTGCTATTTTTAAATCTATACCCTTAATAATGTGGTAACTTTCTTTCTTTTTATGTAGAGGAACCAAAGGAATTCTTCAATCTCAGATATTAAAGCTAAATCAACATTGTATATTATACAGCAGTTGTTAATCTTTCATAAAGTAAAGATCCTTTTGTTTTAAAACCACATTAAATGTTAAATTATTTCCTATTGATTACATATTTATTAAAATTGTGAAGGTTTACTTTTAGCTATTCATTTTTTAATGGTAATACTCTCTGGTAAATAGCGCACTACATATGAAATTTTCGAATTTTTATTACACTGTGGACCATCTGGACAACGTACCTTTTTTTTTAAAAATTAATTGTAAAATGTGATTAGTTTTTAATGATGACTGCTATTTCATATTTATCAAAGAAAATCCCTTATTGATTTCGGTGTTGATTGTCATTATATTTCTAAATTATAATTCGTTGATCATGTATACACACACACACACACACGCACACACGCACACACACACACACACGCACATATACACATATATATATATATATATATATATATATATATATATATATATATATATATATATATATATATATACATATACATATATATACTATATACATATATATACATATATATATACATATACATATATATATATATATATATATATATAAATATATATATATATATATATATATATATATATAATATATATATATATATATATATATATATATATATATATATATATATGTGTGTGTGTGTGTGTGTGTGTATGTATTATCAGACACTATAATCTTTATTTTCTCCCCAAAGTGTCATTTAACATATTTTAAAATCAATTGACATGTTTCATTCATTCATGCTACTGATATATTCTTTGAAATTGTACTAGTTTTAATATTTAAAAAAATATGTGTTTTACTATTATAAAATTGAAAGCAAAATATTAGAATTAGGTAGTCTAAATTAAGCAGGAGGTTGCTGAATATTTTTTGAAATTGTATGTATGCCTTCATTCTTGGAGATTTTTATAAAATCTAAGACACTAATAAGTCAGTTTTTTAACGTGCAAATCTTTTGCCTATAAGAAACTTCACTTCTAAAATTCAAATGTTCCCAACTTTATTTATCATAGTTCAGAGGTTAATCAATCTTAAAATAAAGTTCCTTATATTTTGATGTCAATTTACATCTTTTATTATCGCATGATACTTATATATTACTTAATAATAATGAGATCTTTACTTTTGAAAAATCAAACGTTTTACTTTTAGAAAATTCTGGTCTATTGCGTTCTACGCATATAATGATTGATTTTTTATTGTTTTATGCACTCTCTGGGAAACACAACTTTGTTTTTGCTTAGAAATTTTCTTGTAGAATATGGTTCTTTTTAATATTTTCTTATATTATTTATTTATTAAAATAAAACATACTAATATGATACTACTATAACTACTTGAAATAATATATTTGAAAATAATTAAACTGTTCGATATAAATAAAAAAATATGATGATACGTACTTTCAGGAAAGCGTTAAGTGTTAGAGATTTTTATGCTTATATAGTATTGTATTATATATAAGTGTGGGTATATATAAATCTATATACAGAATATATAGATTTATATATAGCAGAGATACTTTTGTCCTTTTGGAATCCAAATGAATTTATTTATCACTCATGTCTTTTTCCTGCTTTTATCAGATTGTTTATGTTTTTGAACTTAGGTTACAAATACAAAATCTTTCTTATTGTCTTTAAAATATTTCTTAAACATTTAGAATCAGAACACAAATTTCAAACATATAGCATGTATTTTACAAATAAAGAATATTTAGCAAACTCAGTTGAATTTAAAAGTCTCATATAGGTTTTGAAATATTATATTATTAAATAAGCTACCTATTGCTATCATTTGGAAATTTTTAATTTTAATAATTAATACTACACTACAAATTATAAATTCGGAATTTTTTAAAAACAGCAATAAAAAAGTTCATGAAAGTTATATGTGTATTATTTAATTAGGTCTAAAATTTATAGCTAATAAAACTATAAGAATGAAAGAAAATCAACTTGAATTATAACACTCTAAACAAAAAATATTACCTACGTGCTTAATATTCATGAAAATATCTTACTTATTCTATCCAGTTTAAACATCGGAAATATAACAAGAATCCAATAAAAATCTTTTTTGTACCTTTAAAGAAATACCTTATAAAATATTTCCCAACAATTCTTCTAAAAGAGCAAACAACAGTTTCTTGTTCCATAAGTTTGTTAAGCTTTTGGAGGTATTTCGTTGTAATCACGTGCTCAGCTTTGATGCCTTTATTCTGTAATTCGCCACTTGTCACGGTCTCGTGGTAAGATTTAGACTCAGGGGATACTAGTGACTTATGGTTTGTCAAGATTGGCTCCTGAATATTTAACTAAGCGTTCGAGTGGAGTAGACAGCTGATAAAGGGAACATACCAGTTCCTGTGAGAAATATCACATGTTACATTCCCAGTAAGTAATTAGATATTACAATTCATAATCTTTGAAAAATAGCACAAACTCTTTTTGAATAGACAACATAAAGTTGTTTAAATGATAACGATCGTTGTTTTGACTATCTGAATGCATATATTTATATATAGTTAATAGAGTGAATTAGAAAACCTTAACTATGATAAACTTAAAAAAAAAAGAATTTAAAAAGTATTACTATCTAATTGATTTTATCTTTAAGCAGATTACTTAATGTAGTTTTATTTAACATTTTTAAACATTCACCACATAAAATTGCCCCTATAAATTCAACATGTTTGTGATTATGTAGTGCATAAATTAATCACTGATTAATTTGGGCGCTGGTACACGTATATAATTACAATTGTCACTTGCTTGTAATTTTTATTCTATTTATGTCTTGTAGTTTATTTGTGTCTCGTCTGCTCGACGGTTATATGTTAACTCGGAGATTAATCGCTGGGTTAGGGATTTTTGATTTAAGTCTGTTTACTTCAGTCTTTCTACGTGCATTTGATGTGGGCTTGAACTTTTAGATTTTATTTCGGTTTAATATTTAACTTTTGTATTTTCATTTATTTTTCTTTTATATATTTCATCTTCTTTTTATATTTTTATATTAAAATAGAAAGTCTGTGCACTATAAAATAAGTTTAACTCTCAATTACTGTCCTAATGCTAAGAGCACATATTTTGTTCTGAAACTGCAATTATCTAGTTTATATTAATTTGAACCTTTACTTTTTTTATATACATATACATTCATATATAAATATACATCTTGTTTCATATTTTACCCCAGGATGACATATTTTTTAACATACCCTCCAACAAGAGACATTAATTTCTTTGAATCTTTCTACTTCAGCGAATACTGTATATATAATTGGCATGTATAAATGTATATATAACTATAATATGTACACAGATATATGAATCAAAATATATAAATGTATATTTTAATATATTAACATAATTAGCTGATTTTATCTTTTAATTACATACTGCAATAATATTTCTACTATTCTATACCTAAAATATAAACTTCCAGAAAACGTTTTTCGAAATTCTCTACTCTAATTTATAACACCTGTTACCAAACGCTACCGAGCGCTACCGAGAGCCAAGTTGCCAAAGTAAAGTCCGCATTTTTTATCTAACTCTCTGAAATAATATTTTTACGCTTGTGTTGACGTCATTTAAGTCACCACAAGTTCTCCATAATTTTATTCATTGGTAACATACCTTTGTACTGACCATTTAGCTGTGGAATTTTAAGACGTTTACGAACAGATGGAATTGAGATATGACACCTAAGAAACCTCTTTTTATTTATTTATTTATTTTGTACAACATTTTGCCCTTCTTTGTTTTCCAGTCCCTGACACTTTTACAGTCAGTTGAGTAAAAGCTATGTATTTCATATATATATATATATATATATATATATATATATATATATATATATATATATATATATATATATATATATATATAATATATATATATATATATATATATATATATATATATATATATATATATATAATATATATATATATAAGTACATATATGTATATATACAGTATATATATATATATATATTTATATATATATATATATATATATATATATATATATATATATATATATATATATATATATATATATATATGTGTGTGTGTGTGTGTGTGTATATGCATGTGTATATTATCGAGTGCGCAGTCAGTTCTCAAATTCGCATTCCATATTTTTTCTTATTAATACACAGTAATTGTCAAAAATACTTTTATTGTATCTTAGGAATTGAGATTTTACATTATTGCATTAATGTCACAAAGGTTTCTATAAAAATGCTAGTTCCATAAAAATTTAAATCAGGGATGTGAGCATTTACGTACATGAGGAATTCTAATTACGTGGAGGAAGGTTGCTAATTAAGACTAATTAGTTAGATAAAATGATATTGAGCATTAATTGCGATATTTTTCTCGACATAGACTATTAACATTTGTATGCACACGTAAAGTCGTTACGATTGTACTTAGCACGGGTTAGTGTAGCAACATGGTTTGTTTGTGGATACACGTATTATTAGTACAGTATATACGTATACGAAGCATATGTGTTTTTTTTATTTTTGGAAAATAATTTGTATACTTACAAAAACTATATATGTTATACCATACATTACGATGAATAAGAACGGAAAAATTAAAACACTATATATTATATATATATTTGATATATATATCATATTTAGTATATATATATATATATATATAAAAATATATATTTATATATGTTTATATATATATGTATATATATATGTATATATATATATAAATATATAAATATATATATATATATATATATATATATATATATTATATATATATATATATATATATATATATATATATATATATATATATATATATATATATATATATATATGTTTGTGTGTGTATACATGTATGTAATAAATAATTTTGCCCACTATTATTGATTGGTATAGTCCTAAGAAAACCGTAGCCCAATGAGAAAAGAAAGAATGTTAGAAAAGAGAAAAATAGTTTATTATAGCATAATGTCACAAAGGTTTCTGGGGTATAAAAACTGGTGCATAAAAATTTAAAAGGATGTGAGCTTACCAATGAGGAATTTAATTACGTGGAGGAAGAGAAACTAATTAAGACTAATTAGTTAGATAGCAAATGATAATTGGAGCCAAAATTAATTGCGATATTTTTGGACTCGACAACTAGATATTAACACATTGTATGCGGGACACGTACTAGTCGTTCTCTGACGATTGGTACTTGAGCACGGGTTAGTGTAGCAACATGGTTTGTTTGTGGATACAAAAATAACAGTATATACAGGAAAACGAAGCCGAATGTTCTTGTCTGCTATATAGATTCTGGAAAAAATTTAGACAAATAAAAACTAGTTTTTACAACATTCGATGAGGAACCACAGAACGGAAAAATTAAAACTATATATTATTTCTATTTGATTTTTCATATTTACGAAAATATTATAAATTTATCCACTAAAAATATATATTTTTTGTTTACAAAAATCTTGAGGTTGTTATTTATATATATATATATATATATATATATATATATATATATATATATATATATATATATATATATATATATATATATATATATATATATATATATATATATATATATATATATATATATATATATATATATATAATATATATATATATATATATATATATATATATATATATATATGTTTGTGTGTGTATACATGTATGTAATAAGTAATTTTGTCCACTATTATTGGTATAGTCCTAAGAAAACCGTAGCCCAATGAGAAAAGAAAGAATGTTAGAAAAGAGAAATATAGTTTATTATAGCATAATGTCACAAAGGTTTCTGGGGTATAAAAACCGGTGCATAAAAATTTAAAGACATGTGAGCTTACCAATGAGGAATTTAATTACGGGGAGGAAGTTTTTGTTTATATATTTCAATATAAAATACAAAAAGCTTGCTAAAAATTTATACAATTTTCAATCTATCGACATTTAACTGAATAACTAAATTTACGCTAAAAACGTCAACTCCTGTTACAATTCAGCTGCGAAATGTACCCGCACACAATGTGCTAAGAACAAAAGATAGTCGCCATGTTTTGGCATAAAAGTATAAAATTGTCCAAAAATTATTTGTTCTTAGACTTATAATTACGTTGGTCAGTTTTTTAGGTTAACAATAACATTAAACAGACACAATTAATCGCATAATTACTCATATATATATATATATATATACATATATATATATATATATATATATATATATATATATATATATATATATATATATATATATATATATATATATATATATATACACATACTTATTTATTTATATATTACCAGCACGTTTTTCATAACATCTGATTATAAAATAAAGGAACAAATTTCTTGTATTTTTCTCTGTTGAAAAACAAACTACAAAACAATGTACACAGACTTTAATGGAGAAAGGTTACTGAAAATGCGTTCTTTATTCAAAAGAAGCATTTCCTGCATACATCAAAAGATTTCATAACCCAGAAAGTTGTAAAGATGGAAAAAAATAGTAAAAGTAGCTACGCATAGAGTTGTATCTGCTCAACAGAAAAATTCATTTCAACAGTAAGCATTAAAATTTCATTTCTTATTTCCTCTGAGAGAGCGAAATATATTTTACCCTAGGGTGGAATATTTTCAACACACCCTCCAACAAGTGAGAGATCAGATAGTTTCCCGTTGAGTGGAATCTTTCTTATTTTTCGAATGCTGCAGTTGCATCTACGGAGTGCAGAGTAAAGTTCTCGACAGCCTCTTCCTCCTTAACTTTTGGTAGGAGACATTATACTTCTAATTACAAAAATAAATCGAGAATGATAAGCATCCTTTCGAGGTATTTTTAAAATTAAATAATCAACTTGTAAAAGATTGCAAAATTTAAATTTTCAATTTTTTCTCATTCTATATCATCGTATTTAGTGTAACTCAAAACAAAAAATTTCCTCTTTTTCTGTGTAAAAACTGAACTATTTGTTTAAATTAAAGATTATTTTCTTCTTTATTTAGGGTCGAAAAATTAAAGGATTTCGAGATGGAAATTAAATTGAAACTTAGCTTTTACGGTAAAAAGGGGAGGGTGTATACATAGTAAACTTTATATACGCTGTATCTTCCTGTAAAAAGATTACGAAATTTTAATTTTTAATTTTTTTCTCATTCTATATCATCGTATTTAGTATAACTCAAAACAAAAAATGTACCCCTTTTCTGTGCAAAAACTGACCAATTTGTTGAAATTGAAGATTATTTTCTTCTTTATTTAGGGTAAAATAATTATAGGATTTTGAGATGGAAATTAAATTGATACTTAGCTTTTACGGTAAAAAGGGGAAAGATTTCTTCATAAAAAACAGGGGTGTATACATAGTAAACGTTATATACGCTGTATCTTCCTGTAAAAAAATTACGAAATTTAAATTTAATTCTTTTTCTAATTCTGTATCATTTTTTTTAGTATAACTCAAAACAAATAATGTTCCTCTTTTCTGTGCAAAAACTGACCGATTTGTTTAAATTGAAGATTATTTTCTTCTTCATTTAGGATAGAAAAATTATAGGATTTCGAGATGGAAATTAAATTGAAACCTAGCTTTTACGGCAAAAGGGGGAGGTTTTTTTTAAAAAGAAACATTGCGTATACATAGTAAACTTAATATACGCTGTATCTTCCTGTAAGATGCTTTTCATCCTATCTTATTCTCCCCCTCCCCTATTTTGAGGTGAAGGGTACGTTTGAACCTAATTTCATCCCCGAGTAACTGTAATAAATTTATTAACTGATCTCACGAAAAACAAGATAAAAATACCTAAATTCTCACTAATTTTGAATTAATTTATATATGTCAATTATAGTAAAGAGATGTAGATAATTTGTGTTACGGTTCTGTAGATAAGATGCATTTTTTATTAAATATAATGATAGGGAGAAGGGAATTAAATGAACAATTAGATTTTGCAATCGTTAAAAAAACTCCATAACATACATGCTTTTAATTCGATTTATATATTTACGTTTAATCATTGAGTAAAAAAGTAGCCTGTCTAGGAATTTATTATGCACCTTGTATGTGTTCCAACAATATACGTACATATATATAGGATTGATCTAAAACCTTTACATGCCTACATCCCTTTAAGGATTTCAACTTCTCTTAAAAATCTTAAGCTATAATTGAGGATGATTTGAGCTCATGTGACGATTAAAATATTCCATTATATTATTCCTTTATTATTTTATTGTGTTAGTAGATTAAACAAGGAGAGATTTTTATACCAAAGCATCCTTTCAAAATCAAAATATCTGATAGTTTCTCATTTTTAAAAAAATCTTTATAACTTTGTGGCTACTTTTGTTTTATTAATGTGAAAATAAATAGTAACAATAATGACTAAAAAGATTATATTTATCTATATATACATATATATAAATTCATTTAAATATGTAGAGATTTGTGTGTGTTAAATCAATGAAACAGCTACAGACACTTGAGGCAAAAACTGTTGATGATTCCCTAAAATTTTTGGCCATTCGAAATTGTTAAAAATTAAAAATGTAGCCGAAATTTGTTTCTTTACTGCCAGACTGAAAAAAAGAGAGTGTAGTCAACAACCGCGTTCATTATAACAGCATTGTATTCATATTCAAACTTTGATTCTTCGAAACTAGAACATCTCTGATGATATATATATATATATATATATATATATATATATATATATATATATATATATATATATATATATATATATATATATATATATATATATATATATATATATATATATATATATATATATATATATATATATATATATATATATATATATATATATATATATATATATATATATATATATATATATATATATATATAT
This sequence comes from Pardosa pseudoannulata, assembly GCA_032207245.1. Taxonomy (NCBI): domain Eukaryota; kingdom Metazoa; phylum Arthropoda; class Arachnida; order Araneae; family Lycosidae; genus Pardosa; species Pardosa pseudoannulata. Next base: position 71,117,788 of record CM063502.1, on the reverse strand, counting down.
ATATATATATATATATATATATATATATATATATATATATATATATATATATATATATATATATATATATATATATATATATATATATATATATATATATATATATATATATATATATATATATATATATATATATATATATATATATATATATATATACATATATATATATATATATATATATATATATATATATATATATATATATATATATAATATATATATATATATATATATATATATATATATATATATATATATATATATATATATATATACATATATATATATATATATATATATATATATATATATATATATATATATATATATATATATATATATATATATATATATATATATATATATATATATATATATATATATATATATATATATATATATATATATATATATATATATATATATATATATATATATATATATATATATATATATATATATATATATATATATATATATATGTTATATAGTCCACTGAAAAACATTTCATTATTACACGAATTTTTTTTCACAATAACCTTTTGAAATTTGCAATATAAATTGCCCTACTATGTTATATACATACAAATATTCACATAAAGTGAAACTTCAAAGGAAATGGAAACTATATCATCTATCAGATATTTCCAGTATCGTTTTCTAGATTATTGCTAATCTTACACGTTCCACATGTGTTTTTTGTTACGTTTATATCTTGTTGTTATAAATAGCAAAATATTTTCAATGATGTTGCTATATCTAATTCAGTTTGTTGGTTTTATAAAACTGAGATAAAATCTGGGCATAAAGTACAAAATACATATGGAATCGTTCTAATGATATACAGAACCATTACGTGTTATAGAATATATTAAATACGTTTACAAATAATTAGTTAAATGTTGTTTTGAACGTTACATGTACCTGTCAAATTGTATTTATTATAAATTGATCAAATCCCTATTTTTTCTAATTGTCCCTTACATATAGACGCTACTACATTTGATTCCTTTATAGAGCAACAGTGTGTACAGTTATTTTTTTATGTTTGAGAAAACAAATAAAATCCACTGTGTGTAATAGCGTATAACTATTCTGATTTAACTTTAAATCTCTGAAACATTCAGTTTCTGAAAAAAAACAAAATTGTAATTTTAAGATATATCATTT
>CM063502.1:71111615-71114115 GCA_032207245.1 Pardosa pseudoannulata | reverse complement strand
TGATAGGAATAAGCACAGTTTTTACTAGTATTTCGCGTATATGAATACGTTTTCAAATCTGTAGAAAATATTCAAACTGATCAAAAATAAGAAATTTGTTTACTTTTTCAAAAATAGTTTGAAAAATAGGATATAAACAAAATTAGTTTTACCTTTTTCTTTATTCAGATGCTAGAAGAAACATTTTGATTTTCAGTAAATAAATACATGTTCTTATATATCGCAAATTATGGATTTATGAATTATAATTTACTATAAAATATTTGTTCTGTGAAACGACATCATTATTATCATTTTTATGTTAGATTTCTTACTAAGTTTTCTGTTAAATCAAATTTTTAAAAAATATGGAAATTACCTGTAGAAAACTGTAAAATTTTAAATCGTTTAAAAACATTTTTTTATACTTCTTGTACACATAAGAAAGCCTTTTAAAGATTTAAATAAAATTTAGCTAATAGTCATAGAAATTAAATGTAAATATAAAACATATTTCTAATGTTTATAGTGGTATCCTCAATTGCCTTTCACTATCATTTTTCTGAAAATCCGCTCAATGTAGGCATTCCCAAAACTACTCATAAATGTGTGAGCTCCAGCATTTTGTATATAGATAAAAGGAGAGAACCATTAGCGAAGTATTTTTTCCACTTTACTAAAAATGTGTCAGATCTAAAGTCCTTTATTACTTTGTCTGTATAGATTATATATAAATATGTTTATGCTTAAATCTACGAAACCTTGAGTTGTTAAGCAAAATAAAATTTAAGTTAAAAATATAATTTCAAAGTAAATGTTTTTTTATAAATTCAATTATAAATACAAAATTTGTAAAAAGACAAAACAAAGATGTATTGAATCCGCTCCGTAATATAAAATAATTATTTAAGATTTCTGAAAAATATACAATTTTATTCAGTTCTTCATTATTTTATGATTATATTATGATTATATTTTCATGGCTAGGAGAGTCTCTTTTATTAGTATCAAATGTTGAGATATTTGAAAATATGTCAAAAAAAAAAATGTGATGATTTGGAAGCGTTTAATTTTGGTTCCCATTTTCAACTATAATGTTCATGGTACATAAATAGCCAAATACGGGGATGCCTAGTTATTTTTTTATTTTGTAAATATCATGCTTAAAATGTTCTCGTGTATCATAGAGTAAAATTTTACTTGTTATGAAAATTAAAAGAGATGTTTAGTAAAAATATACTTGCTAATTTTATATTTTATTACTCTTTATGAAATAAATAAGGAAATCATCCTTCAGTACTTTATTTTAAACATAGTCCTTTTAATTAAAGTTAAAGTAAGATAATCTTATAAGGATTATATTCACTCACATGGTTCTACTAAAGTGTTTCCGGACTATTATATTTTACATACATTATTTTGTATAAAAAATCTTTTAAATACTCTCATGTATTATACTGCAAAATTTTTTAATATTTTTAAATTATTGTTTTTGACATAGGTGGCATGAAACTATAGTTATATAGACAATCAATATGTTTGGATCATTTGTACATAATTTAAAATTTAAACTTCATTTTCTAGATTTAATATTTAAGTTGCAGCATATATTCTGATCAATTGCTAATAGATTAATGAAATTTTTTATGCTCATATACATATACATCTATGTAATCTCTTATATATCAAATATTTTAAATCTTGTAGTAAATTAATGACTTTTAATTTTTAATTTTGAATATTAAAATTTGTATTTTTTTATTTATTATAGATTATAAAAATTTGTTTATAATTATTTTATCTTTGAATTTTTAAAGCGGAATACTGACAAGGTATAACATCATCAACTATATTTTTTAAAGAAAATGTAATAAATTTTAATTTTACACTATGTAAAATATTATCTGATTGTATCGACATTGTATCGCTATTTTGCATTCTAATTCACAGATTAATACTCATTGTAAATCTACAATTTTTATTAGTAAATGTTATGCATATTAGTGCAAAATTTATATTGTTCAGTGTATAGAGATTGTAGCGAGTTATTAGTTTAATAGAATCTTTGAGATTAAATAAATATTATTGATGCCATTAATTTATATAAACTTTTTGTTTCATGAATATAAGCTAATTAGGTATGGTTACAATGTTGTAAGTAATATAGGTTTCTTCTTTCGAGAACAGATCACAAATTTGCCAAACATCCCATTCTAAAAATATAATATTGTTCATTCGAAATGTAAAATTTTGGGAAATATGATACAAGGAAAATATTAAGCTGCAAAGAGATTTGTATTCAAAAATAATATTCTTACTAGTAAACAAAATTCAGCTGAGAAGTATGACTGGAACTATAATATATTTTTTTACTAGAATTCCTAAGGAAATTTTAAGTTAATCAAAAATTTTATTAGATACTGTTTAAAACTATTGTTTGTTGCAATATAATAAACATAATTTTCACTGAAAAGTTATTTTTGGCAACATATATATATATATATATATATATATATATATA
>CM063502.1:70974115-71109115 GCA_032207245.1 Pardosa pseudoannulata | reverse complement strand
TATATATATATATATGTTGGTGCCTTTGGGGGCGTATGTATCCATGCAAAAATAAAATTATATATACATATGGACATAAGCATGCAATATATCAACATTCTTAATTTTAAAATAGCTACCCGAAATTATCTTATCTTCCTCTTCTCATTTTATCTATTCAATTTCCCAGCAATAAATTATAAAATTGAGGAGTGTTTTACTACATTAATACTTTTTACACATTTCTCCAAACTAAAGCAGGAATGAACGATAATTTCTGTCCACTGGCTACATTTTTCAGCCAGGTGTTCAAGTATTTTGATCTATTGCTTCTGAAATAAATATGTCGTTTCATGTGTGTTTTCAAGCTGTCTTAAATCTTTAAGGTTTACATTTGTCTCAAAAAATTACTTATCTAGATTAATTCTCATGATAGAAAAATCTCGTGACTCACTCGCTGCGGGGCTGTCATCAGCAGTAAATGCCTATATTCTCCGAGTGTTCTGTGTAGATCTAATTTCTCCTAAATACTGCAGGTAGACAGAAGCGTTTTTCATATAAAACTAATGTGTTCCAAGACACTTTAACTTCTCTTTGCCCATTACGGGCAATTTATATAGTTGAGTTTAATTGCGTGTAAGATTTTTTATGTATACGGAAGTTATTCATTTATACCACCTTTGTCATGTGCTGAAAAGGCATGTGACATACATAAGTATTTTTCGAGCAGGGTTTGAGTACCCAGCTTGAGAACCACGGTATATCTGTTGGTCATGGATAGAGATATAAGGCTAGTTATTAGGTCATTTAGAGAGTGGTGCAGTATCAAGGTAACTTAAATTTAAACTTTTAAATATCTTTACATTTTTCTCTAATAATTTTAAAACATTTTGTCAATAAGTTTTTATTATTGTTTAAAGCTCTAGTGTCTTCAATACACAGTTTGGGCACAGTTTCTTTATAGAGTCATATATAGGTACTTATATTAAGAATGAAATAAGGACTTGGTTTCAGAATAAAAGACAGAAGCTTCTTGAAAAAATAACATAGTTTTCATGTATTTATATACACCCACTTTTTTAAATAATAAACATTCAACTCTTGCATATATACTTTTTAAAACATTGGTCATTAAATTGTAAAATTAATTTCGATTTTCATTGCCAAACTTGAATATCGATAAAATCAATAAAACTTGTTAATTTTATAATGAAAACTTACAAGTCATGTAGCATATTTACTTATAAACTGGTATCAAGAGTAAGAAAATAGGTGAGTTAATTAAAAAATACGTTAGAGTTTAAAGCATTATTAACTTTTGAAAATTAAAGTAATCTGAGTACACTAATCAATATTTCTTAGCTGAGAACATTGAATTCATAATTAAGAAGACCTTTTAACAGTCCCTACAAAATTTATTAATTTGTTAGTATAATATATTAAACAATTTACTAAGTCATTCGTGTAGTTTTTAGATCCATTATACAAACAGTAACTATTTTTGAGAAGAAAAATAAAGTGTTGAATTCTTTACTAAACTACTGTAAGGTATGGCAACTTATGCTAAATATGAATAAATAAAACTTCCGTTACTTTGCTAGATTTCTTAGTTCTTTTAAATTCGAAATTATAGTTATTTTGATAACTAAATTAATGATATGTCAGAAGAAATAGTAAGTGGGAGATAAGTATCGAATATAGTTTTAAGTATCTGAAAAAAATGCATGAGAACTATATGGCAAAGTATTAATACTTTATCAGATATTCCAGTTGGGAAGATATACTCTTTTTCTTCTCCAAAGAATATCGTAAATATTTATATTCTTCATGTTGAGATGCATTGAGTTGTGGATTGTTAAATGAAAATATTTTTTTATTCCTTAAATAAACTTTGATATTTTTTCACAAACGTGAAATGAAATTTTAAACATTATAATAAATTTAGGAATATATATTCTGGTACAATGTAAAGAGTATCTGTGAGTTGAAAAATTAACTACTTTTAATTCCTCATAAAACTCAAATTCTTTTCAAGTTTTTAAACATAATAATTCAACCTATGTTTACTTATTTCTATCTATTTTAATTATATTTATCTTATCATACTTTAATTATTTTTTATAAAAAGTTTAATGGTTGTAATTTTTCACTTCCTTGCAAAGAGAATAAAACACGACTAGAAAATCATTTGATTATCTTAAAAATTTTGCTTACTCATTTCATTTTTGTTCAAACATGTAAACGAATAAATTAACAGGAATTGATAGAAAGTTATATTATGGATGGCGTTTCTATAGCATGAATATAGCATGGGAAAATTAATAAATTTGAAACCTTTTCTAAACCAGTTCTCACAAATTTTGCAATTATATTGGTGAATAAATTCAGAGACATTTTACTAAAATTTGAAGTGAATTCCTTAAATATTTACTGAAATATGTGCTATGGAAATTAATAACTTGTAACTATGCATGTGTAAAAAAACATGGTTTCTTACCCTAGTTTTATTGTTTAATACCTTGGGTAACGTTTTTAGATACATACAAGTTTAAATTGTATATTTTTAATGCTATTACCGTTGTAAACGTTTTAGTGAACGGGTTTACGTAACATAGTAAGTCTCTAAATAATGAGGGATTTTTCACAAATTTCCACTTTTATTCATAGCATTCATAAATGCATTCCTAGATCATAGATATAGTAAAATACATTTATAGCTGATATAAATACTTTTAGTGTAACGTTTTTGAAATTATTTGCATGTCTTTTGCATTTTTGCGAAATTTATCTTAAATCTATGCATGGATTGAACAAAAAAGTTAAAAAAAATATTTTAAATAAACATTAGTTTTATATGCCAGGTTTAACCTAGTTTAAAAGAAGCCATCAGAAAGGTTCCCATTTATTGATTTTTAAATACTAAATTTTGTGAATTACACGATTACATGTAGCAACTAAGAAAAGTTATTATTTCCAATATTAGGAACATTTTTGGTACTTTACAATAGTAAATTATTTTATTTCACTTAATTTTAATGAAATGTTAACTGGAATTCTCCCATATGAAAACAGTATAAAAACTTGTGAAAATAAGAAAAAAAATCGAGTTTTCGTTGAAATTATTTTTATTAATGTGTTTATTCTAATTTCATAAAATCAGCATTAAAGTTTTATAGAATATATGAATATGTTTATACTGAATAGAAACTTTTTGTCAAACCAATAAAGTGAAAAAAAATTATCTGTATTCTAGACACTTTCAATATAGTGCAAAAGCTATGCAATAGAATAAACCTATTGTAAGTGTACTAGATTGAGATGAAGATCCTAGTGTAAATTAAACATTAACAAGCCTGGTATAATTGTATTACATGATGGGGCACAAGTTTAATAACTAGGCGCTTTGCGAAGACCGTTTATATTAAATGGTCACTGTACATTCAATATTAAATCCGCGTGATGAATACAGTTCATTGAATGTTCCATGTACTCTAATCAGCATCATTTAATACACCTACAGTTCTGTCCTGCTGTTAAATAATAGGTGAATTATGTCGTATATTCACAGTGTTCATTTTGAATTTGAAGGATATTGCAGGAAATCAGAAGCTTGTTAGAGTGAATGTTTTTTAGACAAACTCGTTTGTTAAAAGATTACGTTATAAAATAATAGTTTGAATTAATTAAACTGTTAACTTATCTATTAGTGAATAATGTAGTTCAAGCTTGAAATATATCTAATCAGTGTTAGAAAATTAGTATTTGGCTTTAAACCAACATTAGATCATTTTTATCTCGAAAACTGGAAACGTAATATAAATGATTTATAGATTTTATAATTAAAGATGCAGACTTTTCTGAATTAATATTAAATGTTTGAAACACGTTTTTACTTTAACAATGAAATCCCTACAAATGCATTTGTAATATAAACGAATTCATAGCTTCTTAAATATGTGTATATAGATTGGTTTGCAGCGCTACAGTCTACTTTTTGAAACACGAGGGCTAAAGCGACCCGGACCTACTGCTTAAAGCCGATTCCGAACGGCTACGAACATCCTTGCTTTAGTGGGATTCGAACCCACGAACTCAGGTACCGAAAGCCAGCACACTAACCAATCGGTCATCGTTCGGCAGTGTATGTAGAGGTAAGTGAAATAAAGGGAAATAATTAAATAAAAGAATTCGCTATAGAAGTAACATTAATAAATTATTTTTTTAACTTAGCTATAAATGAAAACTTCAATCCAGTTTTAAATGTATCAGATGGAAATTTGAATATTATTGTTTTGCGGAAAACATAATTTAATACGCATGTTTTAAATTGAAATGATAAGATTACAGTCAACAAATTTTAATAATAACACAAAGTTTTAAAAATTAAACTAAAACATATGAAATACGTATCTACTTCAAAGTTAAATAACTTGCAAATACATTTGCAATACAAAAGGATTCGTAGCTTGATGAAAATTTGAAAATTATTGCTTTGTGGTAAACGTAATTTAACACGCATTTGTTAAATTGAAATGACAATCTTACAGTAAACAAATTTTAATAATTACACAAAGTTTTCCAAATTAAACTAAAACATATGAAATACGTAGCTATTTTAACGTTAAAAAACATGCAAATACATCTGCAATACAAATGGATTCGTAGCTTCTTAAATCTCCATTATTAGAGCCATAAATAAATGCAATGACATAACTGCATGAAAATAACAATTTCCTTTCTATTTGCTACAAAATCATTTGAATATTCCTTTTCTTAGATATTCATATTTACCATTATCTAGAAATAAGGAATAACTTGAGTATGGTCTTCGCTGTTTTCCATCCCAAAATGCTGCGAGCAAATATAGTAACATTTTCAAAGTTTAAAAGTGAAAATAATAGTTCTTCATGACAAATGTTTCTTCGAACAATGACTTCCAGTTTTACATTTATGTTTCTGTTGTCATTCAACTCTAAACAGAAGACCCTAAAAATACCTTTATTATAAACTGGAAGTAGATATAATCTAACTTGAATTTCATAATATGTGCGCTTAGCGTTATGTTGCAGAAGTAGGGGATATATACTCAATACTTGGAAAAAGAGGTTTGTTTTGAAAATCTTCGGTTTCTCGAACCTCTTTTGGGCTTTTCTGCCTCGGGCATCGCTCTTCTATAATAGCTTGTTTGGAGATCGGGAAGTACGTAAATATCCATCTCTAAGAACGTCAAACTTTGAAAATTTGTTTTCATTCTTGTTATACGAAGACACGACCGTTCCGAAATTCGAATATTGCTTCGTAAAATGGAATTCTTTCATACTTTGTTAAGGTTGAAATTATTCGCTGAATTCATTGTCATTGCATTATAAAATATCTAGCGGCATAAAATTGAAATTCATTTAATATATTACTATCATCTACATATTTTTCAATGCATTTATTTCAAACAAATGATCACATTTTATGTAGATCAGAAAATGTTTACATTTTCAAACCTTGAAAAAAAAGGAAACTATTTGATATATTAATGCTATTATATATATTTCCCCTTCAGATATTTCAAATACATGATTATATATTTATATATGAAAAAATAGTCACATTTCTAAAACTTAATATTGAAATTTGCTTAATATATTACTATCTTTCTAAAAATTGTTTAAATGACTTATTTAAAATCCATGATCACAATTATTTTTATTTTTGTTGTAAACATACAAGAGAGTTACTAAATTAAAACACTTCCACAGAAATGAACTTTCTTCCTTACTGTATAATTATTTCATATATTAAGTTTGCAATTGGTTCGCTCAAAGTCACTGTTATAAAATTCCTAGACGCATAATATTGAAATTTATTTCAAATATTATTATCATTCTGCTTCATTTTGCTTTATTTATGCAAAAATACATGATCATATTTCAGATAAATTCTAAATAATTAAATAACAAATTCTTTTCTCAGATATCTAATTCCTATTTCTAAAATGTGAAATTAATACGGTTCCAATTTCATTAAAATAGAAAAGCGTAAATGTTCTATCAATATATTTTATTGTCAATGTATTTTTACTTAATTTATATAAAATAATCGTATTTTTATTATTTGAGAAAGTGTTCACATTTGCATACTTTAATAATAATATTGAAATTTATTTTTTAAGTTTATAACCTTCGTTTTATAAATCTTATGGTTTATATAATAGAATATGATCAAAAGTTTTTATATAAGGGAAAATGTTCATATTTACAAAATATAACTATTGAAGTTTGATTAACCCCTTCCGGTAAAATGACGAGTCTAGCTGTTCATTGGTTTTTCATTCCATACCGCACAATGACGAGCTACAGTCGTCATGCGACTAAAGTTACTGATAAATTTGATAATTAATTTAGTTTAAAATTTCTAGTGTACTGAATTTAGCAACACTTTTGTTACTTGTGGAAATCCCAGGTCACTATTACATATTGTTTATTTAAAGTTTCTTGGTACAAGTCACTGCCAAATTGATAAGTCAGAACAAAAGAAAACCGACTAAGAAAAGCCGTGTGTGTTACAAAAATCAAATTAGAAGTGAGACTCCCTGGCGATGTAAACAATTCAGAATTCCTTTGCACTTTGTTTTGAAAAGTACCACTAGCTTGAAGACTATTATCTTATTTTTACCGTTTCTGATACTTAACACTATGTAAAAAGTGGATTTTAATGAAGAATACGTAAGAATTGTAAAATCAAACAAGTTTTTTAAATAAAAATTAAATGGTTACTTCACGCACAGTTTTCATTATTAAATCGTACCGGAAGGTGTTAATATGCTAAAGTAATTATTCATATATTTCTAGTTACTTATTTGAAATACAGGATCAATATTTTTTAAGCTGTAGAAATATTCACGTTTTCAGAACGTAATAAAATATAATGCCCACAGTTTTGTAAAAAATATTAGTCTGACTTGAAAGATAGGGTAAATTGTGCATTTTGTGGAATTTATTCATATATCTAGCCATTCCACAGAAAGGTATGTGACACATTAAACTCCTTTTTATCATTTTTTTCATAAAAAAATACAGTAATTCAGATACATATATATATTTTTTGAAGCAATTATAACACGTATGGAAAATGTTACGAGTGTGACATAACTGTCACACCAGTAAGAACATATTTATAAATTTTTAATATGCAGAAAAGAAATGAAAAAGTTTTCATTTCTGTTTTCAAAATTCTTTTTTGGTTGTTATAATTGCTTTATAAAAAATATACATTTGAAATATTATATTCTTTATAGAAAAGTGATAAAACGTAGTCCAATGAATCTCACTCATTTCTACGTATTTGGATGTATTTTTCATACAAAAATACGATATAGAAACAAAAAATAGATTTCTAGACTATGGAAATACTAATAACAGTATACTTTATCATATTATACTGTTATATTAGTTTATAGAATGTCAATCTAGGTATTTTATTACATTTAATTAAAGTATATGTTTATAATAATTTAATATAATAATAATTTAATTTGATATATTAATAATACATTAATATAATAATAATTTAATTTAATATATTAATTATAAATTAAAGTAATAATAATTTAATTTAATATAATTATAATAATTTTATATAAAAATAATTTAATTTAATTATAATTTTATATAATAATAATTTAATATATATATGTGAAAATGGTTACATTTTTAAATTGTAAAAAAAAGTCATAGAATTTATTAATTTTTATCACTTTCTTATACTCACACATATATTCGGATGTGGGTGTTTGAATGTGTTATATTTTGTATGTATGTGTGTTTACGTATTTTTATGTATGTTTACAAGACTACGTAAACAATTTCCCACAAAAATATAGAGCTCTAATATAGAGCGATAAAATACAGTGCTCTAATAAATTGATTTCTTCTTAGAGATATATTTATCTCTCTAAATGAAATATATGAAACTTATTAACTTTATTTAATATTAGCTACCTGAAAATCCCTTAACTTAATAAAATTTCTGATTATACTTAAATATGATACATACTAGGATGCACTTGTCCATTAACGCTAAAAAAGTCATTACATTATTCTATTTTGAAATTATTTTTATTTTAAAGAAAAAAATAGAAATTTTCTAAAAATTACATTTTTATATTGGTCGCTTTTTTTATAGATTATTATAAGAAACAGTTTTTTTTCTCCAACGTTCTAGAATGTGCTCAAATTAATAATTATGAATACATGTACGTACACACCGAAACGGATCAGGTAATTAAAATTCTTAATTAAAGTATCACAAGTAGTGAACATAATTACCTCAATTTCTTAAATAATGCAAGTCAATGTCATAAAAACCCTTCTAATTAAAGTTTTTTGAGTGCAAAAGTGCTGAATCGTACTCGTGTATCCCGCCTCTTAAAAAATTTCATTACATTTTTTTAAACAGCCTTTATTTTTCAATTTTGTTACGTGCCCACATAGCAAAAGGAAATACAGTGCATTTATGTGGAAAAATTGTTTCTAAAGACTGATTCAGAAATGAACTTTATTGAATTCTATAATTGAAATATGGGATATTACCAAGAAGAAAAATTAATTTCATTAAAAAATTCTTATATAATGAAAAAACCCACATCATAAAATATATGTGATTTTATCGGACTTTGATAAAATGTAATATTTTAAAAGATGCTTTTAGAAATCCTTGGGTGTAGATGAATTATTTTTTACTGAAAAGTAAGACTCTCGTTCTAATACTGTCTTTATCTCATGCTATTTACTGTTTATATAACTGTCATTATTTATATAACTGAATTTGTGGAGATGATTTTGCAGTTTAATTAATCTCTTAAAAATTAATATTCAATTATATTTTTGTAGCTTTGTAAAATAATTGGATTTCCAATTAGTTTAATACATCAATACAACGAATATTTGCAATATTTTTATCTGAAAATATTTAAATTTTTATTTGTAAATGTTTTCAGAATGTTTTTATATTTTTTCTTTATAAAGTGTTTAAGATTTTTAGCACTTCCTTCGAGTGATAGTGTCTAGTAATTTTGAGTGTCCTTTAAAATTCAATTAGTTAGTGTAAAAACAGAATATATGTGTCATATTGTAAACAACAATTACTTTTTTATTTCTTATATTTTTAGCAATAATAAATTTTTATTTTAGCTGATTCATTTTTGTTTCTTTGTTGAACTCAGAACTTGTTTATATATTTTGAGAACTTTGTTTCACAAAGTGTAGTATTGTTTGTGGTGTAATTGCAGCTACTTCTTCAACCTGTAAATCTCTGTTAATATTTTTATAGTACACTATGTGTATATATTATAAAGTTATCGGTAAGTAAAAAGGATGGTATTAGAAAAGGGAAATTAGTTATGACTCCAATGATGTAAAAGTTAAAGTTATTGGAATAAGTAATACTTTCTAAAACCTTGTTAATACAATAGTATATCTATGTGTAAATGTACATGTTTAAATCATTAAGTATATTTATATATCAACACCAGTGAAATCAGTAAGTCTTAGGACACATAACTGGCAATTATCAACTTTAGATCGTGTTTTTTCCGAATAGTTGTCATGGTCTTGTTCCATCATGACTATGGGTGTTATGATCCCTGCAAAGGTGTTAATGAGATATAGTGATTTCCTATTTTCTTCTAAAGTCTGGATCTAGAAGAACCTTATTTTAATGAAATCAAAGGAATAGGAGGTGATATTGTGTAAAGGAAGAATGATAATGATTATCTTTTCGAAGAATTATAACTACCTGCAGAAACATATAGTAATTGTGTTAAAAATTTTAGAGAAAAATGTTTTCTTTTTCATCACATTCAATCTGATATTACAAATGTTTCAAAACGCACATGTATAGTTAAAGCAAAGTGCTCGTTATTTTGTAGTGTATTTTGCTTCTTATAACCACTTGTAGCGTAGTATTACCACAGTACCACTTGTAGTGTAGTTGTTGGAACTGTTAAAAACACTAGTATCGTGAAGTGAAAACAAAATTCGTAAATATACATTATAAGATCGGATAATGTTTATTCGAGAGTTCTTTCGAAAGGATGACTCTTCTTTACATAGAAAAAATAGATATTCATACGTCTTCCTAAAATTTAACTACCGCGTAAATCAACAAGTATGAAATTTTGAAATTTCGGCGTAGAGAGGAGCGTGAAATTTCTAATTCCGTAGGGCTTTGAAAAGAATGCCCTGATTTCATTTTACACGAAGCAATGCTCAAGAAAATGATTTGCGCAAGGTGGGTGAAACTCATGGTCCATGAGGATTACTAACAAATTTGCATGATATTTTTAGAACAATGCTCTAAGTTGTTCAGTTTAGTAGAATGTTAATGAGCGGTTGAAAGTAATGACGTAGGTGTTTCGGTGTGGGGAAGGTATATGGATGAGTTATCAAGAAAAATATACAACAATAACGAGACATAACTATTTTTACCTTCTAACTAAACTAAATTCAAAACTACTGAAATGGGATTTTTTACAGAAGAAAGCATCGTCTGTTATTAGGACAATGTATTTGCCCACAAAAGTGACTTGATCAGTGCATTAAAGAATTCCCAGAATGTATTAAAAGAATAACTCTATTTTGATATATTTGGGTTCACCTCTCTTTATCGTCTAAGGACAAAGCATGCTCTGTTCAACTTCTGTCGTTTTATCGAGAAGCATTTTAGGCTGTTTACAAACAATGTGCAGTTCTTCCGGTGGAATTTCGCAGATAATGGATAATAGCACAGAAAATCTGCCGGATAAAATGTACTAATATAAATAGGTATCATGATAATAAAAATGATCTTGTCCTTTTTCTATAATAAAATGAGAACCTTGCAGATTACACTTGTATTGCTGATGAACAACAGATACTACATTTGCCTAAAAATCGATCAATTATGGATAGAATAAAATGTCTGTTAACAATAGACTGATTCGATTCATTGCATATTTGAGGGTAATAAGTTTCAAAACTAATAACACAATGTATTCTTGTACTGTAAAATAATTTGGGCAATTGAATAGAAGTGCTTTTCAGATCCACTGGAATTTTTCCTCTCCTTCGCCCTCTCTAAATAATCCATGTAAAATAAGTTATTAAACAAAATCCAAATAAGATGTAAAACTAAATATTTATGTGCGATTTTAACTTTAACTAATATTCTACGGTAAACCTTATTAATGAAACTAACTTTACAATTCGATATTTTATAAAAAAGCCTTTCTTTGTAACATTCTGTTTTCTGTTATAATTATATTTTATACAAAATTATTCATTTTAAATATTGCACATGTTTATTTACACGTTGTTTTAAAGTTACATGTCATACCTTACATATCTTTATAAAATATAGTCTTGAAATAAACATTATACTACATTTAAAATAAAAAAACCGTTGAGCTCCTCATTGCCACCAAATAAAAAAAATATATTTGAAGTAAATATATATTTCAGTTCAAAAGACAGGAAACCCAGTATAAAATTGTGTTACGCAAAATATCCCTTTTCTTTTTAACTTTCATGAAACCGTTTCAAAAGAATTTAGACTTCTATACGTCAAGATTACAAGACCAAACATTAGTACGATGTTAGGAGCTTATAATACCCCATGCATTTATTTTAGACTTCAAAGAATCATCAGATCAAACCGAAAACAAAGAAAAGCTCAGAAGAAAAGCTAGGAATTGTTGTTCGTTATTTATTGGTCAATACTGTACAAAAGTATTTATTTTTAGATTTGATAGAATCAATATAGTTTAAAGTTTACGTATGAAGTCAAAACTTTTCAGATAAATCAAAGCATTAAGTATATATCTAATAAAGTATAATGAGTTTTCAGAATACTTATTTTCACCTAACAAAATAGAAGTTATGCTTTTTATTTTGTACTTCGATTGTTTTATTTTGACTATGGCAGAAACGGCGTTCCGTATTAAAATAGGAAAAAAATATTCCACTGAATTACTGCTATCCAAATATCCAAAAATCATATCCAAAACTCTCTGATAAAATATAAATAAAAAATATTAGCTCATGGTACTTTGGAAACTGTAGCTTGTTTATCTTTTCCGGTTTAGATATAATATATTCAACGTAGTTTATAGTTTACGTATGAAGTCAAAACTTTTTATATAAATCAAGGAATCAAATATATATATATATAGAAATTAATGAATTTTCAGAAAACGTATTTCAGCTAACACAATATAAATTACGTTTATTTTATTTTCCTCTTAGATAATTTTACTTTTACAAGGCAAAAAAAAAAAAAAGAAAAAAATCACTCTATCAAAATAGAAAAAAAAATCATTCATTCATCCACTGAAATACCGCTATCTGAAATTTCAGTTAAAAATAAAACAAAAAAATAAACAAGAGGTAGTAAAAGACAGGTAGAAAAGAGTAGGATGTTTATGCTCTTGAATCCAAATTCCTGGCATGGATTTCATAGTCGTTCAGAATTGTGTTTATGCAGTATGTCCCGGACTTATTTGTTTAAAAAAGGACTGTATTATCATATAGAAGAAAAAGACGGATCGGAAGTAATGAAACCAGCAAATCAGGTTGATTGTAGAGGAGATACTCGTCCACTGATTTAGAGGAAACCAGATTAACAGATGTGCTACTTCCTTCTCTTTATATTCAGAATACTTAGGACTATCTTGAATATGCCTATAAAAGGATCTGAAATTGTATCTAATAGCATTATTTCAGACAAGGAGCTTCTAAAAATCGTTTTTAAAAAGTTGCATTTAGGGCAATAGAATAATTCAGATTTTTTAATATTTTAAATTTTTTTCAATAAGTTAATATTTATTGTTGATATGCTTTATTTCAATTAAAAATAAAACAAAAAATAAACAAGAGGTAGTAAAAGACATTTAGAAAATAGTAGGATGTTTATGCTCTTCAATCCAAATTCCTGGCATGGATTTCATAGTCGTTCAGAATTGTGTTTATGCAGTATGTCCCGGTCGTATTTGTTTAAAAAAGGACTGTATTATCATATAGAAGAAAAATACGGATCAGAAGTAAAGAAACCAGAAAATCAGGCTGATTATAAAGGAGATACTCGTTCCCTGATTTAGAGGAAACCAGATTAAAAGATGTGCTATATTCAGTCCTTATATTCAGAATACTCAGGAGTATTTTTAATAAGCCTATAAAAGGATCTGAAACTGTGTCTAATAGCATTACTTCAGAGAAAGAGCTTCTAAAAGTGTTTTTTAACAAGTTGCTTTTAAAGCTATAGAATAATTCAGATTTTTTAATATTTTAAATTTTCTCCAATAAGATAATATTTCTTGTTAAAATATACCGGCTACGATTCACAGAAACGCTTGTAAGCCATTTTGAGTTATAGTATCATCGTTCATTTCGAAGAAAAAGACGTAGCCAACAGTACACTACTACTTAGTAGATGTACAATGAACTCCTTTCTAGAGTAACTAACAATTTCTAGTATCACTAACTAGCAATTCATAAGTGTATGCAACGTATATTACAACAAGGTTTGCACGTATGTATTATATATTTAGAATACGTTTTTTGTGATTACTTTAGCTTTAAAAAAGAACATTAAGTACCAATGCAGTAATTGAAGACATTGATCAAGTATTGGTTTCGCTTTGTTTAGAGCACTAAGTTCTACTTTTTTGCTCACGAGACCCCATGATGCTTAAAGACGATTCCAAACGTCTACAAACAGCCATGCCAATAGCGGGATTCGAACTCACAAACTGGGGTATCGAAGAGCAACTATCTACCCTTCGGCCATAATTCGGTATATCAAACGTAATAAAATAAAGAGTAAACCATAATATTAATAGTACATACCTATACTTTATGAATTATTTAAAATTTTAATTATATTTTGTTCTAAAATAATTTATGCATATTATAAAATTCATATATTTAAAAACTATTATAGCTCATATTTACTAATAGAAAATGGTAAGTATAGAAAAGGAATAGGTACATGACACATTAAAATTCGCTAAACAAGAAATTGAATGTAATAAACTAATGTGATAACTTGAGGATATACCAAGAAACAAGAATCGTTAAAAAACTTTTTTACTGTAACTTAATGTATATAAAATATGTGTATATCGTATATGCTTCATGTTTCAATTCACTTTAAGACACCAGTATTGTAATTTTAGGAAATTAATAGTTTCCTTAGTTTTTCCTTATAAAATTCCTATATTTAAAAAATATTATAGTTCATATATACTAATAGAAAATGGTAAGTATAGAAAAGGAATAGGTACATGACACATTAAATTTCGCTAAACAAGAAATTCAATAAAATAAACCAATGTGATATCTTGATATACAAAGAAAAAAGAATCGTTAAAAAAACTTTTCTTTCTGTAACTTAATGTATATAAAATATGTGTATATCGTATATGCCTCATGTATTAATTCCCTTTAAGACACCAGTCCTGTAATTTTAGGAAATTAATAGTATCCTTAGTTTTGATTTATAAAATTCATATATTTAAAAAATATTATAGTTCATATATACTAATAGAAAATGGTAAGTATAGAAAAGGAATAGGTACATGACACATTAAAATCCGCTAAACAAGAAATTCAATAAAATAAACAAATATGATAACTTGAGGATATACAAAGAAACAAGAATCGTTAAAAAAACTTTTTTTACTGTAACTTAATGTATATAAAGTATATGTATATCGTATATGCCTCATATATTAATTCACTTTAAAACACCAGTATTGTAATCTTAAGAAATTAATAGTTTCCTTAGTTTTGCCTTGGATTCTCTTTTCAGTCGCTTAAGCGTCGACATGGGATATGTGCAAATTCACTTTCTATATTCAAAGAAACTAGTTTAAATATTCAGTTTAATTACACAGTCAAATTTAATATTAAAATATGGGAGTTAATGATAATTAAATTTGTTTAAATGTTCCAGATTGAATTTTCGTACCATATCTGTTGAGAATAACTGTAGTCGTTAGAAATTAATATCTTTAAGTTTAATTAACCATTAAGATGCTTTTATGAAGTGCAAACTGTAAGTGATTAAATGGAAGAAAAGTACGATGAAGTAGCTAATTTAACTGGGAGTCAGAGGTAATTAACTTGAACTCGGTTTTACGGTGAGAGAAAAAGATTGCTCTTGACTACGATCATCAATATTTAGCAATGAACTAAACTGACATCATTTTTATTAAAGATATGGTCTATGGGAAAGTAATGCTAAGTCTGCAAATAGAGGGAAAATACCCTAGTAAGAGAATAATGTAATTGAATGGGGATTTCAGGATTAACTTGGGGAAAAGAAATTCATTAAAGATGTCAAACGTGTGCTGCAAATGGGGCTCGAAGAGAAAGAAATGAATTTGGATCTGGAGGCAGATAAACTCTTACAAGCCAAATAGTTAGAGTTTTATGCATCCCGTGAACTGTTTCACCCTCGAAATAGCAGGAACGTTAATGAATATTTGTATACGTTTTGTTTGTTTCAAAATGTTATAAGAAAACGCAAACATGATTATATTAAATCAAGATGTATTTTTACAGCAATGATAACTTCGTATTAGTTGTTCTATTACCATAGGGAAAAATTATAACAGTTTTTCTAGTTACTAATAACTCAATAAACTATTTAATTACAAAAAAAGAAATATACAATAATTTAAATCGAAATATGTGGAAAATAAAGGAAAATAAAACAGTAGAGGACAAAGTTAATTTTCCTAAAAACATTTTTTAGTTTGTGAATTTTAAGCCACCCTAATACACTATTGCATAATTTAGACAAATTTAACAATTATGATAGAATACATGTAAAAAAATTAACCACTTCCGGTATGATTTAATAATGAAAAACTGTGCATGAAATAACCATTTAATATTTATTTAAAAAACTTGTTTCATTTTACAATTCTTACATTTTCTCAATTAAAATACACTTTTTACATAGCGTTAAATAATATCAGAAACAGTAAAATTAAGAAAATATCAAAGCAAAACATTAATAAGGTATACAGATAATAGTCTTCAAGCTAGTGGTACTTTTCAAAACAAAGTGCAAAGGAATTCTTAATTATTTACACCGCCAAGTAGTCTCACTTTTAATTTGATTCTTGTAACACACACGGCATTTCTTAGTAGTTTTTCTTTTATTCTGACTCATTAATTTGGCAATGACTTGTACCAAGAAATTATAAGTAAACAATATGCAATAGTGACTTGTGATTTTCACAAGTGATAAAAGTGTTTTCTAAATTCAGTACACTAGAAATTTTAAACTAAATTAATTATCATGTTTAACAGTAACTTTAATCGCATGACGAGTGTAGCTCGTCATTGTGCGGTATGGAATGAAAAACTAATGAAGAGCTAGACTCGTCATTTTACCGGAAGGGGTTTAAACGTTGCAACTACTCTAGTGTATTTCATTATTTATTTCCTTTATTTTGTTCTTTGAACAATATTAAAGCAGAAAAATAATTTAGTTTAATGGCTAAATATTTATTTCAATTGAAGTTTTATTCTGTGGCTTTAAGAAATTAACTCTGCTGTAAACTTTTTCTGTTGTGTTTCTAATAAAAGTGGTAAACTCTAATCTTGAAACTATGCCCAGCATTGGGACCTACACTGGGATATTTATGAAATACATAATAAATAAATCTTTGTGTATAAAGTTCTAATTAAAATATTCTATCCTGTTGGAATAGTGACTAGAGCATTCACCTACCACGTTGGAATGTGTAGGCTCAAATCCAGAATAAAGTTTATTTAATATTTGTGTTGTTTCCTTATAAGGGGAAATTTGACTGTGAAAATGGTGTTCCAATACTGAAAGGGAAAATAAACCTGATGCATTGCATTGGGGAATGTGTAAATGTAAAGATAAGTACCGGGTGACCATAATTAAACTGATAGTGCTCACAGTGTTCTGTAGCGCGATCTATTTGCTAGAATGACGCCACATTTTGTAGAAAGATTAAACAAGAAGGGGGACGAAGGATTCAGCGAAAAAACAAATTAGTTCCAAATGTCACCGCTAGGGGAATATTTGGCGCTGTGTTGCAGAAAATAGAGTGTTAACGAATGCAAATCAATACGAAAATTACCTTTTATTTTGCATTCATATGCGGTTCAAATGAGGTTGCCGTTGTTGTGGACCACATATTACATTCTGTGCACAGTATGCACAGCAGCAGAAAGTAACATGTCTGCAGGAATCTCCCGTACAGTCCGTGATATGTTACCCTTCAACGTAGCCAGGTCCTGGACCACTCCTTGATAGATTAAGGTAACCCCATAGCCAGAAGTTGCATGGGGTAAGATCAGGCGACCAGCTACAGAACACTGTGGGCACTGTCAGTTTAAAATTATTATTTATTATTATACATATTGTTTATTGTTCATACTTATATAAGTCATCATCAAATAAATGTGTTATAATAGTATTGCATGTCATTATTAACGAATTTTTATATTGATAGCATCTTTAAATGGCAAATCTGAAAACCAATCTGATTTCATTAAATAATTGCATGCTAGTAGTAACGATCAAACCACGAACGGTTTATTCTTTACAGGAGTTTGTTGTTTCGAATATCACTGAAGTTACAGTTGATAGTCATATCACACATTCTTTTTTAGTAGCAGATTTCCTATTGTTACCCTGTAATTTCCAAACATGGATTACTTTACTCCAAACGGATCAAGAAGTTTAAAGGGCTTGATAAATTTGAAAACAACCTTTGTTGTGCATCAATAAATATTGTTAATTTCAAATCAAATATGATGTCATATTTAAGATGTCAGAATGAAAAATGCTATAGTTGTTGTGTATAATAGATAAATATTTATAAAAATGAGACTGACTTACTTCTATTTGTTTTGTGCACACTATATCTTTGTCACATCTTTTATCATATATCTTAGCAGCTATCTAAATATATTTCAACTTTCCAATTTATTGCTCTTAGGATAAATTTGTTTAACTACTGTTAGAAGAAACTTTTCAGTAAGATATAGATTGTTTTGTGTCAAAGGACACCATGGCGTTGTATTACCTTTACATTAGCTGGTGCGGTAGAATTGCAAAGTTTAGAGTCAGCAATATTCCATTAATATTTCAGACATAAAAAAGTAGAAACCCTATAAACCCAAATCCTCATTGGAACATTTGGGTCTGTCCCGTAACCAAAAGAAGAGTTCTATCGTATTAAAAGGAATATCTTCAAGGTGACTGAATACAGATATTATGTGAGTCTATCAGTTCAACACTAGCCAAAAAGGAATATATTTCTATGAATGGAAAACTTGCTTTGAATGATTTCATTGAACAAACTTTACAGACTGACAAACAGAAAACTCCCTAGAGTTAGGTGCGATTCAGATTTTTAGAATAGAAAGGAAAATATATTTATTATGGAATATTTTGATTTATCATATTCTGAACACATAGAACATTTTAAACAACAAATTTCTTTAAAAACAGAGAAGACAATGATGACAGTAAATTTCTGTCTAAGCACTCTATTAGTTTTTATAATAATACATTTAGATGAATGTGTTCCCTCATTAAACATATATAACAGCAGTAATATAACAGGAAATTAATATGAATGATACCGAGCCTTAAATCGATCACAACAATATTTTTAGTTAATAAAAAAGTGTAAAAATAGTTCCATTCATAATATCTGCAAAATATAGCACAGAAATTTCAACGCTACTTCAATAAAAAAATGTTTCATTTATGTATTTCTGTCTATTAAGTGAACCCCAGATAGCAAATAAGACTAATGCATCTAATATCATATTATTTTAAACCGAAATGAGTCAGTAGTATGGTTTATAAAAAGTATATTATTGATAGGAAAATAGGTTTTACTACCTTTTCCATGGTGAAAAATATTATTTAATCTATAGCATAAAGATAGAAATACGATGTCAAGAATAAAAAATAATCTTATTAAGTCCATAGTTATGAATTTAAATCAGATTTATTTATTTTTTTTAACATAAGATCAAGTTACAATAAAAAAGTTATTTTAAATACAAAGTGATTTCATTAGAATTTTTATAAATTTATACAATTTAATCCTGCAAAAAATATAAATTACGGTAATATTAATTATGGTAAAATTAATTTTTAAATTTATTAAGTAAATCCGTATGGGATATTTAGAGATGCTCTCAATAACTGAATGCATTCACATTTATGGCCACAAACAAAATATCTTATTTATTACAGACTTCACTTCCATACAAAAAGTTATATCCAAAACTGCATTGAACTTTATTCCTTTAAATGAAATTAAACTTCTAACCTGAAGTTTCTACCGTGAATTAAAATCAGACTGGGTTTGAATTGTTATTTACTTGCAGTTCTTCTCTCTTTCTCTTTCTCCATTACTAAATTAATTCAAAACTTGTGCCCAGACTTTTCAACTATCAATTCAAATCGGCACGATCAGTGTCAAAGCAAAATTTTCATTCAATTCTTCATGCTATCACTTCTCTAGTCCAATCGCCTTTAGCCTGGTGGAATCGGATATTTTTCAATTGTGTTTTCTTCGCCTAGTTTACTCTTTAGAAAAGAAATATTTGAAAAAGAGAAGGGACGAACTCTAGATTACATAATAATCTTAGAGGTCACGTCTTCACAAATCTTAAAGCAGTTCTCATATACTCTGAAAGAAGACAATTCTTTCAGTTAAAAAAAGAACCTATCCATTATTTGATTGTTACAGTTACGCAACAAAAGGTTTTAGTTTAGTATTAGTTAATACGCAAGTTTTAATAATTTCATTATTTTGACTTAGAATACTTTTTTTTTTCCTTTATTAGTTTAAATTGTTGTTTATGAAGCACATTTTAACTCCAGAAGACTTTTTTTAGGATATTTATTACGTTACGTATTTTGATTTAAAAAATAAATTATGAAAATAAATACAGAAATTATTTCATTAAAATAGTATGAGAAAGTTATTTCAGCATATTGAATATTCTAGGTTTCCAAACTAATTACATACAAAAGTGCTACTTTCTTTTTAACAAACGCTATGGATGCATTTATCCCAGTTTTTTTTGTGTAACATTTTTTTTTTCCAAAAATGTATTTAACATTATTTCTTTAACTGAAAAAATTTTTTTACCTGAAATCTCTGCTGTGAATTAAAGCCAGACTGGTCTTCAATAGTTATTTACTTGATATTTTTCTCTCTTTCTCTTCCTCCTTTACTAAATTAATTCAGAACTTGGATCGAGACTTTTCAGCTATGAATTCAAATCGGTATGATCAATGTGAAAGCAAAATTTAAATTTAATTATACATGCCATCAATTCTCTCATTCAATCGTCTTCAGCGTTAGGAAAATCTGATTTTTTAAATTGTAATTTTTTTTGTCTATTTAGACAAATAAGAAATATTAAATTTCTATTCGCAATACTTTGAAAACAGAAATATTTGAGATAGATAAAAATACTAACTTTTGATTACATAATATTTTTAGTAACAGGGATTAAAGGTCAGAGGCCGCAGAGGTATGTGAGAAGTTACGTTTGATGCACAAACCATAAAGAATTATATACACTGAAAAAAAGGAATTCTTCCTGTTTCGAAAACAAATGTCATTATTTGATTGAAAAGTTGCACATATTGTTCACTTTTACTATGACGTAATCAACACTAAGGTAAAAAATGCATTTCAATTAATTTTTTTTTAACATTTGATTAAATTAGTAATTACAGATTTAGACTGTAAAGGGATCTTAGGAAGATTTTAATAATTTTAAACATTTTTTCAGATAAAATATCATATAAAGAAATATGATTTTTTTATAAGAATTGTATAAAAAAATTTGATTTAGTATATGTGGCATTAAAAGGTTTTCTTTCAGATTGGTTTTAATATTTTTACTTTTATGACTATAAACAGGAGGACCTCATTCATTACGCTGTGCACTCCTATAACAAAAATGCTATTTTCCAAGACTTCATTCAACTTTATTAGTTTAAGTGAAATCCAACTTCTAACCTGGAATCTCTGTCGTGAATTAAAATCAGGCTGTGCTTGAATTGTTATTTACTTGAAGTTTTCTATCTATCTATTTCTCCATTACTTAATTAATTCAAAACTTGGGCCCAGACTTTTTAGCCATCAATTCAAATAGGAAGGACTGGTGTCAAAGGAAAATTTTTATTCAATTCTTCATGCTATTACTTCTCTAGTCCAAAGGTTCTTAGCCTGGTGGAATCCGATCTTTTACAATTGTGTTTTCTTCGATTAGTTTACTCTTTAGAAAAGAAATATTTGATAGAGAGAAAGGGTGAACTTTGAATTACGGAGTAATCTTGGAGCTCATGTCTGGTTCACATCTCTAAAAGCATTTTTCAAAGACACACACAAAAGAAATTCATTAAAAATTCTATGTTCAATTATATCATTGTTTTGGTTGCAGGATACAATGATTTAGTTTTAATATTAAATAATTATTAAATGTCAAATAATTTGGAATTTCATATTTCTTTGATATTTGAAATGTTTACTTAAAAGAAATTATTACATAATGAAATGTCTTATTTGTAGTGATTAATCGAGGTTAGCAACATTACATAAAATGTGTAATCTCAGTGTTAAACAAACTAATATCCTAAATATTAGTACACAATAAAATGTTTTAATTGTAGTGATTAGTACTTAAGGTGGGTTTAGAAACATTAAAAAAAATATCTAATCTCAGTGTTAAAAAATCTAGTACTTATTGCTTAATGAAACCAGTACTTACAACATATGAATAGAACTATACATAGTACCACGGGAATAAGATTTCTAAATGTCCATTGTTGGAATATAGTACCCTACCTAGTCGAACAACGTGTATCAGTACTTCATGCTATAATGTATTCTACAAATTTCATTTTGATTTAGTATTTAATTTTTTCAGTCATTTTCAGGAAAAAGGTATTGTTACCATCAATCTGAACTTAAATTAAAAGAATTATATTGCCGAGTTTAATTTTAAGAGTATTTTAACATACTGGTAACGAATCTTAACTTTTTACCGTAATAAAGAGCATTTGAGTGTTAAATAGTTTAGCCAAAAAATCAATGAATGAGTGAAAAATCGTTAATTAGTAATTACCACATAAGGAAAATTTAGATACGGATTCTTTATACCCGTTGAAAGGAAATAAGACAGCTTAAATTAGCAGAAAATTTCAACCTTTTAAAAATTTAAAAAATTAAACCATTGAAACCGCTGTCTATGGAACTTCTTTTCAGTCTTACATAAATGATTAAATTTTATGTGAGAGATAAAACTAGTTTTTAAATTAAGTGAAAAATCTTTTGGAGTTCGTTGGAATATCGATAAGTGTAAGTTCTGAAATATGCATATTTTTTCGCAAATTAAAGCTGGGTTCCTTTTTATTTTTAAAGCAAAATAGTTATTTTTTAAGAAAGAAAAATTATTGATGTAAAGATATTGTTTGCAAAATCTTTGCAAAGAATATAATACATATTCTTATAACAATTAAAGCACATGAAATATTTTATTTTTAAAGCAAAATAGATATATTTATTTTTTTAAGAAAAAAAATTATTGATATAGAGCTATTGCATGCAAAAACATATACAAAAATATACTACATATTCTTATGACAAATAAATCACATGGAGAATTTTATACAATTTGATATTATTTTAAAGGATTTAAACTTTTTTATAGTCCTTATTTAAATCCTCAAGTAGTAAATGTGAATTAATAAAATATTAAAATAAAATTATTATATAGAATTCAGTATTTAAGTTATAAGGTAAAATGGTTTATTTTTCTTTATAACTTAATAAGGTAAAATAACCGTTTTTTTATATAGAATTCAGTATTTAAGTTATAAGGTAAAGTAGTTTTTTTTAAAAAGTATTTTTTAAACAAGAGGGAAAATTAGTTCCATCTATCAACATAAAAATCATACAATGTAAATTTGATGTCTGTGTAGAATTTACTGTATTATAAATGACATTCAACATGGTTGATCTCCTAAATTTTGATTTTCAGAATCTGAAGTCTTTTATTTTCATTTTAATATTGCTTAGTCTTTATTTAATAGGAATAAAAGAAGCGATACAGAGAAAAATATTGAATAAAACGTAAGGTGAATGATTAGATAATTAAGAAAAAAACTGACTACCGTAACATATGTAATCTGCATATTTACCGAAACTGTGAATAAAAACAATGACTTTCAAATTTTTACCAAAAATTAATTTCACTAATGAAAAAATTCTTTTATCTTTATTGCGATTTTTACACGCGTGGCAAATAAACCATACCAGTTCAATTACTGAGAGACCCTATCCGGCATTGCAATTATCTGATCTTATCGTTCTCTTTTGCGCCATTGAATACCGGAGAATCATTTCTACGCATAACCCTACGCATATAAGATACTGAAAAGGCTGCACGCCAGACGTAGCACTAAAGCCATGCAACAGCATAGGAAGAAACTCGGCTCTCTTTGTTTATTCAGGCGTTCTCGATATCTCAGGGATTTAACGGCAATACATCCCTGTAAGATCGAGACGATTGTATACTTCAGGCTTTGCTCCAGAGAGATTAGAAACAGCTTTGAAATTTACGGATGAGAGGGCATTTGCTCCCTCGTTTCTAGTGTGTCGCTCCCCAAGGAACAGCGCGGGTTCGGTTCTTGTTAAGTATGAGTTACAATAGGGAATTCTGGAATTAAAAGTTTGTCCAATCTGTTTCCCGTATCCTAATTTTTGAGACTTGTTTAGGAGCAATTGTGATTCAGTTCTTCGGAAAGTGACTTGTGGGTGGAAAATGCTCAATGGGTCTACCCAGGCGAGCTGTTATAGGATATCTTAAAATTTTTTCGAAGGAATGTAAGAATTCGTGTGCCGAATACTCTACAGTGAACAGTCAAGATAAAAGGAATTCGGTATCTTACGAAAATAGTGTTTCTCAAGAATTTCCATCTGTAATTTAAACCCTACTGAATTGTGATTAATTATTTCACATTTGTGGAGGACTCTTAAAAAAGTTCTTTCTTAAACACATTTAATTAAACTATCATGGTAAACTGAAATAACTTATTACTTACGCTAGTAGGAAAGATTTGGCATTACCAATCGAAAAATTTAACAGACATTTATCTCGGATAATGTGATAGAGTCATCTATATAATTAATGAGGAACCTGGATATGATTTCTCATAATGTGAACGCAACATCTCATTTATAATTATTCTTTTTAATTAATTATTTAGGTAACTATTTGTATAACTGATCATCAATTTTCATATTAAATAACCAAATTATAGTGAGGATAATGTTTAAGCTTTTATGATTTAATTGTGGAACAGGCGGTTTTCCTTTTAAACCGGCTTCAAGGTCAGACAAAACTAATTTTTTTAAACGTATTAAAAGCATATTTTGTTTTTAACACCTTTTACATAAAAGTTTTATTTAAATAAAGGTAGTAAGCAAGAAAATTTAGGCACGATTCGTATAATTTAAAAGTAATTTTCGAAATTTTACATCATAAATGTCTTAAAATGAATGAGCATTAAATAACGATATGAATAATTAAAATGAACAATCACTCGAAACAACCATTTTGCAGGATTTAATTATTCCTAAATGGACCGTTTTAAGGATTGTTTTATGTGGTAATTGTAGTTGGAATGGTTGGAGAAAAAATAAGTATAATTTCTTTAGAGCGATTAAATTATAATTGCATTGTTGTTATTTTTCACAAAAAGAGATGCACAATTATAAGGTCATTTTATTTCCGTTTGCTTAAATCTAGAAATTTATTAATTTTACGTGCTTACCTAAATATATTTGCTGAATATATAATTTTAAAACAGTAGATAAAATCTATGCAATAAATTCAAATTTTAAGCATATTTACAAAGAGCATAGAATATATTAATTTAATATTCTTCTACACTGTCGATAATACATTTAAAATAAGCTATGTAAATCTTTCAATACAGCATTATATATATGTAATTCACTTAAAATTGAGGAAATTCTATTTTAAGCCTTTTTTGGCTAGATAAATAAGAAAACAAAAAAAAATATCAAATTTATTTTGTAAGATAGGTTCAGTTTATTATTGAACAGTAAAACATCTTTTAACTGGGGAAATAAAATTATACACTAAACTTGTATGTTAAATTAATGAATTCAGAATGTAAGACAATTTTAAAGAAAAATCCTTATACTATACCTATATGTATATATATATATATATATATATATATATATATATATATATATATATATATATATATATATATATATATATATATATATATATATATATATATATATATATATATATATATATATATATATATATATATGTATATATATATATATATATATATATATATATATATATATATATATACATATATGTATATATATATATATATATATATATATATATATGTATATATATATATACATATATATATATAAATATATATATATATATATATATATATATATATATATATATATATATATATATATATATATATATATATATATATATATATATATATATATATATATATATATATATATATATATATATATATATATATATATATATATATATGTATATATATATATATATATATATATATATATATATATATATATATATATATATATAAATATATATAAAAATACACATATATATACACATATATATATATATATGTACATATATATACATATATATGTACATATACATATATATACATACATACATAAATATATATATATAGACACACACATATATGTATGTACATATATATATATATATATATATATATATATATATATATATATATGCATATATATATATATATATATATGTAGTCAATACTATGGTTTTCTTTGGTAGCAGTTAAAAAGTACCAGATTTCGTAAATGAACGCAAGAGGAGAATAAAGTAAGCTTTAAATATGGACTAAAAAGAGTAGTTATACCATTCACACACTGTCATAAAACTGTTACGCTAGAAGACTGCAGTTTTAAATGACTAGAAAATTTTTAAGCTAAGCCAACGGAGACTTCTGTTGACTTGTTAATTGCTCCATGCTGATTTTCATAACATGAGGGAAAACTATCTAAACGCTTAAGACGTAATTCAGAACATTTATCTTCATTCTTCGTATTCCTTACGGATCATCAGAATGCGAACATAACAAAGTAGCTTCATTTTAGAAGAGATGAATTCTAAGGCTAAGATTGCATTCACATTTCCAATTACTCTTCGGAGACAGAATATTACATGGCTTAGCATCATTGCACTTTAACTTAGACTTATTAAACACTGCAAAGCGCGAAAGTTTCTCAAAGCAAGAATATTTTATCAAAATTAATTTTCCCGACCTATTACAAAATCTACATTGGAACAGGTTTCTCTAAAATTTTTACTAAAAATGTATACACGACTATTTAAAGTTTTCTATAACATAAAATGAATTATAAAACAGACTTTCTTATCAAAATGGTTTATGCTTTCATTTCAAAATAGTAACTTTAAAATTCATGGATAAACAGCTTTATTTTCCCAAAGTTATATTCCCAGTGTATAGAAATTATACATTTGATTATTTAATTTCGACAGGGTTGGTGTTTAAGGATGTTTCTTACCGCTCACCATGCGGAACGATGGACGAATGGATTAGGGCACTGCCCTTTGGTATCACAGTTCGTAAATTTGAATAATCCCTGCTCACATAGATGTCCACAGCCGTTTGGAATTAACTTTAAATTGTAGGCGCGGTCTTATTAGAATTTAAAATGCAAAAGACCATAGCACTCCAAACATATCCCTCTCAATTTATTCTGTGATTTTCGCTTTTGTATGTGTTCTTAACAATCAATACCACTGAAACTTTGCACAAGTTAGACATTGAAAATAAGGCATTCTCCATTTTTTATTAGGGCTTTCAATATAGATTATATTATAATTACCAATATTTCACAAATATTTTGTCTTAAATCTAACACATTTTGTATTTAGAAGCAGCATTGTGATGGCGATGTATAAATATAAATACAATAATTGCTGAAACATGATGTTCCTGTTGAGAATAGCTGGTATTAACTTATAACAGTGGTCTATGAATGATATTAAGAGATCTTATACTATTGACAGTGTTCCAACAATTTCTATTTCTAAAACTTAATTTATTGTGAATGTGTTTACAGTAATTTATATCACTGGTAGCTAGTTCTCACCATACAAGTATTTAACCTTATGTGATATCATTTTTATTGATCCTTCTTCTCTGTAAAAATGGAATTAATTAGTCCCATAATGCTAATATTAACCCTAAATGTAAGAACACTTACATCGGTAAATTCAGCTGTGACTACGATGTAAGATCATAAAAATGATAATTGCTAAAGCATAATGTTTATTTTGTTAATAAGATAAGATTATATTAGCATTCAAAAATGGTGTAAGGGGAAAAATAAAAACGATTTAGAGGTTTGAGCAATAAAAATAGACTAGGAATGGTGTCTTTAATTTTCAGAAATGGCTTGGAACATGCTCAGCTGTAGAAATGCGATATAATGGACCAAACGGGAGAAATATAATACTGGAGTCAAAATTCAACCTCTCCTTTTCTAGTGTTCACATGAATGAGAAAGTAAGAGTTGTAAATGACTTTGTTAGTACTACATTTAAATGAAATAGCAGAGTTTAGTATATTCAGGTGGTGAAACATACTTAAGAAGACACGAAATATATTTATCGTTTTTCTTACATAAAACTGTAATGTTAAAATTTCAGAAGCATTTTTCCATTTAAAAACGCATTAGAAAATATTTTATGCAAAACTGATAATTTCGCATCTGGTAAATATATCTTTTATGTATATATCTATATGTATGTATTCAACATTTTTTTGTTATCCAAATATACTAAATTCCCTTAAATTATGTATTTCAATTTTAGAAAATTATAAAAGGAAATGAGATGAAATAATAATTTTGAAGTATTATATAAATGATTTAAGGTAACTGACCACGTTCGGAGCTAATTTTTTTAAATATGGTTTTTATGGGCATATTTTTCTAATTGTTGCAGCAATAGGTTATAAAACATAGAAAAATGTGAAAATAAACATAAATACATATTGTCTTAAAAATTGGCAAAAATAGATTAAAAAAAACATTTTTTTACTCTACGCCAACACTCCTAACTAAAAAATATGCAAAATATATGGCTTTTACTTGGCTAAATGTAGACATACATCCATTATGTATGCATTGAACCTCCAGAATGAAATTATTCTAAATTATAAATGTTATAGCCAATCAAATATTTCAGATCAATAATTCAAGAAAAAAATAATGAAGTTTCTAACATCAATGTCCATAACTCATCTCAAAATGAATGTATTTATAATCCTGAGGTTCAATGCATACTTAACATCATTAAAACATACTGCTAAATTCTAATTAAATTCCAAAAAGTATTTCAGCAGTTATGACTGTTAAGGTGTGGTGATGTAGAAAAAATCAGTTTTTCAGAAATTCAATTTAAAGATTTTATTGCATAAATTCATTAAGTCAATTTTAGAAAATTATAAAAGAAAATGAGATGAAATAATAATTTTGAAGTATTGTATAAATGATATAAACTGGGTAAACACTTTTTGAATTTACAAAGAACATTCTCTGCCTTACATTTGAGCTAAATCATACAACTCATAAGCTTCTACACTTTATTTTCATCCAAATAATAACACTGATTCTGTAGGAAATATTAGATAATATTTTATAAAATGTAGTTTAGAATAAGTGTCAGGGAAAATGATTGTCGAAAAAATGTAGCTTTTAAAAAATGTAAATAATCCAGAGGGTGAAGCATTCTAAAAAGAAATCAAGCACTTAAAAAATATTCTATTATTCTGAACCCATACAAATAACTTTAAGAAAGCATGCCGTATTAGACAGGATTTTTTAAAGATTTTAGTAGATATAAATATCGACACTTAATGGAAAAAATTGCCTGAGAATTATAAAATAATAAAATTTAAATATAAGCTCAATTTCAACTCATGAAGTTTATTACTGAAGTTTATTTATAAACCATCAGAAGAATTAACTTATTGTTTAACCGTTTGAACACCGAATTAAGAAAGAATAATCGCAATGACTTGAAATTTGGTTATTATGTTAATTAAGAGTATATAAATACAATAATTTTTTTTTAAATTGGTGAAAAAAATTTTTCAGGTTGTTTTTAGTCATGTTCCATTATTTTAACATGGACAAAAAAAAAGTAAATTTTACCTTTGAGATTTAAAAACAAAATTTTGCTTTTGTTGTATTCCCGTAGGATATGTTATTTAATAATATATTTTAAAGTATTGCGTTTTTTTTATATAAACTGGAATTTTGGTAAATTTAATTGTAAGACAGAGTAAAATTGCAAAATATAGTAAAATTAAAAAAAACTGTAAAAAATTAAATAGTTATTTAAACAAAATAAAACTTATTATAAAAATACTTTAAAATAAATAAAAAATACTTTATAATAAATAAAATAATAAATAAAAAATACTTTATAACGTCCTGTTCAATTGAATGTAAAATCGCTATTGATAAAATATTTTTACATGTGAATTTTTTATTTTAAAAATCATGTTTCATTATTAGAACGTTGACGGGTAAACGGTTAAAATAATTGAATTGCTTTTTTCTCCAATTATATACACTATTTCAAAATTAGGATGTTTATAAAACAGCACTGTCGGGTATTTTAACGTTGATTAAAATTTTTAAAAAATATTTTGGTGGAAATAATAATTTAAATATATTTAAAAATCATATAAATATAAGTTATGCATTCATTTGTTTTTGTTATAAAATAGATCTTAAACCTTAATTATTTATAAAGATTTACAGTGTATAAAGATACGTGGAAAAATGTTTCTGCGTGTTTATAAATTTTATCATTTTCGAAGACAAAACAGAAGAATTACAGAAGAAACCGCGATGCTTCCTCTGAGTGTAATAAATAAAGATGCATCGAAACATAAATCTTAGGGATGCAAATGATATAAGCATATATCATTTGAGTATTCATATGGTGGCAGATACGAATCATTGTTTATTAATGCTTCTTGGAACGATATAACCAGTAAATTTATATGATAAAGAATATTTTCTTAAGCGGAGTTATTTTAAAGTTTGTATATTTTTATTTGCATTGCAATAATATTCTTCCTCAGTGTGTTGAATGGAAGAAGTGTTATCACTTAAGTATTCAAACATATATTTCGTAATATATTCCTATTCCTATTGTTTTAGATTCCACATAGAAAATTATCAATCATTTGCAGGAAACATAAGGTTTACTTTTTAATGGTACCTCAAGAACGATAAAAATAATATATTCAACAAACGTAATTCATCACAAATATTTTAAATTGTAAGATACGTAAATAAATATTGTCACGTAGCGGCCTAATGTGGAACACAATATCACACACATGAAGTACGGCTAACCGAATTTATTAACTCAACTCAGAGAGCGAAGTAGAATAGCAAGCTCTGCACAACTCTGAACTCAGATCTCCCTGTGACCCCCCCCCCATATAAACGGATGTTAAGGGGCTCCTTAGCCAGATGACCTTATCCCCGATCGAAAGGTAAAAAGCAAGGGAGGTGAACTCTGTAAATAAAATTTAAATTTAAAATTTAGAAAAGGAGTAATTTAGAGGTGTCGGTCATTAAAATGCAGGCAAGGGGAAAGCTGGGATATTTTTCTTGAAATCTGAAAGTTTTAGTACCCTGAAAAGGAAATTGTTATTAGTAGACATGGTGTGATACATTAGATGGAGATTTAAAAGAAAAAACATCAATACACTGTGAGAAACACTTTCTGCTCCATAATAAAAATAATACACATATAATTTTTTAATATTACATCACAACACAAGGATGTTACAACATATAAGGAAAAAAGGGTGGGAGGGTGAAATAACAAGTGCTAAATGACTTAAGTTAGGGTAAGGTTATTATTGTCATTAGAGCAAAGCTGCCCGAGGTCGACGTAACTTAGTAGGGAACTCCCTGTGACTGAGAGATCTTTAGCTTTTATAGCAGCAGGGAAAGTTCCAGAAATCTGTCTGAGAAGGTGTTACTGCGCAACGCTGAGAAATGGTCAATATTCCAGAATATTTTTCTAGCAAACTAAAGAAAGGTCCAGAATTTCCTTGAACATGAAATAAAGTTCAACATAAATACAGGAATTAAATAAATATTTACACGGATTTTAAACCTCATCGTCACTACCTGTGTTCGAATTACCGACTTCTTGATTAGGAGACTGGTGTGATGACCATTTGGTTATGGAGACTCTAGCGTTTTGTTTCAATGCGGCAATATGATAGAAACATTAGATATTTAACATTTAAAAAAATTACTATTTATTCTAATTGGTTTGGTTTTAATTTTTGTGAATGCTTTCTAATTATTTACTGTAAATTATCCATGAAATAAAATCACTTAAATATTATAAAAACAATTAATAGGTAACACATGCTATTTCTTCATCATGTATGAATATTTATGGCCAAGAATGCAATCATCAATCAATATATGTGCATATAAATATACGTATGATTCGATTGGTTGTTAAAGTATTTATAAAACTAAAAAATGCATGTGTCTTAAATTATGCAAAACATTTTTTATAAAAAAAATATACAATATTACATAGTAGTTCATAGAACTCCTTTTAAAAGTTTTTTCAAGGGTCATTTTTTCTTTTAATATTTAATGCATGATTATCTAATTTGTTCGCTCATCTCTAAATATAGAAATTAGAAAGTTCATTCAAATTTTTTAAACATAAAATGTTACTCTTCATTTTGATCAAACGGGACATTTTTAGCATTTTTAGTTTAGCATTAACATTTTTTTGAAGATCTTTATGAAATTGTTTCTTAAATGTTTATCGTTAAACGTTTGTTAAATTCTCCTTACCAATAGATTAGTTGGATTGAAATTTCGATAATTTTATTAAATAAAGAAAAAAAAAGAAAAAATTGATATCATAAATATATACTTCTTTCAGAAGTTATATACTCACTCAAACACAAAGATACACACATGTTTAGATTCTAGCCGGGTTTAATAGGTGTGCAGTGTGTGTATACACATAGGAGGCCATATATCTAGAGCGGCCCGTGGGATAAATAGTAATGAAATATACTAACTGACTATTGTCCTAAAAATATTTAGTCAGAAAACCTCTTTTTTTTTTGCTTGTATCAAATGCCTGAATCAGTTCTTAATGAGTTCTTTTGTGAATATTTTGTTATTTTAAAAGAGATTGATTTGTAATGAATACAATTAAAAGAATTCGTACAATCAAATTGTACCTACTCGTTATTTGTTTACTTATCATTCTTAGCAATCGAACATAAATTTTGTAAAGTATTAAAAATTATCATCTTGAGGAACAGAGTCCTACCGAATACCTAAGGAAGGTTTTTACAGAAATATTTATTATAAGTATTGAATTTTCCCTGCTTCATTCATCATATATGTTATATAAAATTTTCATTTATTTATATTTTCAGCTATACTAAAACTTACTATTTTTATAACTGGTCAGGCTCATAAATCATGGGTATCATCCATAGTCGTTAGGGTTTTCATTAACAATATTCCTCGTTGAATCTAATGGAGTTTGAAATAGTTCGTGAAATGCAATAAGATTACCAGTATATTTTATCACCTATTTTTCAAGATTTATTGCTGATATAAATGGAATTATAAGGGTCCATCAATGGCGCTAACTGGAGCTGTCTTCTTAGAAATTAATATCTCCCTCTCTGATCTCGGACATTCCTTATGTCTTTTCGAAATCCATCATGGAATGCTGTTTTGTTTCCCAAGACAAGACCTAATTTATGATCAAGGGGGCATCATCTCACCGCGCATCCGTTCTCTCAGCAGCAGTTACTATCTCCGTTAATCACAATCTACTCATCCTCCTGCTAAGAGCTCCATGTAGGAGGAGAAAATTATTGAAAAGGGGAAGATGAATTTTTTCCCTTGAAATAATATTTCTTCAATGCCACTTATCACTCTCCCTTCTAAATTGATTCTTAGGGACACTACTTTGAAAGAAATACTTCGGACGAAATCGATGAACTCGCAGTAGAACTTTTATCTTCTGATATACTTAATGCTGGTACTGAGTTTACGATATCGAAAGAGCCAAAACTTTAGACTTAACTCTACTTTATGTACTTTCTACATTTTTAAAGTGTATGTTGATAGTACTTAATGCATCATCGGAACTTTTAGTACATGCGGAGAGAAATTATTTTTTACTCTGAACTTTAAAAAACTGTGAATTATTCCACCTAAAACAAGGAAATTCTACATTACTATTTACATTAAAAGTATTTTCTGGGGTTTTATGTTTAGGCTAATGTTTTTATTCGATTTTTATATAAATATTTACTAGTTATAAATTAGTTTATCCTAACAATTTCTATAGTCTGTATTTTATTTCCAACATTTCAAGAAGAATAAAGAATATTTTGAAGAAATAATTATAGAGAATTTACTTAATAATTTAAATAAATATTTCTCTGTAAATTCATGGGAATAAATAAAAAATAGTTTGAACATGTTGGACATTATTTTTGTTTCTCATAAAATTTAGAGCATTTTAATAAAGAAAAATATTACATAACAAAACACAATCTAAAGTGTGTTAGAGAATATAATGGGTTACGCCACAATTTATGCAATGAGTTGCAGTTTATATTCTACATAAATTTGTCTCTAGAAGGAAGTAATGTTTAAGGATATAAAAGTTCTTGAGTTTCTCTATGAGCTAGATGATGAAATTTCAGAATCATCTTGAATTGAAGGTAATGAAATCTAGAATTTATAATAATCCATCTAGATGCATATTAGATAACGAATAAAGAAAATTTTGATAATGATATATTAGATAAAAATTGATATATAAAAAAGACTTAGTAGGTGAGATAGAAGGTATCATGAATCAGTATTTTATAAAAAAATATATCTTTTAGTATCATAGATTCATAACGCTGTATTTAAAGTGACTTACAAATGAGAAGCAGTTAAGCCTATTAGGACAAACAGAAGATACTCTTGAAGACTAAAATAAATCCGATTATCGAGCAACTTAGATCAATTTTATATTAATAATAAGTATAAGAAGAATTAAATATTTTAGTTAGTTTCGTAGCAATTTACAGTACAAATAGAAGGGAACAAAAATAGCACTTTCCGATTCCTTGCAGATTTTATGGATGTTTAATCAAATACATTGAAGCTCTACGGGAGATAATGGAACAACTTCAGTATGCTGCCCATTCTTAAAAACACTTGATGAATCTCTTGAAGAAATCTGGAAAAATTCGAGTTTAATTACCATGTCACCTACCTCTGTAGAAAACCATGTGCTGTTTAAAGTTTAATTTTAAATGAAGCTTGGAAAGATAGTTTTAAGCAATATATTGCTCAAAGCATTACACATGATAGAAAATAATGTCAGAACTACAAAAGTTAAAAAAAGCATATTAGTACCATGTGGAATTTACCTTTACAAGCTCAAAGATTAAGACTTTCAAGTTTTTAAATGATAGTTTCTATAATTTCACAATCGAGTTCTGTAATTTCACAATTGTAAAAACGTAATATTTTTCAACTAGTATTGAAACAAATATAACTGAATGAAAAAACTTTTAATATATTGTGTTTATATTAGTATGCAAATTAAGTTTGGAATAATTATAACAGTGAAAACTAGAAGCAATTTTAATTAGATTAATAAGAAAATAGATGCATTTTCACCTTAAAACTAACCTTTATGATTATAAGTAAGCATAATTGTATAAAAATTATTTTATAAGACTTTTCATTTTAATTTCTTGTCTGTACACGACTATCTTGCAATTTAAATTTTTATAAGTCCTAATTAAAAAAGATCTTTGAAGTTTTTCACATGTGTAAAGAAACCTGACAATTAAACAAAGTATGTGTAATAATGTTTGGAAAATATCTTCTTAATTTATTTATCAGTTTTATTTCGTTTTATACAAGCGCCACTCCATTTACTTTGCCCGTAAATGTTGCTTTCCTGCGAAACATTCTGAAAGTAAGACGAGGGTTTGGAGATGTTCTCAGCTTAAAATCAGAACGTCGAATTTTTTATCTGAAAAAAATATAAAGAAGGAGAAGGATTCAACGATCTATAGAAAAAAGAGTAAAACATAAATTTATACAAAAATAACTTTAAGAAAAGATTTTATTTAAAACTGTTCCAAAAAGTAAAACATATATTTTTTCCTACCAGAAAACAACACTGTTCATTGCATAGGAACAAAATTTTGTATCACAGAAAAAAATTGAAAAGTTTCTTTCACGAATCTTAAAATTTTTAAATTCATGCATCTGTAAACTAAAAGCTTTGGGACAGTCTAATGCATAGTTACTTAGCTCAGTTCACTGTCTCAAAGCTTTTACTTTGCAGTTTTATACTCAGTTTTATAATGTTAAGTTGAGAGAAAGAAAATTTTAGTTGTTTCTGTGCTGTAAAATATTATTTCTATCGAACAGTTTTATTTTATGATAATAATAACCTTACTTTTTAGTAACTTATTAACAAAAGGATTTTTTAATTATTATTTGTCGTGAAGTCCTCGTTCATATTTGAGTATCAACCTGTGATCAAATGTATAGTGGTGATTTATTTTTAATTGCTTTGTGTTAAGTATTTTTGTGCTAAATTTAACCACAGGTTCTGAGAAACTACAGACATAAAAATGAAAATAAACTAACAGCTAAATTGACAGCAACCGAGACTAGCTTATTATTAAAAAAAAGTAAATGTATTATAATATATATATACATCTATTTACATACAAAACTGATGCTAATTTTCATAAAATAAGCTTTGTCAACATCTTCTAAATTAGTTCTGACAAATATTTTATATACTTAAGTAATTTTGTAAATAGATAGAAGACCTAATCTCAATTTCAAAAAATGTATGTAAATTTGGGGTACCTTTGTGGGTCTAAAATGTTGGGCCCGGAACACTTCTGGTTGAAGGGTATCTATGTCTGATCAGGAGAGGGAATCTATATATCATCTGTTGGTCTCGTCAGGGGCTTCCTCCAGAGTCTTTGGTGTGCGGCCGTACTATTTGGGGCAGGAACACTTCCTGTCGGACTTGGCTGGACTCTCCTAGTCTGGACTATCGAGCACCTTCT
Organism: Pardosa pseudoannulata; assembly: GCA_032207245.1. Taxonomy (NCBI): domain Eukaryota; kingdom Metazoa; phylum Arthropoda; class Arachnida; order Araneae; family Lycosidae; genus Pardosa; species Pardosa pseudoannulata. The sequence goes on along the minus strand of CM063502.1, from coordinate 71,072,761 downwards.
CCTCTGGTCTCACGAACAACTTCCGTCGGACCCGACTGGACTCCCGACTTTCGAACACCTTCTTTTGGGACCTCCGAACCTCTTCTCTGGGACCTCAGAACCATTCTCATCTTTTAGATTTTTCATATGTAATTATTTCAACCTTGTCCCCTCTTCCTTCTTGTCGCCCAATCGGGATAGTTGTAAGAATTTCATTGGTCTGCTTCAATCCCGCCTTGAGACCGCCAACGTGCCAAACCTTATCCCTTCTAATTGGGCACTGTCCCTTAGGGACTCATAAATACTCCACAAAGGTACATTCTTATTTAATGTCAAGTACGGAGACGGGATTCTAATCTGGGACTGGGATCAGACCACCGTACAAGACAAACTTATCCGTTGAATAGAAATTTATGGTCCTCCATCTCTTTAAAAACATGTGATGTGGTCAGATTTAGATCCTGAACATTTTACTTCTTCTATGAATGAATCAATTATATAACAGATCTAAATCGCCTCATCACATTATTTATTAATAGAGGAATTTGAAGTAATTTGATACGATATATATAATATGTTGCTGTCTGCCTCTCGATATGAAAATAAATAGTTATTTACATGAGAGAAAAATTTTCTTTCTACTTATTTATCTGCAATTTTGGTATCTTTATTTCATTAAATTATGAAATATAACTAAGAATGAGTAACAAAAAATTTTCAATATCATAAACTCTGCAAATTTTAAATTTTTTACCAGAACATACAACACAACTAGTGTTATTAATAACTTTATATTTTCTTAAAGTTGGAATACATGAATATCTGGTATACTTCAAAAATACTTTGTATTTTACTTTTCATGTTAATAGTAATATCTTATATCCTTATGAAAAGTGGAAAAAAAATACTGCCTAATGTAGCCTTAATAAATATGCTGTGGCATTACAATTCTAAGTCAATTGGCTCCTTGAAATAGTAATTAACATCTGTACTAAAACTTTTTAACATTCAGAAGTAGTAATTTGATACATCTAGAAGATAGAATGAAAAATATTGCGACCATTTTAGGAATCTATAATATAAAAATACACTTCACCACATCAAAGAGAGTCATGTTTAATACAGCATAAATGTTTTTTTTTCTAGAAAAATAAACGTCAGACACTTTTTCCATGCAGACACACATAAAAGTGAATAAGAGAGTATTAAAATTGCAAATATACGTTTCCCTTGAGAGTCTCGGAAAGTTATAGTCCTAACGTAAATCACAATGGGAAAGTTTAGTATAATCTCTACACGATCGCGATCAAAATTCTTTCACAAACAGCTGTTCTTATGAAAGAGAAGTTATGCGATAAATAGCTGTAGTCAAAACTTTCTGAATAGAGAATGGGTGGAATGGTAATCTAAAATCACACGCTTTCCTTACATGACAGAAACAAACGCCACAAAAGCATAAGCTAACGCAGATTTAGCAACGTAAAGATAAAATAGAACTTAATGATTCCGGTAATGTAATTAGAAGTTAATGAGTTAATTGTAAACCTACCGATATTTAGTGTGTACCTATTTCTACCATGGCAGTCAAATAGCCTATATTTAAGAACATATTTATTTTACTGTATATATATATATATATATATATATATATATATATATATATATATATATATATATATATATATATATAGTAAAATATATGCTATTTAATACATTTTGATATATGACCAAAAAAAAAAAATGTTTCCAATAATGGTGTAACCTAATGGTGTAATGGTGTTTATTTTTATAACAAAATATTTCTAACATTTATAATTTCTAAAATTTTTCTAATTTGTGAAATAAATGTGAAATATTTCTAAAATATTTAGTGAATTACTTTGATATTTTTATCACATTTAAATAATGGTAAAGATCTGACTTAGTTCTAATTTGTTTATCTATATAATTTAAAATATAAATATAAAACCAAAAAATCAAAATACCCATTCATGCCTGATAACTACATAAACTGCGTTGATCTCTCTCTCTCTCTCTCTCTCTCTCTCTCTTTCTCTCTCTCTCTATATATATATATATATATATATATATATATATATATACATATATATACATATATATATATACATATATATATATATATATATATATATATATATATATATATATATATATATATATATATATATATATATATATATATATATATATATATATATATATATATATATATATATATATATATATATATATATATATATATATATATATATATATATATATATATATATATATACATATATATATATATATATATATATATATATATATATATATATATATATATATATATACATATATATATATATATATATATATATATATATATATATATATATATATATATACATATATATATATATATATATATATATATATATATATATATATATATATATATATATATATATATATATATATATATATATATATATATATATATATATATATATATATATATATATATATATATATATATATATATATATATATATATATATATATATATATATATATATATATATATATATATATATATATATATATATATATATATATACATATATATATATATATACATATATATATATATATATATATATATATACATATATATATATATATATATATATATATATATACACACATATATATTTATATATATATGTATGTATGTATGTATATATGTATATATGTATGTATAAAATATTTTAAAAGGAAACATATTTTTGTAATTTTGTTTTGTTTATTCTATGTGTCCCTTTTTTTCCAAGCATTGAACTGAACTTAAATTTGGGACTTTTACTATATAGTTTTTACTTACTCGTTTTTCAAATAATCGGCAAGTTATTAATAACCATCAGTTTATGCTATGTTTTCAACTTCTATATCACTATCTAACACGCTTGTCTACACAAATTGTATGATAAATTTGGTTTTTAAAGCACTTTACATCCCATATCACATCTCGGATGTTTGTAGGTGATCCTATTCCTCCTTTCAACGATTCCCAACACCATATAATTTGTGAGCTAAACCTAGCATGACAATTTTTATTTTTAACCGGTCTTTCGTAGTACGTAGTAGCTTGTTCATAAAATTTACGACACGCTGTTGGTCGTGGGTTAAAATGTGCAAAATATTTTGTAAACTTGTGTTAATAATTGACTTTTATTATTTTAATTTGTGTAAAACTGAATCTATAATTTATATATCTCTTTTATTGTATTAAAGTATCTACTATAAACTGATTTTTCCCTTATTCCAAGTACCAGATGAAGAAAAAGAAAAGCAGCATTTGGATTTGAATCTGGATTTTTTTACAAATAAAGTAAAGCATGAAAATTAAAGTTTGTTTTTTTAACAGGCATTTATATTGTTGAATTGTTTTATAGAAATAAATTTGTTCACAGAAATAAGTTAATTAAACTTAGATATATTTCCTTCCAAATTAGGGGTATATTTTCTACCTGACTAATATAAGTATTTAAAGTACATTTATTTCTATTTTGCCACATTAATGTTATTTATTTCTTCATAAACGTATTATTAATATTCATAATTTTCTGTCATTTTTCATGCCAAAACCACAGCTGCAATAAAAAAATACGACGCTCGTGGGCTCATGGAAATTTTCTATATGCGCTCTCTTTAAAGCTAAAACATATCTTTTTTGGCGTATCCAACACACTTTGCCATTTTGTTAGTTCGTAGTTTTATAATAATTATATTATTATAAAACTACATTTATAATAATTTATATTATTTTGAACTTACTAACATTAATAAAGTTTAATTTACCGATTTCCAGAGTTGCTGTGAAATTTGTAATTATTAAATAAAACTTAAATCTAATATTCAACAAGTTTTATTGAACTAATTACCGATTTGATAACGTTATATGTAAGAAATTTTGTAAGGCATTTATAAAAGGATAATTTCATATACTGTTTTAGGTTTAGCATTAAAATGACTTTTAACTTTATCACATACTAGTTGTATTTCACAAATAAGAACAAAACCCTATGCTTTAGAAAAGCCAGAACACTGAATAACGAAACTTAAAACCCATCGTAGTATGACTATTATTAACGTGTCTGCTAATTACAAGATTTAAATTTTCCAATAAGGCAAAATGATACATAAAAGAAAGTATAAAGTACTAAATATTGATCCCAGAGCTCGAAGTATGAAGTGATAAAATTATCTTTTTTAATTCAGCTCTCACCAGTGGTAACACAGAAGTAAGGGAAGTATATTACATAACACAAGAGAAACAGAAACACTAAATAATGAAATCTAAACTGTTAAGAATAAAACAAATAAACATATATAAGAATGGACTAGAACTAAATAACCTTCGCAGTAACACGTCAATGAGTTTGAAATGTTTCATAAAAGAAGAAAAAAGTAAAATCGCATTATAATTTGAACTTAAGGAAATATATCAAATTGTTTGTAGAAACAAGAATTAGGTAACAGGTGGTAAGTTTATTTTATAGGTTTATATTAAACTTATGGTAACTTATTTGACGTTATTTGCAATTGATGAATTTATACTAAAGTAAATTTTCACCCAAATAATATAATTTCGAGATCAATATTTTACCCAATACTCTACCTAGACGAAGTAAACACCTATTCAACAATTATATTTGATACTTAATGGATCGTTCTACTGCTACAAATCTTATATTTCTTTAATTATAAAGGTAACAATTTTACAAGTTCTTTAATTTAATTCAAATTTTAATAATTTTGTTTGTTTTCGATTACAATAAAAGCGTAAATATAAAATATATAGTTATACTGCTCTGAATTTTTTTGTCCCTTAATTAATAGTGAAAAATATTAAAGTATATGTAAAACCCAAATAGAAGAAAGAAATAAACAACACACAAACAAAATACAAAAGAATGCTTTTTCTTCTATTTGCTTGAATATTTTCTTCTTGCACCCAAAAACGTTTTATGCAGAATGCTGTGAAGATTCTCTCCTACTGCATACGTCAAGTTCTGAGTCGAATATCTATCTAGGATACATTTCAATAGTTATAACACAGAAGAGCTAAAAGTTGTGTGCGGAGTGAATGCTGCATAAATACTAAGGGGAAAGATTCTATGAAACACAATAGAAACTCAAATAGATTATGCCGATGGGACGCTGAAATGGGTTTTCTCTAGCAACGGGAGAAAAGGGGTTTAGCAAGAAATGTATGAGTGGGCTTTGCCTAAAAGCGTAACGGTTTGAAGAAATTTCTCTTTTATGGTATCTTCCTGTTCCCACATTAGTACATCTTTTTTCACCTCTCGGAAAACGTACATATTTACTATCCCCAGTTACACATTTTTAATTTTTTCACAAGATGTTGGCTTGTATACGAACTTCAAGAGGCATTCAACTTATACAGATTAATTTATGTAATATTCTATCCAAAGATTTTTGTCTCTATATTTCTTCTCAATTTATACATACATACATATATACATATATATCTGTATATATATATATATATATATATATATATATATATATATATATATATATATATATATATATATATATATATATATATATATATATATATATATATATATATATATATATATATATATATATATATATATATATACATATATATACATACATACATATATACATACATATATATATATATATACATATATACATACATATATATACATATATATATACATACATATATACATACATATATATACATACATATATATACATACATATATATATATATATATATATATACATATATATATATATATATATATATATATATACATATATATATATATATATATATATATATATATATATATATATATATATATATATATATATATATATAATATATATATATATATGCTGACATATATTTTAATTTGAAAAGCCAAGATAAATTTTTATTCACAACTACTTATAAACAGGCTAATAAATTGACTTAACACTTCCGTATTAATTTGACCTTCTATTTGGTTATTTGTCGCTTGATAAATCTAGACTTCAATAACAGATTTTCATTTTAATGATCTTATTTAAATTTCTATATAAAAGTATAAAATATTGTGATACATTCTTTTTAAATATCAGGGATTTAAAATATGAAAATTTCGTATTTATGGTGAGCGTTAGCAACTAGAGTTTTAATATCATGTTATTTTCATTGTGTACCAAATAAACAGGCTTGTTTATGCATTTAAAAATTATTTCTATTTATACAGTTTAACTTATAGCTTAATCTAGGCCTGGAAGTTTTGGATACTTGTCTACATTAGAATCTCAGAATACCCATTTTCCACAGAACATATTTTTTTTGCGAATATTGTATAGAGTTATAATAATGCCATATTTTATAAAGTATTATTTGAATAAAAGTTTGGTTTCATCTTATTTATAGTTTTGTTGGTAAAAATGTATGCATATTTTTTAACATATACGTAGTTATAGACAGTTCGAAATAATATATCAGTCATTTGTTTAGAAGATATTTCTGCCCATCGTGATATTTGTGTAGATTTAAATACGTAAGCAGACCTATAGTCTGTATTATGCACGTGCATGTGCTAATTGCTATGTCATACTTCGACTGATCTACTTTCAGAAAATTGTGCAATGTCATAAAGAAAATCTTAGAAATTACTGTATACCGAAATATGAAATGAAAATATGTAACACAATTTCGTAACGGCAAATTTTTAATGAAATGTTACTCTTTCCTGATTAGGTTTCAATTTTGTTTAAAATGATTTGATAGAATACATAAATCCGTTCCTTTACACAGTATGGAAAGTTGCTATAAAGGACATAGAGGCATCCAGCACCCAATTACAGACACACACACCTGTCTGTATATATATATATATATATATATATATATATATATATATATATATATATATATATATATATATATATATATATATATATATATATATATATATATATATATATATATATATATATATATATATATATATATATATATATATATATATATATATATATATATATATATATATATATATATATATATATATATATACATATATATATATATATATATATATATATATATATATATATATATATATACATATATATATATATATATATATATATATATATATATATATATATATATATATATATATATATATATACATATATATATATATATATATATATATATATATATATAATATATATATATATATATATATATATATATATATATATATATATATATATATATATATATATATATATATATATATATATATATATATATATATATATATATATATATATATATATATATATATATATATATATATATATATATATATATATATATGCAGAGAGACGACAAATAGAAAGAGATTTTCTTTTGATCTGGCTATGACTCAATACAGACATCAAAATACAAAACTTACCTTAGTTGTAATAACTAGAATTTTTTTTTCCTTTATGCTATATAAATCATAGTGCAAAGCTTATTGCTGTTTTCACATATAATCACTTTGATCATGTGATGAGTATGAATGCTTCATATAACTACAAATATATTATCAGTTTTATACATATGAGTTTAAATTTATGGAAATATGAGCAATTACATCAAAAAAGTTAAATAAAAAAATATTTGGCATGTTATTTCAATAACATAATTGTATATATGTTACGTTATTGAATTAGTAAAGTATGAGAATAACAAAATGATACAAATATATACTATTTGCAGTGGAGCTTATATTACCACTAAATTATGTTATTATTATTAGCCCATACTGATCTAAGTATAAAATATAATAATAACATTAAAATATTTTTGAATTAGAAATACTCTAGAAATATCCATTGTTAAAAAAGATCTCAAGGACATGTTATTTTCTGGAATTATAGCTTTCAATACCACCAAACGTAAAAAAAATATCGATTTGAATGGTCATACGAGATTTGCACTGATGCCAATATCTGTAGTTGCTGGACTCACTGGTGCATTTAGCTTTCACGGGGAACGCAATGATTGAAGTGGGTTTGGTTTGGAACAATATGGTTTTCTGTTTTGGTACAGAAGAGATAATGGGACCGGGACCTACTGCTTAAAGACGAAAAAGCTACGAAAATCCATTAAACCACTGGGATTCTAACCCGGCAATCGCAATGTCGAAAAGGAGCACTCTAACATCCTATGAGTGAAGTGGTAAATTTCAGCTTTTATTTTGAAAATGTATTATGTAATTCTTTTATTTTGCATTTAATTTTTTTTTCAAAAAACAAGAATCATTTTCCCCTAAAGTCAAAGAATTTTTAATTTATTGCTATATTTGTTTTAGTCCTTACTAACTTCGTCTCTGTCTTTGAGTAGCGTTAAAATCATTTTAATCCGTCCACTGTTCATTATGTGCCTTGTATTAATTATATAAAAATTTTAAAATTCGGATAAAATTTTAAATAGTCAAAATAAATATAATTAGGCAGCAATACACTGTTATTCACACCTAAAAGCAAAAAAAAATCTCTATTTCACAAATATCGTTTTTATTCTTATTATTATAAGTATTATCAGATTATGTCTGAAAACTACAGATTCCGTATGTTAGTTTTGCAATATATAGTATTGAATTATCAATGCTAGGGATTTGTAAAGTAAATTTAACGACACTCTGTACTTTGCCATCTGATTTGGCTTCATATTTTCTACTGCATTCAAAGACTGCACATGCATATTCTCTCTGTTGTTATAACAGTAGAAAAAAAATTCCACTATATTACAATTAGGTGGAAATTAGTAAAGTATAAGAACAACAAAATGACACATAGTAACATTAATATTTTAAAGGCTGAAGAATGAATGCGGGAAAATACTGTTTGCAGTGGAACTTATATTGTCACTAAATTATGTTATTATTATTAGCCCGTATTGATCTAAGTATAAAATATAATAATAACATTTTTTAAAAACTTTTAAATTAGAAGTATCCATTGCAGAACTTAAATTGGAATAGAAGATTATTTTAAAGTCACTTTCGGTCTATAAAATTATCTGTAATCTTTATTTTTATAATTTATATAATCATTTTAGAAATTAAAGAAAAGCATATAAAATAGAATAATAAATGAGTTTTTAAAATTTTTTTCCCAAACTAATATTATAATGCAGGTTGTTTTCTAAATAGTATACACAATTTATGAATTGCAACCAATACGATTTTTTAAGTACTAATGTATTAGATTAAATACATTAAAAAATAAAGATAATGACTATTAAATGAGGTAAAGTATTAACTCTTTTAAGATAAACAACAATGAATAATAATGTTAATGGGCATCAGTTATATTTCTGCTAGAAAAAAAACATCCACTAGAGGTTCAAACAGATGTTGATTGCTTTACATAAAATATGTATCTTTTCTATAAGATATAAAAAGATGAAAAGCTCATCATTTCACTGTAGGAAGATTTCCTATTGATATTGACAATGATTGGCTTTTCGCACTCTCTTGACAGGCCGTGGGTGTTTCGAGTTTCATGCACTGTGTATTTTTACGCCTTGAATATCGCATTCCGTCCAGATAGTTCTAAAATATATTGGTAAATCAGGCGAGAAAAAGCGCGGACAAAAAATGAATCGTTCCCCATTAGCACATCATAGTGGACTGTATTTAAAAAAACGGAGGGGGCTGTCTGCGAATCTTTTTTTCCCAACTGCATTCGAACTAATTTGAAACCAGTGCACGGATCTTCGGAAGTCATCGCCTGTATTATACGCCATTGGGTGGGGGAAAGCTCTGGGTCCCTCCCTTTTCAAAAAATCCATCATTCAACTTCAAAACGATAATTCAGTGTCCATTCGGGAATACCAAACTTCTTAACTTCCCTTCGGGGAGCTCTTTGCCCTTAAGGCATTCATTCTGCTAGATATACATGCCAGGGAATAAAAAGGAATACTTTACACACCTTGCATGCGCAATGAATATTCGATGACAAATGAGCTGACAGCGCCTCATGTGTCTATTGCCCCTTAAGGAGGCCCATGTTGTTTGACGGAAGGTCACTACATTTTGTCACACCTATAATTATAGGGATAAGGGACTGTGCATCATCCCGGGTTACTGAGAAGGCTGCTTAGCTAATATTTTTATTCACTTTCGAATTCAAATGCTAGTAAGGAACTTTTCTTTCTAATTTCAAAATGCGTAGTTTGGGATGGTATGTTATGCTTATTAGCTCTAAAATTTATGCAAAATATGATCTTAACAAGTAGTTATCTATGACAATCTTAAGCTGATAACGTTTGATATCTGTCTGATATAAATTTTGAAGCTGTCGTCTTTAAAACTTAATTAAAGTGATTTATAATTTTATATTGGATGTACTCCTATCCAGTAAAACTGGGAATCATATCCAATAAAATTGTCAGCTCTCAAATACATAAGTTTTATTTTCCATAGTATAAATTTATTTTGATGCGAAGAGAGAGGTAGTGATTAAAACTTGCGTCAACTGAAACCAATTTTTATTTTTATGTTTCTAGAGATGATGTTAAAGACTATATCGAAATGTTAGTATGTATCACTAGAGAAGAAATGATTAATAATTCATTTCCTAGATGAAATGAATGTTGAATTAATCAGCAGTTTACCAGATTAATGACATATAGTCTTAGTATTAAAGATACATACAATTTACATTCATATTTGACAGGGTAAAAGAAATGAGACCTCACTATGTTGTTATTTTTAATTGATATGGATAAGCATACAAATGTTTCTTTAGATCATAAAAAATCACTTAAGCAGTAATTAGTAATTTCTATACACATAACACATTCTGTAAATAAGGGAAATTAAAAATAGTACATACATACGTACATGAAACTGTACATACTGTTGATACATACAACTTTAATTCATATTGGACAGGGTAAAAGAAATGAGACCTCACTATATTGTTGTTTTTAATTGATCTTGATAAGCATAAAAATATTTCTTTAGATCATAAAAAATCACTTAAGCAGTAATTAATAATTTCTATACACATAACACATTCTGTAAATAAGGGAAAAGAAAAACTGTACATACTGTAGATACATACAACTTAAATTCATATTGGACAGGGTTAAAGAAAGAAGTCATCAATATGTTGTTATTTTTAATTCATCTTGATGAGCATAAAAATGTTTCTATAGATCATAAAAAATCACTTAAGTAGTCATTAATAATTTCTATACACATAACACATTCTGTAAATAAGGAAAATGAAAAACTGTACATACATACGTACATAAAACTGTACATACTGTAGATACATACAGCTTAAATTCATATTGGACTGGGTAAAAGAAATGAGACCTCGCGATATTGTTGTTTTTAATTGACCTTGATAAGTATACAAATGTTTGTTTGGATCATAAAAAATCACTTAAGTAGTCATTAATAATTTCTATACACATAACACATTCTGTAAATAAGGAAAATGAAAAACTGTACATACATACGTACATAAAACTGTACATACTGTAGATACATGCAACTTAAATTCATATTTAACAGGGTTAAAGAAATGAGTCATCACAATGTTGTTGTTTTTAATTAATCTTGATAAGCATACAAATGTATCTTTAGATCATAATAAACCACTTAAGCAGCAATTAGTAATTTCTATACACATAACACATTCTGTAAATAAGGGAAAAGAAAACTGTACATACATACGTACATAAAACTGTACATTCTGTAGATACATACAACTTTAATTCATATTGGACATTGTTAAAGAAATGAGTCATCTCTATGTTGTTGTTTTTAATTGATCTTGATAAGCATACAAATGTTTCTTTAGATCATAAAAAATCCCTTAATCACTAATTAATAATTTCTATACATAAAACACATGCTGAAAATAAGGGAAATGAAAAACTGTACAGTTTATTACAAAAATATTTACTCTATATAGTAAATATGAGTTTATATTTTACATCTTTAAAACATCAATATGTTTTTAGCATATACATTAGCTTGCATATATATACCTTCTAATTCCCACAGTAGACTAAACAAATAGCTTTATGTTGAAGTCATTTCGTAACTTTTCTTCCACTTACATCTATGTGAAACACATCCATTAACTTGTTATATAAAAGAAATAGACGTATCGAAAGCTATTACACTGAAGTATGTTGCAATAGGGAGGTATGTAAGCATATTCAATCTATGCCGCTAAGTCATCAGAAGAGAGATCTTAGATAAAAGTTGATGAAACTATCAATAATAAAGAGCTCGCTACGAGTTTTATACTTGAATTAATACCGAAAAGCAATTAAGGATTATTGAAACTGGCACAGAGTCATTTAAAATTAGTCAAACAAAAACTTCATTTGACAAATGAATGAGGTTTTAATGAGTAGTTAGTTACTTAATCTGACAAAATTATAGAACTCTGTAGTGTACTCAATAAGCAATTACAATGCTGTTCAAAACGTAAGGAATATGGTGAAAAAAAGGGATTACATGAAAACTAATTATTTAAAGTTAATGGATCTCACAATGGGGATAACAGGGAATAAAAAGAGATTCTATAAATATAACATAATTTCTCAGTAAATAGTTAAATAATACGAAGCAAAACAGAAGTATTTTTAAGAAAAAAAATTTCAACTGTCGAGTTTTATCAAGTATGGAATGTGATTATATTTGGTGGTAGTTTATGGCAAACAACGATGATTCATGCCAAGAATAAGAATATCTATAAAGGTTTGGAACATCTGCGCTCCCTTGAGAAAACACCCTGTTAACTCGGAAGAATCCTGACGAGGGTCAAGAAAGGAATGCCCATGCATCCCTCCATCATTCGAGTGCATGTTCAATAAAATTGCAGCTTGGTGTTTCCTCAGCGTTTTCTTTGTATCTTTTGAAAAATAATACCTTTTGTTATGGTACGTGAACTTGGAGATACTGAGTAATATAAAAAATGTAATTTCAACGCAATACATTTTATCTTAGTTCATTTCTTAGACTTTTAACACTAGTGTACTTAATGTACTATCTTTTGCAAACTGTTGAAAGTGTAAATTAAGGAAAACAGCTTTTTCTTATCTTCATATTTAAAGTTTAAAAAAATATACATAAGTGCTATAATTTACGTATTAAAAGGAGTTATTTGCTTTACTACCTCTCTAATATATGTCTTAACCCAATCTTGGGCTTGCAAGCCAGTGAAAAGAAAATTTTCGATATGATTACATAGAAAACCTCATTAAAGCATCAATAGCTGCACATTATGCCATATAAATGATATTTTAAAATACCCATGTCTTTTAGTTTTGTTGATATATGTAAGATTACCATAAGCAACTCGGTGAGAAAAGAATAACCATAGTGGTAAGTGTATTGACATTTCTAATTTACCAAAGACACACGGAAGCAAACATTCGTTTAAATTTCACATTTTATAGTCATTATCTATCTTGAATTTTAACTTGAATTTATAGGAAAGATTTACTGAAATATCACTAGCTATACAAATAACATTTTGTGGCCTAAATATTTTATATTTTATATTTATTATACCTTTTATATTTTAGTTTTGCTGATTTATTGTATGATTACTACAAGCAGCTCGATGAGAAAAAATTCCTAATGACAAACAACAGTCATAACGATAACAAAATATTCCTCAAATTTTTAAATTCGTTTTTATGACAAATTATATCAATGTTTTGTAACTCTATTTATATACGCATTGGTGCACCTGAATCATGAGTGAGTATTTTACTAATAATATCTACTTCTTAAATAGATATAATATAAAGCAGATATATATTTTTTAGATGCCACTTTAGAGCTGCGGTAGCTTAGTCGAAAAAGGCAACGCTCCCTTAACGGGAGAGTTGAGGGTTTGGAGCCCGAGGCGGCCTAAGATCCACCATGCTTGTTAAAGATGACTGGGCACTTAAAATATGTCACAAAAATGTCCTCCAAGTTCTAAATCAATACCTCTGGGGGTAGCAAGCCAAGAATATAGGTTTTCTTCTTGGTCCCTGATTCAATGTTACAAAGACTCGCTTGAGCAAAAGTCGTACTTTCACCATTGTAGTGCTCGTTCAAAACGAAAGGCGCACCCCTTTGTCTTAATACGAGTAACCTTCGGCTCATTCGTGCTTGGTTTGACCACGTGGCGTGAGTCAACAACAACAACAACAACAAATGTCATTTTAAGCTATGTGAAAAAATATTTTTCGTATATCAATGAAGGGAATTAATATTGTGTTCCTTAAAATGTTTTCTTTCTTTTTCCTTAAATGTTTATGAAAATTAGCTCAGATTTAAAATTTTATTAAAAGAATTTTCCGCGTAAAAAATGTAAAACATTGTCAAAGCCATTAAGTGTTATCACTACAGTAAACAGTAGTTATCGCTTTATTAGTAATGGTGAAAACGGATAATGTTCAAGGAACTTTTTCACATATAAAACATATTTTTCCGTTTTTCACGTTTCTCAACAATGACCTCAAACCTGCCAAGCAAGAAATAAAAAGTCCATATAGTGAAAACAAAAAATAGCCAAGCAGAAAGAACATAAGTTCCTTCACATCCAAACGCGTTTCTTAACGAAATCTAATACATAGTAGATTGCATTAGATACGCCCTTCAATTTCCACCCCTTAGGACTTTTTCAAAATGGGTACTTCCTCCCCCACGCATAATTCTTTGACCAAACAAGTCACATAGGCTTTTTGTGTGTGTAAATAACTTTTTTCTTTTACTTCGACTGGGAAGTGGGGGCCTTTATATGTCTTATTTGTTATTGCCGCTACCTTGGAAACAATCTAAACACTTAGGGAAAAGGAAAATTGTCTCTTTTCATTTTCGTACTTGAGACATTGGGCGAGAGTGGAATACTAAAAGAGAGAATACTTTCCTCTTTTTGCCTGTTCTTAAAAGTATTCCATGTAGAGATGAGGTTTTCCGTGGCATCAGAAACCAGGCGAAAAATTGGTCGAAAAGAAAAGCGCTCACTCTCTATTGAGAAAATCGGAGCGATAGCAGCGCGAACTTTCCGGCTGTTAAATTAAGTTTATTGCGTCATTAAAAATGGGAGGAAAAATACAACTTCAGCCTAAAATGCCATTATATTTTCCTTTGAGAGATTCGAATAGAGAGAGAAGGTATTTTGTATTTGGAAAAAGCTTAAGATATCAGAAGAGTAAATAAGAAATGTTTTTTGACGTGGTTCAAATTATAATAAAATATTTAGGATCTTCAAAACCATAAGTAAATTTAACAATTATTTAAGACTGAAAATATGGAAACTTTTTAACTCGTTATGGACAATTTTACTAATACACTATTTATATTTTTAAAACATTTTCTTTCTGGATGTTCTTCAATTAGAGTATAATAAAACTCACTAAATTTCAACTGAATAGATGAACTTGTAAAAAATCACTTATAGAAAAGTTTATATCAACGTGTTAATATGTGAAAAAATGTACTAGTTTTAAACAGGTTTGTCAAATCATAATGTAGTTCGAAGCAGAAAATGTGTGATTTTAAAATTCAATCTATACATTAACTGTATTGATACCACGATTTCGTTAAAAGTATATTGCGATTTTAACAAATTAATGAGCAGCGTCCCTTTTAAAGAACAACTGAAAAATACCTTGTTGATATTTCATGTTTTATATGAACAACGTTTTCGTACCTGATAAATTAGGGAGCAATTCCATAAGAAATTTACTAATTTTAATTTTATTTTTACTAAATTTACTAATTTACTATTAATTATAATTTTGCAATTTATATGTGACACTTTATCACTTTTTAAGCCTCGCATCTAAATTTATTCTATAAGAATGCGAATCGATTGAAATCATGACAAAGGACTTAATCTATTATAAAGCGTCACTTTTCTGAACGCTTATATGAATATATATATATATATATACATATATATATACATATATATATATATACATATATATACATATACATATATATACATATATATACATATACATATATATACATATATATACATATATATACATATATATACATATACATATACATACATACATATATATATATATATATATATATATATATATATATATGATTCTAAACGAACCTCTTATTTTGAAGTTTTTATATATACCACCCAATGATGTTTTATTGTTACCTAATGTTACTAAATGGTGTTACTTATAATTACAGCTGATAACTAGCACAATGCACTTAATATTTGACGTCCTTTACATTTTACATTTGTTTTACTCTGTGCAGTAATAACTTAGATTTAAGATATTCATCCATATATATTCCGAAAATATGATTTTAATTTTGACTGGCTAAAACTTAGTTGTAAGTTAGTTAAACTTAGTTAGGACTAATGAGGTTAAAATGCTGTTATATATTCCTTTGAAAGAGATTAGTATAGAGGATAGAGGCATTTTTTATTGTAAAATGGGTTAAGGTATCTTATAATTAAATAAAAATTCTTTATTTAAAATAGTAAAATGGCAATACAATATTAAAATTCTCTAAAACATTGACTATCTTTAAAAAGTTTTAACAACCGAAATGCGTAAGGAAATATTTTTCACCTGTAGGTCAGTTATTAGTTTAATGCGTCCTTAAAAATCGGATGAAAATTAAAAATGGAATATTTCATGTCGTTAGATTTGCATTTCTAAGTTGAATTTTTATTTCAGATTTCAATACAGAAAGAAGACATTTTGTTTTGTAAAAACTGCAAAGTTATTAAAATAATTAAGATTATTTTCTTTTTTACATTTCACTTAATGAAGTATATCTAAAGAGATACATAGAGAAAAAATATGTTGAATATACCCTTATAAAAATTAAAATATAAATATGCTTACAACTTTAATACTTTATTATAAAAAACTATACAATAATTATAGACATCTTTATTCAAGCTGATAACAGAGCTGCATTTTGAAAATGTATAATATAAACAACAAATTTTGAAGTTCATATTCAGCATATTTCCTTTCATAACCATCTTCTAATAAACTTGATACGTGCCTTTTTAAAAATTACGTCTGAAGAATTTGTCTAAGGCTGAATTATTGTCATTCTAGAAACTCGGTAATTATAGATTAAGAGAGGATGTTTGTCAAAACTTTAAGAGGTTTACTTCTATCACTACAGAAACTATTTCTTTGAAAATAAATTATTTTTCAGAAAAAAAACTGTTAAACCACTAATTTGAAAATGCTTTGATTGGTATTCTACACAGACAATACACAATTATCTCATTTGCTATAAAAAATAGGACTTTGTAGCAGCTTTTTTGACCTTTTCAGAATAATTACGACACTCTAGTCTAACCATCAATTGTCTGTGAAGAAAACACTTGAAGACAATTTTCTTCTTGAAAGTTAATCTCATTGATTGCTCATCTGAACCATTCTATTCTCTTACACATCAAATTTTGCAACTTTATCTAATTATGTTATCACGTATCATTAAAAATATTGTAGTCTTTCTGACCTTTTCTCAGACATTACGCGGGATTTTCAATGGCATTTTTCCTTTTCTTCTTAAAGTTTAAATGAATGCTTTTGATAAGAAGTTTTATTCAGAGATCTTCTTAGTTAAAATTGTTATGTGAAAGAAAATATTTTAGGAATATTTTTCAATAATGGTACAGAGTAAAGAATTTATAATTAACAGGTACAAAAATAATTAATATTTTACTTACCTATTATAACTATTTTTCCATAAATATATACCTAAAAACATATTACATTTAAAGTAATTTGTTTATCAAACAATAAAATTTATATTTGAGAGTCCAATATCACTTTATATGTAGTGATAAATTAAGATGTTAAGGTAACATTTTAATATAATACCTCTTATAAAAAATTAATATTTTATGTCTGTGAAATAAAGTTGCATTAATTAGTGTCCACAATTGTTAAACATATTAATTAATTATATGGCGTAATTATATAATTAATTATATAATTAATTATATCATATTAATTAATTAATATAAATTTATATGGCAGTTGAGATTATTTTTTGACCTCCTTACGTACCCCTCCTTACGTAGTACGTAAAACTAATTACGTATTTTTATAATTTAAACGCATAAAACAAATTATTAATGGATATTATTTTCTTTTTTATTGTTGAGAGGGCATATCACTCCAAAGAAATGTTGTAATTAAGTATTGCATAGTAATCAAATAAGTAGAAATAATTTAATTACAACACTCAAACAAAAAGAATCCTTAATCGCTTTTTCGTGACGAAGTAATAAATGTTTTATCTATTTTAAAACACAGTCTACATAAATACCTAATAAATCACTCCTTATCATTTTAAATTAGAAATGAATCAATTTACAGAGCTTAATACAACACAGTACCAGTGTTCAAACAACAAACATCGATTATCCTGCATACGTAAAAACTCAATTTTCAAACTACGACAAACGATTTAATGCTACCTGCATTTTAAATGCATTTAACTTTTCTATTTCTGTTGCTATATGTTGCTTGAAAAACGTGGTGTATGACACTTGGAAAAGGAAAGATGTATGATTTATCGAAGTCCTTTCAATCAGAGACCTTCTCAAACACGTCCCTGTCAAGACTCCCGACAGGTGCGAGCAATCTTTCAGTGTTCTATCAGATGATAATGCAGTCAGTTCACGTGATTAATTGTCTGTTCTTTTATCGCACTTCGCGAAACTAGCTTAATTTGATGAGCACAGTGGAAAAGTGAAATCCATTTAGTTCGACTTCCTGCCGGTATTTTCTTTCTCTTACATTTATTTAAGTATGTAATGATGGTGACACAATCCACATATTGAGCTTTAGCATTGTGTAATTCAGTTTATTTAAAAGGACATTGTGCCATTTGAACCAAAAATTGTTCCTGATGGCAATTCTACTGTGATTTGTCATAAAATAAAATATTTTCTTCATTTAGAATAAATAGTTTACAAGTTCTTTAACAAGACTCACACTTAAAAACTTATTAAGTTTTGTAATTTCATGTAATATATATTTAAAAAATAAATGCATTTATACATCATTTATACATTAAAAGAATAAAATAATAAATTTAGAAATATTTAAATTAAAGGTTTGATTTTTATATCAAAATGACTGTAATTCCGTTTTATTATTTGTGAAAATCTATAAAATTATTATAAGAAATGTAGTTTATTTTACAGAATGATATATCATTTTTAAAATATTGAATTTCTTAAGAGATTTTAAATGGTTTTGATTTTAAAATCTTAAATGAAATCGGAGATTTAGGTTTAGCATGAATATTTCAAAAGCCATAATATGGGTAAATAAATTTAGTTTTTATATTTGTTGTGGATGCTTTACATTTTTACATATATTTCCTGAAAAAATAAAATTAAATAATACTTTTTATTTAAATTTTGTTAAAAAATTGTAAAAAAATATTTTTAAACGAGTAGAAAATTTTATTTTTAATATGAATCAAAATAATGCTTTTTATAAAGAAACATTTTTGTTAGAAAGTCCAATGTTACTAATTTAAGCTTTTCCTTCCTTCGTAATTATTAATAAGTTTCATTAATAAGTATTTTACATTAAAATAGTTCGTAGTTTAAAATTTATTAGTTATGTATGGATTCAAGTAGTGATTAAATGTATTACAAGCAAACCATTTTTTGCCAGTAGAATACATTAAGACATTAAAATAAAACTTAGATGTATTAAGTGTATTCACAGAAAATATGAACAAAATCAATAGTAATAAAAAAAACATTTATGATGTATGAAATATCTATAAGAGGTTTTTTAATATATAATTGACAAATTATGCTTCAGAAAATATGAGAGATTTTTATGACAATTTTTTTTTAAATTTTAATTTAAGTGGAGTAAATCTTTAATACATTGCAAGAGAATATTACAGTTAACAATGTACATGGAGGTATTCTAATATCTATAAAATGTAAATAATTTCATCTAAAAAACCTTATTATTTGTAATAATTGTATTTAAACTCATATTTGCATGAATTAAAGAATGATGGATGTTGGAAAAACAATTTTACTTCTTCCACAAAATTATATTTCACATTTCAGCTTCATAGAAAAAACGTTTTTTTAACCGAATTTTGCTTAGCTGAAAGTTAACTGTCGCCTTAAACATATGTAACACCATAATAAGAGAAAGAAAATGAACAAAAGAACAAAACAAAAATGTTTTATGATAAAAGAAAAAGCTTGGAATTTTTATTTAAAAATAATCTATTACAATAAAATTTTCGAGCTTAATTAAAACACCACAATCTCCACATTCAATTATATCACTTCATAATTCAGTTTATTTAAGTGAACTGCTGAATGCTAGCTTATGTCATCGGTAAAAGTTTTCCTGATATCTTAGAAGATTGAATATCATTAATGCTTTCTTTTTTAATTCTTTCTTCCTATCTAAATATAGGGATTTATAAGGAGTGTAATATGATTGATGATTGTCTTTTTTATACAGTGAGATTGACTATTTCTGTTCTAGCTCTGCAAATTTGGGATTCTTCCTAGATTGCGTGGGTCGAGAAATTTGCATATGACAGGTGTATAAATGTTATAAATTATCAAGACGTGCTGTAATTCAATGTATATTATTAATGTTAGCATGCGATTACTTTCTGTGGTTAAAATTATTTATTCTCGTCAAGCATGTTATATAGATTAGTATACATTATATATTCAATTAATTTTCATATGCACAGAACCCCCAGTGAGTTCGGAATTGATATTAATTATCACGATAGATAACATTTTTACCATTATATATCACATGTTTAATGTAAAACATATTATTCCTTTGTATAATAAACCCTGTAAATTTTTCTTCTTGTTTAAACCAATAAGATTTACTGTACACACACACACACACACACACACACACACACACACACATATATATATATATATATATATATATATATATATATATATATATATATATATATATATATATATATATATATATATATATATATATATATATATATATATATATATATATATATATATATATATATATATACATATATATATATATACATATATATAAATATACATATATATATATATATATATATATATATATATATATATACATATATATATATATATATATATATATATATATATATATATATATATATATATATATATATATATATATATATATATATATATATATATATATATATATATATATATATATATATATATATATATATATATATATATATATATATATATATATATATATATATATATATATTGTTTCCATTAAAATGTTAGGGATTGGATTTCCAATGTTGAACGTCATTTAATAGTTAAACTATCAAAAGAAGAAATTAATAAAATTTGCATGCAGAACATAAAAATTGTTTAAATTATTATTTTACATTTGAATTAATTTTAAATTTATAATAATAATAATTTAGGTTTAAATTTGTTTTTAGAAATAATCGCTTTTAAAGTTTTTTCTCAGAGTAAAATTTTCATTACTATTCTTTATAATATTTATAGAATACATTTCTTGCTGTTTTATTTTCAAAAGAAATAACTGTTGCAGTATTTAAAAGTAAATCATGCATTTAGGTCTAATAAATATTATTTCAATCGAAATGGGGTATTTGATTATATAAGGCATTTGCCTCTGCAATGCCTCCTCATTTTTAAACTTTTTTTTGTATGGTAGCACAATGCAGGTGGTCGATATTTCCCCCTAAGGGGGTACATAACTGAAATATGGTGATTTCCATTTTCATCATCTACTGAAATTTTTCTACTTTCATCCCCTTTTCACCATCATTCTTTGCCTTCCTAATGCACAACGCTGGGGAGCCTGTCCACTTTCATTCCTTGGCCTCTAAGCTATCTTTTCCCCCTTCCTTTTGCACTGAGCTCTCCCCTCTTATCTAAAGGGGGATGACGGCCACTACTATAGGAAACTACTATGAGGGACGTCACAACTTCGTATGAATACAAATGTTGAGGAACCATGGCTCAGTGTTAACTTTAAGGAAGAGAACCAAAAAAAATCTTGAGCCTTATTATTTAGCTGAAAATTCATTAAACTCTTATGATAATTAGGATATTGCGTAATTAATTATAAAGAAACAAATAATATTAGAATTTTACAATAGAAAATGTGTTGTTGTTTCTGATGCCACTTGGACAAACCAAGTACGATTCAGCCGTATTCCACTTGTATTAAGGCAAAGGAGTGCACCTTTCGTTTTAAGGAGCAACTTTAAGGTGAAAAACGACTTTGCTCAAGTGGGTCCTCGTAATTTTGAAGCAAAAACCAAGCAGAAGACCCATAGACTTAGCCTGCCACCCCTAGAGGTATTGATTAAGAACATGGATTGTGACCACGAACCTATTTTAAGTGTCTCTTTAACCCCTTCCGGTAAAATGATGAGTCTAGCTTGTCATTAGTTTTTCATTCCATACCGCACAAGGAAGAGCTACACTCGTCATGCGATTAAAGTTACTGTTAAATATGATAATTAATTTAGTTTAAAATTTCTAGTGTGCTGAATTTGGCAACACTTTTATCACTTGTGAAAATCACAAGTCACTATTGCATATTGTTTACTTAGAATTTCTTGGTACGAGTCATTGCCAAATTAATGAGTCAGAATAAAAGAAAACCTACTAAGAAATGCATATAATAAGTGTGTTACAAGAATCAAATTAAAAGTGAGACTACTTGGCGGTGTAAACAATTAAGAATTCCTTTGCACTTTGTTTTGAAAAGTACCGCTAGCTTGAAGACTATTATCTGTATACCTTATTAATGTTTTGCTTTGATATTTTCTTAATTTTACAGTTTCTGAAATTATTTAATACTATGTAAAATGTGGATTTTAATTAAGAATATGTAAGAATTGTAAAATGAAACAAGTTTTTTAAATAAAAATTAAATGGTTATTTCATGCATAGTTTTTCATTATTAAATCATACCGGGAGGGGTTAAAGAACACGGTGGATCGTTAGGCGGGCTCGGGTTTCGAATCCACAACCTCTCAGTTACAAGACAGTTGTCTTTGCAGCGCTCGTACTTAATTTTAATTTATATAACGTCATTCTTATTTATAATTATAACTTATTGCAAACGGTTCAATTTGATATTTAGCAGCAGGACAGTAATCGAAGGGAAAAGAGAGAGGGTCTCTAAGGACTAAATGGTCATAACCCCCCTAAATTCTGGATTTTATTTTATTCCAATTTCACAGTGAAATAAAAGTACATTTACAAATGTAAAATTTTTAATATGCACACTTAATTAAAACTTAATTTTTTAAATCTCTATCTACTTTTTTTAAATTTCGATGGTTTGATCCAAACTATAACTTATTGCAAACGGTTCAATTTGATTTTTAGTAGCAGGACAGTAGCCGAAGGGGAAAAGAGAGAGGGTCTCTAAGGACTAAATGGTCATAACCCCCCCTAAATTCTGGATTTTATTTTATTCCAATTTCACAGTGAAATAAAAGTACATTTACAAATGTAAAATTTTTAATATGCACACTTAATTAAAACTTATTTTTTTTAAATCTCTATCTACTTTTTTTAAATTTCGATGGTTTGATCCAAACTATAACTTATTGCAAACGGTTCAATTTGATTTTTAGTAGCAGGACAGTAGCCGAAGGGGAAAAGAGAGAGGGTCTCTAAGGACTAAATGGTCATAACCCCCCTAAATTCTGGATTTTATTTTATTCCAATTTCACAGTGAAATAAAAGTACATTTACAAATGTAAAATTTTTAATATGCACACTTAATTAAAACTTAATTTTTTAAATCTCTATCTACTTTTTTTAAATTTCGATGGTTTGATCCAAACTATAACTTATTGCAAACGGTTCAATTTGATTTTTAGTAGCAGGACAGTAGCCGAAGGGGAAAAGAGAGAGGGTCTCTAAGGACTAAATGGTCATAACCCCCCTAAATTCTGGATTTTATTTTATTCCAATTTCACAGTGAAATAAAAGTACATTTACAAATGTAAAATTTTTAATATGCACACTTAATTAAAACTTATTTTTTTAAATCTCTATCTACTTTTTTTTAAATTTCGATGGTTTGATCCAAACTATAACTTATTGCAAACGGTTCAATTTGATTTTTAGTAGCAGGACAGTAGCCGAAGGGGAAAAGAGAGAGGGTCTCTAAGGACTAAATGGTCATAACCCCCCTAAATTCTGGATTTTATTTTATTCCAATTTCACAGTGAAATAAAAGTACATTTACAAATGTAAAATTTTTAATATGCACACTTAATTAAAACTTATTTTTTTAAATCTCTATCTACTTTTTTTAAATTTCGATGGTTTGATCCAAACTATAACTTATTGCAAACGGTTCAATTTGATTTTTAGTAGCAGGACAGTAGCCGAAGGGGAAAAGAGAGAGGGTCTCTAAGGACTAAATGGTCATAACCCCCCTAAATTCTGGATTTTATTTTATTCCAATTTCACAGTGAAATAAAAGTACATTTACAAATGTAAAAATTTTAATATGCACACTTAATTAAAACTTATTTTTTTAAATCTCTATCTACTTTTTTTAAATTTCGATGGTTTGATCCAAACTATAACTTATTGCAAACGGTTCAATTTGATTTTTAGTAGCAGGACAGTAGCCGAAGGGGAAAAGAGAGAGGGTCTCTAAGGACTAAATGGTCATAACCCCCCTAAATTCTGGATTTTCTTTTATTCCAAATTCACAGTGAAATAAAAGTACATTTACAAATGTAAAATTTTTAATATGCACACTTAATTAAAACTTAATTTTTTAAATCTCTATCTACTTTTTTTAAATTTCGATGGTTTGATCCAAACTATAACTTATTGCAAACGGTTCAATTTGATTTTTAGTAGCAGGACAGTAGCCGAAGGGGAAAAGAGAGAGGGTCTCTAAGGACTAAATGGTCATAACCCCCCTAAATTCTGGATTTTATTTTATTCCAATTTCACAGTGAAATAAAAGTACATTTACAAATGTAAAATTTTTAATATGCACACTTAATTAAAACTTATTTTTTTAAATCTCTATCTACTTTTTTTAAATTTCGATGGTGTGATCCAAACTATAACTTATTGCAAACGGTTCAATTTGATTTTTAGTAGCAGGACAGTAGCCGAAGGGGAAAAGAGAGAGGGTCTCTAAGGACTAAATGGTCATAACCCCCCTAAATTCTGGATTTTATTTTATTCCAATTTCACAGTGAAATAAAAGTACATTTACAAATGTAAAAATTTTAATATGCACACTTAATTAAAACTTATTTTTTTAAATCTCTATCTACTTTTTTTAAATTTCGATGGTTTGATCCAAACTATAACTTATTGCAAACGGTTCAATTTGATTTTTAGTAGCAGGACAGTAGCCGAAGGGGAAAAGAGAGAGGGTCTCTAAGGACTAAATGGTCATAACCCCCTAAATTCTGGATTTTATTTTATTCCAATTTCACAGTGAAATAAAAGTACATTTACAAATGTAAAAATTTTAATATGCACACTTAATTAAAACTTATTTTTTTAAATCTCTATCTACTTTTTTTAAATTTCGATGGTTTGATCCAAACTATAACTTATTGCAAACGGTTCAATTTGATTTTTAGTAGCAGGACAGTAGCCGAAGGGGAAAAGAGAGAGGGTCTCTAAGGACTAAATGGTCATAACCCCCTAAATTCTGGATTTTATTTTATTCCAATTTCACAGTGAAATAAAAGTACATTTACAAATGTAAAATTTTTAATATGCACACTTAATTAAAACTTAATTTTTTAAATCTCTATCTACTTTTTTTAAATTTCGATGGTGTGATCCAAACTATAACTTATTGCAAACGGTTCAATTTGATTTTTAGTAGCAGGACAGTAGCCGAAGGGGAAAAGAGAGAGGGTCTCTAAGGACTAAATGGTCATAACCCCCCTAAATTCTGGATTTTATTTTATTCCAATTTCACAGTGAAATAAAAGTACATTTACAAATGTAAAATTTTTAATATGCACACTTAATTAAAACTTATTTTTTTAAATCTCTATCTACTTTTTTTAAATTTCGATGGTTTGATCCAAACTATAACTTATTGCAAACGGTTCAATTTGATTTTTAGTAGCAGGACAGTAGCCGAAGGGGAAAAAGAGAGAGGGTCTCTAAGGACTAAATGGTCATAACCCCCCTAAATTCTGGATTTTCTTTTATTCCAAATTCACAGTGAAATAAAAGTACATTTACAAATGTAAAATTTTTAATATGCACACTTAATTAAAACTTAATTTTTTAAATCTCTATCTACTTTTTTTAAATTTCGATGGTTTGATCCAAACTATAACTTATTGCAAACGGTTCAATTTGATTTTTAGTAGCAGGACAGTAGCCGAAGGGGAAAAGAGAGAGGGTCTCTAAGGACTAAATGGTCATAACCCCCCTAAATTCTGGATTTTATTTTATTCCAATTTCACAGTGAAATAAAAGTACATTTACAAATGTAAAATTTTTAATATGCACACTTAATTAAAACTTATTTTTTTAAATCTCTATCTACTTTTTTTAAATTTCGATGGTGTGATCCAAACTATAACTTATTGCAAACGGTTCAATTTGATTTTTAGTAGCAGGACAGTAGCTGAAGGGGAAAAAGAGAGAGGGTCTCTAAGGACTAAATGGTCATAACCCCCTAAATTCTGGATTTTATTTTATTCCAATTTCACAGTGAAATAAAAGTACATTTACAAATGTAAAAATTTTAATATGCACACTTAATTAAAACTTATTTTTTTAAATCTCTATCTACTTTTTTTAAATTTCGATGGTTTGATCCAAACTATAACTTATTGCAAACGGTTCAATTTGATTTTTAGTAGCAGGACAGTAGCCGAAGGATAAAAGAGAGAGGGTCTCTAAGGACTAAATGGTCATAACCCCCCTAAATTCTGGATTTTATTTTATTCCAATTTCACAGTGAAATAAAAGTACATTTACAAATGTAAAATTTTTAATATGCACACTTAATTAAAACTTATTTTTTTAAATCTCTATCTACTTTTTTTAAATTTCGATGGTGTGATCCAAACTATAACTTATTGCAAACGGTTCAATTTGATTTTTAGTAGCAGGACAGTAGCCGAAGGGGAAAAGAGAGAGGGTCTCTAAGGACTAAATGGTCATAACCCCCCTAAATTCTGGATTTTATTTTATTCCAATTTCACAGTGAAATAAAAGTACATTTACAAATGTAAAATTTTTAATATGCACACTTAATTAAAACTTATTTTTTTAAATCTCTATCTACTTTTTTTAAATTTCGATGGTTTGATCCAAACTATAACTTATTGCAAACGGTTCAATTTGATTTTTAGTAGCAGGACAGTAGCCGAAGGGGAAAAGAGAGAGGGTCTCTAAGGACTAAATGGTCATAACCCCCCTAAATTCTGGATTTTATTTTATTCCAATTTCACAGTGAAATAAAAGTACATTTACAAATGTAAAATTTTTAATATGCACACTTAATTAAAACTTATTTTTTTAAATCTCTATCTACTTTTTTTAAATTTCGATGGTTTGATCCAAACTATAACTTATTGCAAACGGTTCAATTTGATTTTTAGTAGCAGGACAGTAGCCGAAGGGGAAAAGAGAGAGGGTCTCTAAGGACTAAATGGTCATAACCCCCCTAAATTCTGGATTTTATTTTATTCCAATTTCACAGTGAAATAAAAGTACATTTACAAATGTAAAATTTTTAATATGCACACTTAATTAAAACTTAATTTTTTAAATCTCTATCTACTTTTTTTAAATTTCGATGGTTTGATCCAAACTATAACTTATTGCAAACGGTTCAATTTGATTTTTAGTAGCAGGACAGTAGCCGAAGGATAAAAGAGAGAGGGTCTCTAAGGACTAAATGGTCATAACCCCCCTAAATTCTGGATTTTCTTTTATTCCAATTTCACAGTGAAATAAAAGTACATTTACAAATGCAAAATTTTTAATATGCACACTTAATTAAAACTTAATTTTTTAAATCTCTATCTACTTTTTTTAAATTTCGATGGTTTGATCCAAACTATAACTTATTGCAAACGGTTCAATTTGATTTTTAGTAGCAGGACAGTAGCCGAAGGATAAAAGAGAGAGGGTTTCTAAGGACTAAATGGTCATAACCCCCCTAAATTCTGGATTTTCTTTTATTCCAAATTCACAGTGAAATAAAAGTACATTTACAAGTGTTAAAGTTTTAATATGCACACTTAATTAAAACTTATTTTTTTAAATCTCTATCTACATTTTTTAATTTCGATGGTTTGATCGAAATTATTTTATATAGTTTCTGAATCATATTCAGAATTTTGCAAATAATTTTAAACATGTATTATACATGATATTTAATATTTTTTTAATTTTTAACTGTATTATTAATTCAAAATTTGATATTTTTATTTTAAAAGTAATGAAAAATATTGTCGGCTTAGTACAGTTTGAGTCCCCTCCCCCACAAATAAAACTAAATTCTGGTTACGATCATGAATGGTAAAATAAGCAATGTAAATAGTAAAATTGAATAATTTATAATACACCATCTCACCAAACCTATCCACCTTAGAGGATGGAAATGGACAATTTTCATCTCAGGATAGAATGGCTTTCTTCACAGGTTTTCTCTAAACACTTAATCTCATGTCCAAGGTATGAAAGTATGAACAAGTTAATACTGTAAAAAGAGGAACAGGTGAATATTCTCCCAGATCAGAAATACATACAAAACCTACTCCTGTATCTAATACAATGTGTTTTTCTGGAAAGCCCTATAAGCTAAACAATATATCCTATGATTCCCACGATTGGTTACACTGATTAAAAACTTAAAACTTGAGCTTACATTACGTGAGATCTATAGCCGCAAAATGAAAACTCTTTAGCTTATATAAATATTCCAGTTTTTAAAATAGATTGAAGAAACTACATTACAGTGGTAGTGTTACTAGCTTTATAAACCTCAATTCTTTTAAGAAAAATGTATAAGTCAGCAGAATATGACCTCTTTTAAAAATTACCTTCAAAAATTGATATATATATATTTATTTAAAATTTTTTACGCGTATATTGTGTTATACAAAATTAATTGGGGTTCTTAGCAATATTATATAATTTTTACATTCATTAAAGTGATATGGCAAAAAATTACTATAAATCTATACAATTTTTATACAGAACAGTATAAAACTGCATTTATTGAGCACTTATTATTAACTCAATGTCTCATTAAATCTGAACACCCAAAAATAATAAAAAAACATCTCAATTTTTATCGCTAAAAAGCGGAAGCAGGAAGAAGTCCGAAAGTATTCATTAGAAACTTTGGAAGATGCAAAATTCTTGCTTTGCTAAAGAATTCTTGTTATTTGAGAATTTTATACCTGCATTGCTTTTATTACTACAGACATGAACTGTTATCATTCCCTCAGTACACCTTTCGCTGCTGCCCCCGAATATAGGGTGATTAATAACAAGAATTATATTACCGTTTAATGATGCCAGGAGGTGTGTAAAAATCAACCCTATAGTTTCTGCTATGTGTGCAGGGATTTGAGTTTAAGAGGGCAACAAAAATTTTTTTTAATTTTTTATAGATTTTATTTTGATTGTAAAGCGACGAGTATAAGGATTGTGATCCAAAGTGTTGCTGTATTACTTGTTTCTGTGGCTTGAAACAATGACTCAAATATACACATAAATCAGTATTCTATTGCTGATTCTATGGTTTGGCCCAACCTCGCTGCTATATCAACAGATGGTAACTTTTGAATGACTTTTATCTTCAGTCTGTTAAGTAAGTATATAATTCAGTATATAAATATCCCTTCAGTTGTAAGAACAGTTCCGCAAAACGGAACTTTACCAATACCAGTACTGCTCAAAACCTAAACTCTGGAGTCACAAAAGGGATTTGGAAGACTATAAGTAATATCCTAGATCGTCAAAGTCAACTGATCCAATGGAGAATCGAAATGAAGTCGACGATGGCTGAATGTGCAGGGTGCTGCTCTTCGGAACCGGAGTTCATGGGTTAGAATTCCATTGCTAGTTTGGATATTCGTAGTCATTTCGAATCTAATTTAAGCATTAGATATATTTCGCATTAGCCCCCGTGTTGCAAAAATTGGTGTACCAAATCAACCAACCATCTTGGTGAAACCATGAAGTGCGTAATTTATTGAAAGTTGGCATGCTACTTGATTTCAACAAACAACGTAGCATGTGGTTTCTCTGGAAGTTTTCTGTGATTGTCATGTAGTGCACTCATAACAAGAAGAAATGACAGGTTCTTTTGAACAATGTGTACCTGAGAAGTTTTGTATTATACTCGAAAAGTACTCCTGTGAGGCAGATAGCTCACGAAGAACATGCTTTCATCAAAGCAGGAGAGTTCGCTTGTGCATTTCCAGTTTTAAAACAAAGTAAATGGCCATTAAAGATCAAACCTGTTTCAGTCATCCTACAAGCGTATGGACTATCAATATGTAATGCCCTTGGATGACCTAGATTTATTGACTTGGATATTATGAGCAAAAGGGTGTTTTTTTGTCAATTTTGTGTCCTTTCTTGCATATTTTCGGATATTCCGAAACATCGCGTGACGAATGTTTTTAAGAGAATATAGAAAATAAAATTATTTTCTATAAAAAGTGTTTTCTTAGTAAAAGCATTCCCTGCATAGGACTATATAATGAATCTGTAATATTTGTGAAAACAATCGGATTAAAAATTCTTTACACTTTTAGCTTATGACTAACTTTAAATAATGTTTACTTTAGTTGAATATTTAATGGCATTTATTAGAATAAAATACGTAACATTTTACATGAAACACAAATAAGCAATTACTATTAAAAACTAAAATCATCCCATCAAAACTGCCCTTACTGGGAAAAAAAAAGCTCCTTTCACATTTAATCTATATTTGAGCAGCACTGCTTATAAAGGGGGTAATAAAATCCTTTTTTAACGTCAACGGATATTAAATAAAACCAATAATATTATAAAAAATGTTAATTTTTAATAATACTATATTTTACTGTTTAAATTCAACGTTAAAGTTAGAATTTAATTGTGACAAAAATGATTTCGAGTCATTTATGTTATTGTTAAAATATGGTATTATTGGTTGTTTTTAGTTTACTAAAAGAACTTTGAAACACTTCTGCTTAATGAAATTTATTGAAAATGTTTAATAAGTAATGTTTTCTTTCCATAAAACAAACAAATAAATAATGACGAATTTTAATGAATCCACAACACTCGATTTTAAAGGAAAGAAGGCGGTAAAATATTTGAAACTAAATTACGAAGAGATAAATAAGCGTAAAATGATAGAGAAACGTAAAAATATAGTTATCATCCTATTAAAAAGATAGCAGTTGTTTTTATTGATTGAACTAGGAGTATTTAAATATTTAATCTCGTTAATTTTCACGTAGTATGAAGATTTTATGTATAATTACATCATTCCTATTTTATTATTAGATCTTATAAAGTTAGTATATTTTTAAAATGACAAAATGAAATTTGTTTGAAATTTAGCTAAGAATTTTAAATAAAATGATTTCTTTAAGCTAATTTTATGTAGCTATTAACTAAAGGTAATTAATTTCAAGTTAATATCTATTAAACGAAGCTTTACACTTAATATTAAATAATAGATTTTGCCGATGAAAGTGTACGCATCATTAATAACATATCCATCCGTAAAAAGTAAAAAAAATATTAAATGACTTTGAATATATAATTTACATTTCGAATTATGTTTGATTATATGTCCAATTATTTTCCACTCTCTATGAAATTATTTCTTTTAAGTATCCATAGCATAAAAGCATAATGACTGCCCGATCTGATAAAGCTTTTCCCTCAGTATTGGTCCGTTTGGCAAGTGACTTAAAAAGATAAGTATTGTAGAATTAAACTTAATGGCTTTTCTTCACAGAAAATATTTGAAGCATATTATATTAGTCTTAAATGAACCATTGAAATGAAAATAAAAATTATTATTTCTGTCAATATTGCCTCTATGAAACAAAGGTATTGTTTTACTTATATTTCACATCGAATTTCACTATTGAAGCTAATAATAAAATCATTCCAAACCTCTACTTTTTCTTAATACAATAATATTCGTTATTATGATATATTATTTATTAATGTAATTAAATATTACCATTTAAATGTTTATAAAATTTTGAATTTGTTTCAAATTATAATGATTTTAAAATTCGCATTAAAATTTACTTGAAGATTTTATTTTGCTCAAAAAGCTTTAAGATAATTCTATAAATATAACAGTTTATAATGTATGTTAATTGATGTTATATATCAAGAAATACAAAAGTATTTAATTTCACAAGTTGATGGAGTACATAACGCTTCATTTGAAAGGAAATTGGGAGGAAAATAATTATTTTTTTGCGAAATTCGAAAGGAATGAAATAAATTGAAATATGATATAAAACATAAAACACTATTACAATCACACGAAATTGATATAAATTATATTTCTGAAATACACACAGTTTAATTAAGTTCTTAATCTTGTTTGATGTCATGTATTGTATTATTATTTTGCACGAAAATATCATCTCGATTGTATTCTTGGTTCTTAAATAGTAATATAATGGTGAAGGATAAATTAATTATATAAGTCTTTATAGTTTTTTAATCGAATATTTGCTAAACAATATGCATTTTATCATAAATTTAGTTAAATTTTTAAGAAATTTAAATAAATTTATTTCTTTCATATAAATATTAATTTTAAAATTATTACCTACACTTTAATTAGCGTAAAAATTACGTTATTAATTCCGAAATATCTAAAAAAACTAAAGAGTGTATTAATTATATGACTATTCGAACTCTTGTACTATTTCTTTGTGTACACTATTCATACGCATTCATTTTAATTTATTGTATTAAAAATCCACTGCATAAATTTATAACAACTCTACTATTTAAAAAAATCTATGACTCGGGAATATTTAGGCTAATGACTGACTTTAAACAATATTTATTTAGTGTAATATGATACTTAATGGCCTGTTTCAGTAGAAATAACTAAAACAAAAATAAAATATTTTCTTTAAACGCATATGAACCATCATTATTAGAATAAAAAATATTTCTTACTGCGATACTGCATTAAAATTTCTTTTCACTTGCAACAGCTCTGTTAGTGTGAGCAATAAAATCATACTTTCCCATCAAATGTTCGTAAGTAAAACACTTGTTTTTTTTAAACAAATATTATTTATTAACAATATTAAATATACTGTCTAAATGCAGTATAAAGGCTTGGAATTTGATTGAAATTACGAGCAATTTATGGTTTATATTTAAATAAGATTTTATTGGGTTTTTTTTAAGTATTTGAAGACTACATAAAACCGACTTTCCTTAATGAAAATATGTAAAAATATTCAATAACTATTCTTTCCCTTCTAGAAAATAAGTAAATAAATTATAGTAACTCTTTATAAATTCATAATACTTGGTATAAAAAGAAAATATTCAGAAAAATATTTGAAACGAAATAATTTTGCAACGAAAGAAATAAATTGAAAAATGATAGGAAAATATATGAGTATAATAATCCTATTGAAGTGATTTATATTCTTGTATTAAATTCGGCATGTTTCAAATTTTAATATTTTCAAATTATATACAATCTACTGTAATTTTGTACGAATACTTGCTATGCAATTTATGATTATATGTTAGATGATTCATTTTTTTTAAAATTTACGCTGTTTTATAAATTTAAATTTTACTAAAATATACTTTAACTCTTAGGTATGGCATACATAATAAAATGATTTTTCCATTTGTACTACTGATTACCAGAGTTTGATAAGAAATAATATCACGCTGCCCTATATTAAATTAAAACAGACTCTTTGGTAGCTCCTGGCAAAGTGAAATAACAAGATTTATTAAACACAAGAAATCATAATACTAACGCCCTAGTGCCATTATGCACAAATATTAAAGCTCAAATTAACGAGGTTTATTAAACACAAGAAATCATAATATTAATGACTTAGGGCCATTATGCACAAATATTAAAGCTCAAATTAAGTAGGTTTATTAAACACAAGAAATCTTAATATTAATGCCTTAGGGCCATTATGCACAAATATTAAAGCTCAAATTAAGTAGGTTTATTAAACACAAGAAATCTTAATATTAATGCCTTAGGGCCATTATGCACAAATATTAAAGCTCAAATTAAGTAGGGACATAGCCTTATCTTCCAATGCTCCCATTTTGTGGTACCAAGGAATGTGACCTCTCCTCCGCTCTCTCCCTGATATATATATATATATATATATATATATATATATATATATATATATATATATATATATATATATATATATATATATAAATATATATATATATATATATATATATATATATACATATATTCTACATATATATATATATATATATATATATATATATATATATATATATATATATATATATATATATATTTCTCTTTGTTAGACTGCGGAAAGAGTTCTAGAAGAAACCAACCTCGTGATAAATCGATAACAGGGATCTTGTGGGTGGTTATCAATCATCACGCGATCGGGGAACTTTCCTGGCATTCATTTTGCACGTGCACAGTTTAAAAAGAATAGTCATGCAGTATTTACATGATTAACCCTATCTAATCTTTTCAACTCCCAAGGTGGTCACGAGCTGTAGTGTCTTAAGACTTACAAATGATAATGTGACGTGCGCAACGTCACGATAAACACATATTGCTAATTTTAAATAGAAAATTAAAATAAATTTATTTTAATATATTTATTTTTCTACACAGTTTTTACGCATTTCTTCAAATATATAAGTCATAAAAATTCTTCATCAAAATATTTTTTTGGGGACATCACTTTTATAGGCACATAATGTACTGTTTTAAGGGCCGGAATCACAATGTCGTTTAATGGCTAACCACGATTAACCCATTAGCGCCCAGTGATCTATTTTTAGACCGCTAAACATAGCTTGGTAAACTCGCTTTTAGATGACCTTAAACCCACCCCACACATTCTATACTGCACAAGGGGCAAGACAAGGCATGCACCTGTTTACCAACAAGTGGTTTTCTTGTTTTGTTTATATCATTGATCTAAAGCGATAAGAGAAAGTATGAAAAAATAATTTCTTTTTCTCTCTCATTCACTTTTAGCAGCTCTGTTAATTTGAACAATAAAATCATTCTTTCCCATCAACCGCTCCTAACTGATTTCTTTACTTTTTTAAAAAAATATTATTTATTAACAATAATAAATTTCACTCTATCAATGCAATTTTATTGTTTAGAAAAAATTATTAGTTTTTGATTGCCATTGAAGAAAAAAAAATCTCGTTTCATTTATTATTCACATTTCACATGGGTATTAATATGAGCGACAGAAATCCTTTATTCAACACTATACACAGCTCTGTTAATTTGAACAATAAAATCATTCTTTCCCATCAACCGCTCCTAACTGATTTCTTTACTTTATTTTAAAATATTATTTATTAACAATAATAAATTTCACTCTATCAATGCAATTTTATTGTTTAGAAAAATTTATTAGTTTTTGATTGCCATTGAAGAAAAAAAAATCTCGTTTCATTTATTATTCACATTTAACATGGGTATTAATATGAGCGACAGAAATCCTTTATTCAACACTATACACAGCTCTGTTAATTTGAACAATAAAATCATTCTTTCCCATCAATCACTCCCAACTGATTTCTTTACTTTTTTTTAAATATTATTTATTAACAATAATAAATTTCACTCTATCAATGCAATTTTATTGTTTAGAAAAAATTATTAGTTTTTGATTGCCATTGAAGAAAAAAAAATCTCGTTTCATTTATTATTCACATTTCACATGGGTATTAATATGAGCGACAGAAATCCTTTATTCAACACTATACACAGCTCTGTTAATTTGAACAATAAAATCATTCTTTCCCATCAACCGCTCCTAACTGATTTCTTTACTTTTTTTAAAAATATTATTTATTAACAATAATAAATTTCACTCTATCAATGCAGTTTTATTGTTTAGAAAAATTTATTAGTTTATGATTGCCATTGAAGAAAAAAAATCTCGTTTCATTTATTATTCACATTTCACATGGGTATTAATATGAGCGACAGAAATCCTTTATTCAACACTATACACAGCTCTGTTAATTTGAACAATAAAATCATTCTTTCCCATCAACCGCTCCTAACTGATTTCTTTACTTTATTTTAAAATATTATTTATTAACAATAATAAATTTCACTCTATCAATGCAATTTTATTGTTGAGAAAAATTTATTAGTTTATGATTGCCACTGAAGAAAAAAAATCTCGTTTCATTTATTATTCACATTTAACATGGGTGTTTGTTAATATGAGCGACAGAAATTCTTTATTCAACACTATCTGCACGCGATTACAATGATTTTTTTTATAAATAACTATTATTCATTAATAATATTAAATTTTGCTGTTTAAACCCAACATCAAAGTTCAGAAATAGATGATGATAATAATGTTTTCAAGTCATTTTTATTACTTATAAAAATAAAGTTTTAATTTGCTAAAAAAAACTTTGAATCAATTGCATAGTATGAAAACTGTCTGATTATTAATGTTTTATTTCCACAAAATAAAGATAAATGAACAGTAGAAGCATTTTAATGAACCCTTAATACTTGCTTTGAAAAAAGTTAGACAACAAAATATTGCATTGAATAAAATAATTTAAAGTGAATCATAAAAACATGAAAACTCAAATCTTACAATATTGAAATGACATCATATACGTTCATGTATCAAATTTATTTCATTTAATTTGAAATAATGTTTATTTGTATGTGTTATACAAATACACTATTTAAAATGTTTAATAATAAACGTTTTATTTCTACAAAAAAGTGGTAAATATTGTAATGAATTTTTGTTAAATATGCATATAACCTACCATTGAAGGAAATTAGATGGCAAAATATATTAAATGAAATAAATCCGCAAGCAAAGAGAGAGTTCCGCAAAATGAGTATAATGCATAAAAGCCATATTATTTAACGAATAAATTTATAGTGTTTATATTCTTGAGTTGAACATTTGTATTTAAGTTTTTTCTCCTGTGTATTTGCATGAAATCAAATGTTGCTGTAATCAATCAAGTTGTTATCAATAAATCAACCTGATTTATATTTTATGTTTATTTGATTAATAAACATAAAATATATATCATTTTCACATAGCTTAAATTGAGAGTATTTTTACTTTAGGTAAGTTATGAGAGTTTTTATTAATGCGCAGAAATTAACCAAAATATATCTTTCTCAGAAAATCTCCTTAATTAACAAATACAGTATGAGTAAAAATCTATTTACATTTTGAATTTTATTAGTATCTTGTATTTAATAATTTGTATAATTTTTAATTAACTTTGTTTTTATTTTTAAGTAGTGTTATTAATGTGAGTAATAAAATTTTTCTTTCCAAGCGGACTCTAGTCAATACAACTGATTTCATTTAAAATAACTTTTATTTAATAATATTGAATTTTACTGTTTAAATTCATTTTTAACATTTCGAATTGAAATACGGTAATTATGGTTCTAAATTATATATGCATCGTACTAAAATAAGATTTTATTGATAGTTCTTAGTTTGCTAAAACAAACATTGAATCAAATCTGTTAAAAGGAATTGCTTTTAATGTTTAGTAGTAAATTGTTTTCTACAAAATATAGATAGACAATTATATAAAGTCCAGAAAACTTGAACCTGTATATTATAAACACGAAGAACTCGATTTTAAAGGAATGAATTTTTGAAAATATTTGAAACTATAAATTTTTTGACAAAAAGTTAAGTTGAAAAATTGATGTGAAAACACAATTGATAAAAATTTATAATTGATAATTGCAGTAATTGATAAATAGTTAAAGGATCAGTTTTTATCAGTTCAAAATTAGCTGTAATAATTCTTGGATCCTTTGGCTTTAGACTGAACTCAAATAATATTATTTTTGTATGAAACCTAATGACCTCTTTTAGTAGGAAATACTTGAAACGTTTAACATTAAACATAAATTATTCATTAGTATTAAAATAAATACTATCTCTTAGTTAGTGAAAGACAATAACACTTTTTGTTCAGTTTGAGCAGTGATACTAATGTGAACAATATTGCATTCTTTTATCAATAACCGCCCGTAAATAGAAATGTTTTTTAGGAATCAGTATTATTTGTTTTAATATTAAACTTTACTGTTTAAATGCAGTATTAAATATCAGAATTAGAATGCTATAATAATGGCTTGATGTCATTTATGTTTAGTGTCAAGCTATTTGTTCGTAGTTTTTATACTCCTAAACAATCTTTGAATCAATTCTGTGTCATGGGAAATGTGGATAATGTCTGTTAATCAACGTTTTCGTTCTATAAAATAAATATAAATAAATAATGCAGGACTTTTAATGAATCCATATTTGATTTAAAAAATATAGGCACGAAAATGTTTAATTTCGCAAAGTAATTTTAAATGAAACTGAATAACATGAAAACAGAATTCTGATTACATTAAAATAATATCATATGTGTGTTCCTATATCAAATACAGATCATTTAAACTTAAATACTGCAATTATGTATGATTTCTCTTCATACATCAACTTACTTTTTTTCAACTTAGATTATACTTTTTTGTATTTGTTTTACTGTTATTTTATAAGAAAATTATATCTCTACTATAGCTTTAATAGATAATTTTCTAAAATATTTTTAAATCTTTAGTTTTTACTTTCACATACCACTTACTAATTATCTTTTTAATTACTATCAGGAAACTTTATATTATATGATTTATTTAAAACAATATTACTCTTAAATGTAATTGCAATTTTATAAGAAAATAAATCACATAAATACTTCAAAAAGTGATTTTCAAATAGAGCAGAAAATTGTATTAAATTATGTACCCTAATTATCTAATCACATCCTATTTTTTTTTCACACACATGTTCATACTTTAATTATTTTTCTTTAAAGTATATTTTTGCGTAGAGTTATAACAAATATGCACCTTTTGTAAAAATATTTCGTATAATATATCTTTGATCTTTTGGCTTATGACTGTTTTTAAACAATATTTATTGCATTATCAAAGTTAATGTCCTCTTTTAGTATAAAATATTTGAAACATTTTACATTAAAAGCAAATGAACCATTACTATTAAAATAAAAATTATTCTTTAGTTCAAGATTGCCTTAATGAAAAAAAAACAGCCTCGTTTCACTTCAAATTCACTTTGAGCAGCGCTCTTAATGTGAGCATTAAAATCATTCTTTCCCATCAACCGCTCGTAAATAGAACTGATTTCTTTACAAATAAATATTATTTATTAATAATATTAAATTTTACTGTTTAGACAAAGTATTAAAATTCAGAGTTTGATTGCGATAATAATGGCTCCAAGTTATTTATGTTGCGTGTTAAAATAAGGTTTTATCGATAGTTTTTAGCTTGCTAAAAGAACTTTGAATCAACTCCGTTTAATGAGAACTGTTGATAATGTCTGATAATTAATGTTGTCTTTCGTAAAAATAAGGATAAATAAATAATACAAGAGTTTTAATGAGTCTATAACACTTGATTTTAAAGGAGAGGATGTGGCAAAATATTTGAAACGAAATAACTTCGTAAGAAATAAAATTAGTTGAATAGTGACAGAAAGACATAAAAACACAATTATCGTCGCATTAAAGTTATGGTATTTATACTTTTGTGTTGAACACGGAGCTTTTTAATATTTAATTCTGTTAATTTGCATGCATTATGTTTTTATTTGTACGAACATCTTATCTTTATTTTAAGTTTTGTTACTTAATAATTTACAGGTCTTTAAATTTAGAATCATTTAAATTCCAAATTAGTTAATTTTTTTTATCTTAGAGAGAAAATTTAATTAAAATAATTTCTTTCGTAGTAATCTTACACCAAAAATCACTAAAAATTGTGCACGTAGAAAAATGTTTATATTTTTAATTCTTTAAGGATCTAAATAAATTCAATAAATATTTCAGAATTGAATTGTATTTGCTTGTATTATAATTTATATATCATATCAATTCTGTTTTGTTTTTACTTCAATGAATTAGGGTAATTTATTACAATATTATTTAAATATATATCATATGTTGTAAATATTGTAACTATATATGTGAGAAAAAAATATTAAAATAAATAGCACGAATTTTCCTATAATTTGAACACTAAAATTGACAGGGTTGTCATTTTTCTCTATTTCAGACTGGATTCATAAAATTCTGTTTTGTTTTTACTTCAATGAATTAGGGTAATTTATTACAATATTATTTAAATATATATCGTATGTTGTAAATATTGTAACAATATATGTGAGAAAAAATATTAAAATAAATAGCACGAATATTCTAAAATAATTTACTTGAACGGTCCTTTTTCTCTATTTCAGGCTGGATTCATGGAAAGCTATCTATAGTAGTGTAACTATATATATAGTATAGAAAGTCAGATTTTTTTTCAGTTGGTTTGGAAAAACTTGGTCTTTATTGGTACCGATTAAGAATCGAATTGAAATAAAATCAGCGAAGTTATTTTTAGTTATACCTAGACGAGGCACGAACAGTCATATTGACCATTAGTACATTAAAGAAGATTCCACGTGTTTTCTTTCTCATGAAGTATTTGTTTTCTCTGCATATTACGTTATTAAAGAAATATTTAAAAAAAAAATAATAAAAAGCTGCCAGAAATAAGAGAGTTTTACAACAAAACTAAATGAGGAGTGGATATTGTTGATTAGATGGCTCGCATATATTCTGTTCGAGCTGTTTCACGGAGATTGCCAGTGCATCTGTTTTAAAATGTGCTGGATTTGGCAGGGTTGAATAGCTAAGTATCTATAAAAAAATGGTGTGGTAGAAACATTACAACATATCAATCTTTACTTCAATTAGTGAAATAAGTAAGAGAGATTCATAAGGAATAAAATCTCAAAATTGGGAAAATTAGGATTAGAATTTTCCAAATCCAGTATCAAGAAAAAAAAACATCAATTGATTGGGCTTTGTAAGATAAACATATGTACACAAGTGTGTAAAAAAAGTTCGAATTATGGGCACATCTAAGGTGAAAAAAAGTTTTCTGTGAAATTTATACACAAGAATAAAATATGTTTAAAATAAGGCAAGTGAAAATGTATTAAAAAAATAAAAAAAATTCTGGAAAAACAAGTTTTGTTTTTTGTATAAATTATTAACACTTAAAGTTAATTTAAAAAATTAGAAAATTGTGTCAAACACTTACAATTAAAAATATATTTAACTCATTTAGTGGTCAATTTGACCTCTGTTGGTGAAGGGAGATGTTAGGTAAAGAGAAAGCTTAGAGCTTCTAGTGTTTAATAAGCAATAATTCATTATTATCCATAATTCAGTTAGTAGGGATGTACTCTTTTATAAATGATTGGAAATTTAACTTTATTTTATAAAAATGAATAATGATAGCCTTTAGCAGAATTTCGGCTACTTAGGATTATTAATTATAATAAATGCTTTACTTGAATATTCTATAAAAATACATTTCTCCTTGCGATATTTTAATTAATAGCACATATTTATGATATTTTATTAAATGAAATTTGTTTTTTACTTGGTACTAAAACATGTTTTATGATTATCAACATGGATATAACAAAGCAGTTTTGCAGATTACTGAGGTTGTTTACAAGTTTCAAAATAATTTGAGGTATTTCAATGTTTTAAATGTAGAGATTATTTTTTAGATGTTCAATATGAAGCTTTTTCAGGATTATAAATTTGCATTGTGATTTCTCATTGTGCTACCTCATGTTGGAATTTTTTTTTCTTTTTTTAACCAAGATGCAGATCTAGCTCTCTTTTCTGATTTATAGTTTTTAAAATATATACAGACTTTAAACATTAAACATTAAAAAAATTGTCTTTAAATATTAAACATTAATTATATAATTTAGAAACAGCTTTAAAATGTGTAAATACCCTCTCCCATTACTTAAATTTATAAAACTTGTATACATTAAATTTATTTGTTTTTAAATTAAGTTTATATTTATTTTAAGTTAATTTTTAAAAGATTTCTTGGGTGTTATTTTGAATATTTTCTC
Source organism: Pardosa pseudoannulata (assembly GCA_032207245.1). Classification (NCBI taxonomy): domain Eukaryota; kingdom Metazoa; phylum Arthropoda; class Arachnida; order Araneae; family Lycosidae; genus Pardosa; species Pardosa pseudoannulata. The sequence continues at coordinate 71,030,354 of CM063502.1, read as the reverse complement.
CTAATTTTCACTTATTATTATTTATATTAAGCAAACTTTGGACATACTGAGCATTATTTTGTTGATTGATTGAATTGACAACTTACTGAACAAATAATTTTATGTTTGCACATTGTATTAAAGGAAAAATTAAAACTGAGTACCCGAAAGAGGATGGTGTAAAGTGATATTAAGAGTGTAAAGAGACCTAGGAGTATTAAAAATGTATTAAACAAACAAATAAGTATAAAATAAGTACTTAGTTAAAAAGTATTAAATTGTCAACAAATACAACAATGGTTGCATTTCTTTATTTAACACTGGAACCACGGGCTTGGGTCATTTTGACCCAAAATCAATTTTGTTTACAATTTTCTCAAAAATTTACTAATGGAATTGAAAAAATTTCTTGACTTTACCTAATTTTATTCCAGTTACAATCCATAAAAATATCATACGTTAAATACTTATTAGTTTTTGTTTTCAATACTTATACCTAAAACCACGATATTGGTCATTTTGACCAGAATATAATCGCAAACCCGAATTTTGAAATTAAATGATTCCTGGAATAGGAAGTGCTTTTATAATTTTCTTTTCATTGTCCATATGTGAGTAGGACAATACATCAAGGTCAAATGGCCAACTTACAAGGGCAGGGGAATCGGAGAGTTGTTATTTATAACAAAAGAACTGCTCAGGATTTTATTGTAGTGGCAGTAGGCAGTGTTGCAGATTAAATTAACCTTAGAAACATTTTTAACATACGTTCCTTTGAACTGAAAATAATTGTTTTTCATACACTGAAGACGTCTCGTTATGACTGTGTATGGAGAAAATGCCTCTGGTTAGTGTGCTTGAATTGCACTCTCCACTGTTTGTGGTTTTGGACTATCGAATAGAATCTAAAGTCTGCTCGTATTGAATTGTTTCCATTGCCAATTTGAAAGTTTAGTTCATTCACATTAATATACGATTTTAAAAAATGAATGCCATTGATTTTTTATATCTGCGTAAAGATGAGAAACATCCTTAAAACTCTACTATCTCCAAATACGTTGTTTTGAGTTTGACAGAACCTTTCTAAAATAAAGGAACATATATCACTTCAGATAAGTTTTTCACAACACTGAAACTGCTCCAAATGTTAAAAAACTAAGAAGACTAATCTAACTGGGAATGAAATTGTATCTGAGAGAATTACCTGTATATGTGAAAAATGTAAAGTTGCCTTTCATATGATACATTTTTGCTCAAACATTATAGCATAATTTTGACAGTCTATCAAAAAAAAAAAAAAAGAAAAAAAAAAGTAAAAATGTCTTATTGAGCTCTCTTCCACCTACAATCTATATTGACAATAAGTATTCCAAAAAGCTTGCTTTCTAAAACCTTATTTTAAAACTAAACAAAATTTATTGTCGTTGTCAATGCCAAATAGCTCAGAAATATTCTGTGAAGGCAGGATAAAGGAGGACTGGCTCATGTACTCTATAATATGCTGGTATTATTTCATGCATTTTAATCAAAGAAGTTACTGGAATAAAATTTTGGAGATAATACTTTCAACAACAATTGAAGGATTGCGTACTACATATCATATTCATAAACAATAATACCAGTCACATACAAAGGCAAAAGCTGATAATACTGAAGAATATGTGAAGATGAAAAAAAGAGTTCGTTACCAAGCTTTAAAGAGTAGAAACAGAACTGTAGGTTATTTGTTCTCACTGCAAAATATCGGTATGACAGAAGTATACAAAATATATAAAAAATTGTCCAAACCGCTAATAAAATAAGCAAGAAATCTGCACTGGTAAGAAACATAAATATTTCAATTAATGTTGTCAATATACTTTTCTAACCATTTAAAAATTTCTGTGTTGCAATATATATATATATTCATATAGTATAACAATTTAATGTCTAAAAATGGATAAATGCCAATTCCGTATAAATGCAGAGTACTTTTTTGTATAACTACACAGGTTTATATTAATCGGAGTCAATTTGACCCAATCCGTGGTTTTAGGCATATCAAAACTCCTGTGGTTCTAGGGTTAATATATAAGATAATGCATTTGTTAAGAAACAATATTTTGAGTATGCGGTAAATATTTGGTGTTGACTGTGCACTAATATTCTGTACATAACTGTATGAGGCTGTTTAGAACAGCTTATTTATACAAAATTCTGAACTTCAACCCCTTTTTCTTTACTCTCATTACTTCTACCACCCCCTAAATCAGAAATATACATATTTTAGAGATGTTCAAATAGAAGGTAATAGCGTTCTAACAATGCCGAGAATGTGTTCATTTTTTATTAAATGAGGTTTGTGAATATTTTACTGCGTTATTGTAGATGACGTATTTTAAGAAGCAACGTAGTCATTTGTTTTATAAATATGAGTAAAAAATTAATTCTTTGGCTTATATCATAAAATTATATATATATATATATATATATATATATATATATATATATATATATATATATATATATATATATATATATATATATATATATATATATATGTATATATATATATATATATATATATATATATATATATATATATATATATATATATATATATATATATATATATATATATATATATATATATATATATATATATATATATATATATATATCTTGACGTCCATCAAACAACCCACGGAATTACTCTTTAATAATTAGAATCAGATTAATTCTTTACTGATTTAAAACGAAACTTTTTATAATTTTCATCATTATTGTAAGTTATCAACAGTGTATATGAATTTTTTTATAAATGACAGATTTATCATAGACTTTCATCGGTTATTTTTTAAATTACTCATGAATGATAATTTCTTTTTAGAGAGTACATATTGAGAAAATTTTATATATGGATTTCCAAATCCTTATTTCCGAATAATACCTGTAACGTGATTACTTTACTCATAATTTACTTGAAAATTTAAAACTGTACCATATGAGGGTTCAAAAAACTCTAATAAATTTACAAGTTTCGAACTTGCAGTGGCATTCAATTCAGGGAGGAGGGTCGAGATTAGAAGAAATATATATGCTTCAAAGCATTTTGTGGACTAAAATAGGAGGAGAGGTATTTTGCGAAAAGGCCCCGGAATAGAATCTGTATTGAGAGTTTGCTACAAATCTTTCAGAAAATATGAGCTTCCATTATATTGTTAAACATAGACCGTCGTTCCCTCACTTATACTTCGCCTATCAAATAAAATGAAAGGCAGATTGGTCGACAACGATAAATTCGTTCTCGTTTGTGAGGAAATCATGCCTCTGATTAAACTGCCGGCGAGTTTCGAACTCCTTTGAATAAGTGGCGAGGACCCCTTTCAAGGAGAGAGCTCCACGCTTTGAAATTTCCAGCTTATTGTGCGCTTTTGCTAGTTAATTTAGAAAACTTCGCAGTTAAAGAGCTCTTTTATAATTTCCATTATTTTAGAATATAGCCGAATAATACAAGAGATGTTTTCTGCCAGCACTAAGACAATTTGTTTGAAAATGTAATTTTTCGAATATGTATAAAGTATAAAATTGAGCTAGAGATAACAATTATACCATAATAAAAAGGAAAGGATATTTCAAAATTATCTTTCCTTTTAAAACCTTTCAAGTGCCAATTTAACTTCCTATGCGTCAAAATTTCTTAAATGCAGTTATCATTCCCAAGCTGACTGAAATTACCTTTTACTGTTTTCTGGAAACTTTTGATTGCTTTAAATAAAATTTATGGTTTTCTACGACCTCTTTCGTGCGTAATTATAAAAGAACTCTTTTTAAGAATTGAATACCTAGTTTTATAATAAGTGCCAAAATATTTTTCTTTATATTTAGATATCCATGCACAATATAACGTAAAGATTTGCAGCTTAAAAAGTAAAGGGCTGTTTTTAAGATAAGATTCTTTTAATATTTTGGGTGGTAAAATCAGGGTTATATATGAACAAACGAATACTTCACAACTGTAATAGAGTATATTTTGCATTCCCAGACAGGGCCTTAACCAGAATCTAATTTTGGGTGGCGTCTCCTAATATATTTAGCCTCCTCCCCAAAATTTGAAAGTTTTTAAAGGATATATAAAATTAAGTAAAAGTTAAAAAATTATTTTATTATATATATAATCAAATTTATAAGATAATCTAAAAAAAAATTTAAAAATTAAAATAACGATAAGAAAATTTTGAAATTGAAATTTTTATTTATAAAAATTAAAAAAAATATTAAAAAATTAATTTTATTCTATAAATAAAATGAATAAGGATACAATTTTATTTGAATTATCAAATGCAATACCGTAGATTTCATGATTTTGGTTTTTTAAGGGGGAGGTCTTTGAGGGATGCAGACTCCCTTTTCTTAGGAGGCGACATTGAAATAATACTATGCATGACAGAATGGCCTAACACATTTCTTATTCATGCACATGAATATTTTATTAACCGTAGTATAGTCATTTGTCGGTTATGTTCCCGTAATAGCAATGGATGACAAATATTTATGCAAAATTATTTTTCAATGAATATTTAATCAAATAAACATTAAACGATCTGTGTAGATTTGAACTATAAACATTATCATAATATAACTTTTCTTTCTTAATGAACATCATTTATGCTATTATTATCTAGGTCATTTAAAATTTTCAAATCTTTTCAGTGGTTAAGGATTTTTTAACTTATATATTTTATTACACTATAACGCAAAATGCAAAATGTTTTTAAGAAATAAAGAATAATAAAATACGAAGTACTGATTAGCTCTCGTGAGCAAAATAATAGATTGTAGCTCTCCAAACTAAATCAAACGAAACGAGCGTACTGATAAGCCTACATGCTGTACATTAGGTGCAAAAACCGGTCAACTCAGTAGTCACCGCGATGGGCAAAAGAACTATTTCTAGTTTTTAAAGCAATAGTTTCCAGAAAATCAGGAAGAGGATCTTACCTTCTGTCCTGCGAATAGAAATAATATAATATTCCTGTTAAATGGCATTATGCGTACAGTCATAATGCTATTTAACAGGAATATCATCAATACAAGTTTAAAGGAAAGGAGGACATAGAGAAAATTTTAAAATTGACTAGCCTGTAAATAATAAAGATTTAAACTGTACTTAGAAAATCATATAAAACAAAAACTTCCAGAAATAGCAGCTTAAACAGAACAAAAGTACACGCATTTAATATCATTATTCCGGAAAAGCTGAATAAAATATTATTGAACAGCTTATGTAACACTTTTAGAGTAAATTGATTCAAAGCCATCTCTGTCTTAGCTTGCCATTTTTATTTGTAATTCAGGCATTAAAAATTTTTATAGCTAGATTTGTAAAAATATTGTTTAAAAGAAATAACTTTATATATAGTCAATCTTTTTGCATCATTTCTTTACTTTCGACTTGTGAACAAGGTTGTCATCCATAATTAATCATTCATTCCTGAATTATTTCACAATAATCCACTCAGTATTTTCCTTGTACAGTTAATTGTTTTTCTCTCAATTCAATAATTTAAATTTATTTGAGAAATATTTTATGAATTCACATTTCGAGTAACATTTTGTGACATTTTGTTTCGCAAGACTAATTGGTAATTAACCACAGTATAATTATGTAATAGGTAAATCATTAGTAATTTAACATACTATTAAAAAAGCACAGTATGTATTTAGCTTTTCAGTGAAATACAGTATGGTGTAATATAGTTAATAACATATCCGGCGTCATAACCATTGTGTAATAAGAGCAAATAGGCACATTGCAAAGAATTGTGTTTATGTCTATGTTTTTAGTTATCCTGATTACACACATGCACACAGATAGTCTCCAAATTTCTTAATATTGAAGAATTTAAATCTAAGAAATTTCTGTAGGTGGGGACTTTTCTGTCACTTATATAGTTTACTCAGTGAAAAATCGTGATTTACACATGGAGAGAATATGTGCTCATTATAGAGGTCTAATAGAAATCGGTGTGATGTCTGGGCAGCAATGAATTAGTAGCATTTTCAACTTCATTTAAACCTTTATAAATAATAATAACTTTAAAATATTTAACACCGTGTTTATTGTTAATACAAAACAGTTTTTATAAAACTGTTTGGCTTAGTTTCGGTTATTGTACTGCTCACTATCGAAGCAACAGGTTCTTCCTATAAAATTAAATTTTTATTGTCCAAACAATACTTTTGTTAACATTCTAAATGTTATTTCATGTTTTTACATCGAGATTAAGAGTCAATATTTCCGTTTTTATGAATATTTTGTTTGTATTACATATTTTAATATTTTTAGACCATAATAAATTTTAACTGGCATTCTGGACGCAATATTTTAACCTTGTTAATGACCAATTCTTTGTAGTTCAGAGTAAAGCAAATGTGAAATTAAGTTAACTTTGAATATGACAGAGTTGTCCTCATTAGTCATCAGCTTTCAGATGAAGCAGCATAGGATTACATTTATAAATAATGTAAAACTTCGCGATGATAGGTTTATTTCGTATTATATGGTTTGGTTTCGAGAGCTACGGTCTACTGTTTTGCACACAAAGGCTAATGAGACCGGGACCTACAGTTTAGAGACGATTCCGAACTGCTACAAACATCCATGCCAGAAGCGGGACTCGAACCCGGGAACTTCGGTTCCGAAGAGCAGCACTCTACCATTCGGCCATTGTTCCGTATGATATGTAAACATAACACTGTAAAGGGAAAATCAGGAAACTATAAAACTATTTGACTTGGCTTCAGTCATTGTGCCTAGGCAATAGTAAATTTATGATGAAGGATAAAAAAAAATCCCAAAATGTCGATCTACATGAAAAATTTAAACTAATAACAGAAAATTGAAAATTTGTTTGATTGTTTCTAGAATCTTAGTCTTGATTTGATGACAAGAAAACTCGTTTCAAGGATACAAAAATTCTATAAATTAGGGTTTAGCTGTATCTAAAACGAAAAGACAGGCATTAATAGGTTAAATAATACATAAAAATAAGTCAAATGCTTTAAATTATTTTTTGTTTGTATTTCACTAAAATGCAGAAATTTTATTGCTAATAATAAAGTATGCTTATTATTAATTTTCTATAATAAATAGGTTCACTGTATATTCTAAACCAAACCTGCAAATAGCCATTACCAAGAATCAATTTAAAATACTTACGATGCTTTTGATTTCATCCTGGGGTTCAGCAACGAGCTTACAAAGCATTAGGTTGCCAATTAGTTACATCTTTAAATCTTCCGAGAAACAATAGTAAAGTAGAGACTTCTAAGTTGAAATGCAACCCTTTAAAGGAAATTAAAAATTTTGTACGGAATTTGTTAGGCTGTTCTTCTCTCGATTAAGAAATTATTACAAATTTCTCAAATATTAAGAAAAGGAAGAGAGCACAGTGAATAATATAAAAGTTTTTAATGCATGAGACACCGGAAGGTGAAACATGTTCTTCTCTCGATGAAGAAATTATTACAATTTTTTCAAATATTAAGAAAAGAAGAGAGCACAATGAATAATATAAATATTTCTAATGCATGACACACCGGCAGGTGAAACAATGTGGAAGATCGAAAAATACACTATTGTAAATAAATGTCTGTAATATGCGTTTAGAATAATTAAATACAGATAAAATCCATACTTTCTGAAATATCTCATAAGTTTTAATATGCAATATGAATAAATTATTAAATCAAAGAAATAAATTATAAAAAATAAAAAACTATATTAATAAGTAAAAATCTTCTTACAGCTATTTTAGGGAGAAATGTTGCAGCTTCGGATATGTATGAGTAGCGAGCACAAATTGTTGTTACACATGAGGAAAACACGAAAAACTCATAGTGGCCTATAATATAGGCTATTTTATTATAAAAACTAAAAATAATACAACATTGTAGATACGCAACCAAATGGGGCAAGGGTATTTCAGAAAGGTGTGTGTAAAGACATAGACACCGTATAATATAAACTCATAAAATTAAAAAAGGTTTAATCATTCCTAATATTCATATAGTTTAAAATATTTTTTTTAATTATTTTCTAATTTATCTACTAGTAAACTAATGTTGTAAATCCTTGTCCTACTAAAATATTACATCGTACAACATATATCATACTTTTCTTAATTATGCTTCTGACATGCGTTTTGTAACTGTAATGATGGACACTTTTTATAATAAACTGACATCTTACGTTGTACCTAGCATAGTTAAATGTTAGTTCATAAATTTTGTATCTGATGCATACAGATATAAATTAAATAAATGTTCATTGTTTCTGTACTAAAAACTGCACATCATGTTTCAAATACACGCATGTAATATTAATTAAGTGCTTAAAAAATCCACTGTTGTAAATCCACTATATAATAATAGCGTAAGTTATCTGTCTGTCTTCGAATGTGTGAAGTGGTTCCGTCTGGAATGGATAAGGGCATCTATATTGGATTCTTGATGAGTTAGGATTAGCAAAATTCAAAACAAGTCTTTAAAACATTCGAAATCCACCCCTTTCTTCCTTTTCGAGCGTTTAATGCCATCATTTCAAGCCCTATTTCAATGGTTAATAGGTCCTGGTTAATAGATTAGATACATATGTTATAACTTCAAATTTAATCATCGATTATTTTATGTAATAAAAATTTTATCGCCGGTATTAACAACAAATTATTTTCATAAAAGTCTAGGATTTTATTTCACGAACTAACAAATATCTAGCATTTAAGTTATATATCTTTGAAAATTAAAAAGTTTTTTCGTTGGTGTGTTTGTTTTTTATACATAACCACAAGGTTTGACTAAATAAATTGAACGTGATTCTAAATGCAATTCCAGTATCGGGAGACTTTAAAGGAGTATGAAGATAAACAAACTATTGAGCGTGTACCAGATAACCCTCATTCAAAAAACAAACAATTTTTTTACCTACCTCATAGGGTACTCTACAACTCTGAAAAATTAAAAAATTTACTAATACCGTCATATGACGTGTTTTATGCTAGTATGATATATTAGTGTCCAATGAAAATGTATAGATAAAGAAATTAGATTTACTGAATGCAATGATCTCTGCATATTTTAAAGTAAAAATTAGATTAATTTATATTACGTTTCAAGAAGATTCTTACTCTTTACACAGAACTAATGATGTCGAATAGAGATGTTTTTCCCTCTTTATATTGTACTACACGAAAAGAAAGGAACGATTTTAAGCATGCAAATTATTTGATTTCAAAGAACGTGAGATCCCGTTGATAAAGGCAATCAGATGGGAAAAATAGTACCCTCTTGCAGTATTTTTGCAGAGTGACGGAAAATAATGCAGTTAAGAAAAACATGCCTAAAAATGAAGAATTTATATTTATTGAAGTATGTTCATCCTTATCGAAATGAAGAAAATTTTTCATGGCTGAAAATTACATAAATATATGAATCTGATGTCTGAAACAACACTGGATCATTTTCAATGAATTTACTGTAAGATTGGTTGGTTTTATGAATTTTATTGGCACTGAATTTTCTTGGAATATATTGTGCCATACAAATAGTTAAAATTTAAACCAATACTATAAACAACGAGTTAAAACAGCAGGAATAAAAGAATGTCAGAGGATAAAAGCAAACATAAAAACATGCAATAAGGTTGTATAAATAAAAAGCGATGAGTTGATGACCTTAAATATAAGCATAAAACTAATATCTTTTAAAAAATTAATAAGATTCAAATGAGGTGGATTATGAAGCAATGAATTTAGAGATAGGGAATGAGAGTTAAAATAAGTACGATGGCGGTAAAAACTTGGACATTCTACAAGAATTACTTCAGCAAGAAATTACTACGTGAAACACTCATCTGCATAGTAATATTTATAATGTAAAATATATAATATAAATTTCATTTACTCTAAAAATGATTTTTAAATTTCATTTTATTTTTTATTGGAAACGAAATAATTGTAGAAAAATGAACTATCTAAAATGCAATAAACCTGAAAAGAAAACTGTTTAATATTTTTCCCAAAAGAAATGGACTGAAAGTAGTATTATGCTGTAGTATGAACATCACAGCGTAAAAACATTGTATTATAAAGCGATTAGTCTGTCTCTTAAGAAACAACGATGGACGAGTGAGTTGGGAATTGGGGGTTCGAATACCACAGTTGAAATGGTTGTTCGTAGCCTGTTGGAAATGACTTTAAGTAGTAGATCCTGATGCCGTTAGAGCTCATGAAACAAAAATTCTGAGAATACGTATCACATTAAAACCAAATTAATAACTTGTACATTTATTGGAAAACTACTGCATTCAGGGAATTTTAGTCTTTGTTACACGTTGTGTCCTGGTACATTTCGCAGCGGAATTGTACCTGGAGCTGACGTTTTGCTCTTAAATTTAGCTATTAAGTTAAATTTTAATAGATCGAAAATTATTTACTTTTTTAACCAACTTTTCGTATTTTATATTGAAATATATAAGCAAATATATAAATAGAAATATATAAATAACAATCATAGGATTTTTGTAAACAAAAAATATATTTTTTAGGGGATAAATTTATAATAGTATCGTAAATATGAAATATCAAATAGAAATTGTAGAATATACTTTTAATTTTTCATAGTTTCAATTATTGTAAGTACTGGTTTTTATTTGTCTAAATTTTTCCAGAATCTATGTAGTAGACAAGAACTTTCGGCCTAGTTATCCTGTATATACCATTATTTTTCTACCCACAAACAAACCATGTTGTTACTCTAACCCGAACAAATACGTGATCCTTGCTCAAGTATCAATCGTCAGAAAAAGTACTAGTACGTGTCAAGCATACAATGTGTTAATTATAAAAAATTTAACATAGCAGCTACTCAATCAAATGCTATATGCAGGAAGAAGCTAATGTATGTATATCAAATAATGAAGCACTAATAACATGTTTAGGCATTAATTATAATAATTTTGTAAACATAAATTAGGAAAACAAAATTTCATTTACGATTGAAAAATACTTAAAATACAAATGAAATAGATGTCTGAATGGTTTTCAAAGTACGTACTTCAGCAAGAAAGTCTATTGTGAAAAAAGTACAATTCACTTTGTAAAGTACACAATAGAAAATATTTTATTACAGTAAATTTTACTCAGTAAATATACTCTGTAAATAAGACACTAATATTCCTTTTTTTTGGTTGGTTTGGTCTGAAGCGTTATGATATAATTTTTGTAACAACCGGGCTAATAAGACTGGAGACCACTGCTTAAAGCCTATTCCACACCTACAAGCATCCATGCCTGTTGATAGATTGAAAACCACGAACTCCGGTACCTAAGAGCAGTGCCCTTCCCATTCGGGAATTGTTTTGTATTTTTCTATCGGAAATGGATAATTACAGAAAATTCCCCACTGCAAAATGCAATAAAAGTTAGAAGACTATTATATTTTAAAACGTTTTCTCAAAATAATGTAACTGCAAGTACAGTTACAAACTGTACAAAATATACCATGCTAAAACATGCTGCACTCATCTGAAACCTTCTGTCTCCGTTTATTTGTTAATAGAGAATGCAAATTAAGCATTATTACAGTTACTGAGCAGAATATTAAAGATGTAAATGATACAAATTTGCATAATAGTGTACTCACCGTATGATACAATTCTATCAAATAATATATTGATGCCTTTATTAACGTAATTCTGTTCAAAAAGTTTTAATATTATTTTCTTTTTCTTACTCAAGTAATTTAGATTCCGTGGAATATTGATACTAACTAAATAGTATTCATTACTATTTACTTCTGAAGCTTCATCTGAAAAAGTTTCAAATACGCTTATATAAGCATAGATAAAAACTCGACGGTTATAAATAAGGCTGAGTGATTTCTAATCAAATTAAATTGATGTAGAACTCAGATTTGTGATGACTTGATGTATTAATTATAAACTTTAAAATGAATTTTATAATAATATAAAGAATATATTTTATTATGATTCGTACTCTTTACATACAAATAATGATTTCGAGTGGATGTGAATCTTTTCTCTTGATACTGTATAACATCAAAAGAAAGAAACGATGAACATGCAAATTATTTGATTTCAAAATTCGTGAGATTCTGTTGATAAAGGCAATCAAATGTGAATAAAGATTATCCTAGCGCAGTGTTTTTGGGGAATGACAGAATATAAGGCAGTTAAGAATGTCATGCATAAGAATGAAAATCATATACTCAGAGGACATAGGGGAATCCTAATCGAAATGCAAAAGTTTCCTTCCGGTTGATCATTCCTCAAACGTAAGAATCGGAGGACTGAAGCAGAAGTGTATTGTTTTCAATGTATTTACTCTAAGACATTACAAAGAGAAACAAATATTCACACTTTAAAATTCATTTTGCTATTGTTTTTTATCTAATCAGAAGAAATTTCTGTCATGTATATTTAACTTACTTTTATACAATTTCCTATTTGGTTTAAAATATTATATTTTTGTTTATTAATGAATAGCTAGGATATTCGTAGAGAAAAAATCCTGCCAAATAAAATTAAATTGCTAATAGTAAGAGGCATTAACTAGGTGAGAGCAAACATGTAATAAAATTAATGAAAATGCTGAAAATTTGATTAAAAATTAGTATTCTTAGTTAAGCATTAATCTGGTCTCTTTTTACGACGATTTATTACTGAAAACCACCAATTAAGTACCATGAAGTACTATGTAGCTTAAATGCAAATCAGAGTAATCTGAAATCAGACTAGATAAAAGTCTATATACCGTATTAAGCAAAAACTAATGATAAATTCACAATCATATAATTGTATGATAGTTATCCTTAAACACTGTTATGAAACCATAAAGTATTGCCATTTTATTTCATCCCACCTATAGCGCTAAATGGATTATAGCGATAAACATGAAAAAGAATATTTAATATAAAAATATCCTTAAATAAAAAAGCTGTGAAAAAGGGAAAGAATACTTCATTAACCTTGTTAAACACAGAGAGAGGTAACTTGAACAGGGCAATAACGAAACCATCAAGATGGACACTGACATTGGTCACATTATATGGAGCACTATAAGGAAACTTCAGTGTATATATGTATATTTACATGTATGTAATGAGACTGACTTCTCGATGGGGGGGGGGTTGCAGTCATGGCCATAAAAATGATACCGTTTCAGCTAAAACCTTTATTAAGATAACTTTGAAGGACGGGTTCCCACTTCATAATAGGGACAAACTGAAGGGTCAACTAGCATGTAGTTCTATGTACAAGACACGTAACACCTGGGTCAACATCTGTGTGAAAATATCTCTAGAAATATCTGTCTCCGCTAGCGTGTATCTCCCTTTTATTTGGAAATTTCCTAAATGGTCAGCTAGGGCCATGTAGGTTTATAATTGGCCAGGCCCCTTCTCCGAGGGCGTAACTTGTAGCCCCAGTGGTCAATTTAGGGATTAAAATGGGGAATGGAAAATGACGCGGGAATTTTTACCCTTGATTTAAGCTTTGAAAACCCCTGAGAATTTTCCTTACATGTATATATATATATATATATATATATATATATATATATATATATATATATATATATATATATATATATATATATATATATATATATATATATATATATATATATGTATGTATATATATATATATATATATATATATATATGTATATATATATACATATATATATATATATATATATATATATATATATATATATATATATATATATATATATATATATATATATATATATATATATATATATATATATATATATATATATATATATATATATATATATATATATATATATATATATATATATATATATATATATATATATATATATATATATATATATATATATATATATATATATATATATATATATATATATATATATATATATATATATATATATATATATATATATATATATATATATATATATATATATATATATATATATATATATATATATATATATATATATATATATATATATATATATATATATATATATATAAAAGGATTCTAAAAGGATTAAATTCATGCTCAATCTCGATATTTTAAAAGTAATGTATAGAATATTATTTTTACTAAAAGATCGGTATATTTTCTACTAAAGTTATTTTATTTGAAAATCTAAATAATGATTTTTACAATTGTTTTAATTTAACTAAAAAGTATGTTTAACACATTGTTTATTCTTATTTCCCTTTTGCTATAGAGAAAAGCCAGTTTTATAAATGAAATTATAAAAAAGTACGGTAAATATTTTAGATTGTGATTTTCTCTTATTTTCAGAATACTGTTTTCTTTATTTATTATAGCTCTTTTATTTAATTTATGCAAATATTTTAAGTTTCTTCATTTGTTACTAATAATTTTAAAATATTTTATATTTTCAGTCTTTTACTGAAATAATAATTTTATTGTCTGGACTACGCCCTTTACAAGTATTTCTATTATGAACTTTATCAAAGAAACATTCATATCATTTTATTTTATATAAAACTGTTCATCTGTATAACTTGATTTTTATGATTGTTACTTATTTGCTATAGAATAAGACAATTTCACCGGATGAAGTTACAAAAGAAATTTCAACCGTTATATCAGAGTACTTTTTATTTACTCTAGCGTTTAGAGTGTTTTATATAAATTTTTAGAGCATAAAATTGTATTATTCAATATATGCAAATAATTTAGATTCGATTCAAAACAGTTTAAAACAATTAAACTGATATTCGGTAGAAAACCTTTTAAAATACTTTATGGATAAAATTTATTACTAAAGAGATTGTACGTTTGCCTAAAATACATCTTCCATGGCCATTTAACTTTAAAATGATGTAAAAGAAAAATTATAGTTAAGGGTATTTGCGGTTTGACAGATAGCAGATGACCTAGGGTATTTATTATTGCACAGTTATATATTTTAATACTTTTAAAAGCTGCTAAATATTGATTCTGGAGATTATGAGCCTTAAAATTGTAACCATAAAAGTCCCAATTAGTCGTCTAACATGTCTTGAACCTCTGATAGAAAGTTTTAGCTGGAATTAGAAAGAAAAGAAACTTATTCAGTGTTTGATTTGCGGTCACAAAGTATTTTTAAAAGTTAGTCATTATATTTGATTCTATTTGAAAAATACGGCTGCAATACGCAGAAGATGAAATAGTTACGTCTATGTGAAACGTTAATGAAAGTTGCATATTACTACCTCAATTAATTGTGAAATATAACTGAGTTTACAAATAAAAAAATAAATTTTATATCAATTCTCCTGTAATAGATTAAGTTATTACCATTACGTACAAATTTATCAAAACTAATTTAAATTATTACGATATAAATTATTATTAAAATATATAAAAACATTTTATAACAGTTTTAAATAGATAATTGGAAAACTTACTGCTTTTCTAAATGTCCTATAATTTAAACTTAATCATCTAAATATATTATATCATATAAATTTAAAATGAGATAAAGTTAATGTTACAGAAAAGGAAACGCTTGTGTCTGTACTTAAATAGACTGTTATACATATTTCTTCATGAAAGATGAGTATTTACATCTTTATTTTATTTTTTCTTAATATTTTCCTTGATTGCTTATAAAAGAGTCTTACAATTACGTCCATAAATCTAAGACTCAATTAATAATCCAGTAATTCTCAAATTCTGGACAGGAAGAGTGTTTTGGAATTACCCGGGAATATAATTTATTTAGTGTTTAACTTACGCTCAGAAAGAGTTTTGAAAGATTTATTGTTACATTTTGGTTCTCTTTGTAAAATGTGTTCGTATTGCAATACTGAACTTCCCGTTAAACGGTAAAGGAAAACTCCCTTCTAATATTTATATATGTATTTCATTGAATTGTGAAATAAAATTTAAAATGAGAAAAAAAGTGCTTTTTTTTAAATATCCCGTAGGATGCTGTATTAATATACTACTAAATTATTTTTTTCAAAATTTTAGGGCAAAATTTCAAGTTGTGCGTTATACACGGGATAACTGTACTGTATCTTGTAATACCTTAATATTCGTATTTATAAAATAGTTAGCACTTTATTCAATTGAAGTATCCATACATATATATTTTATTGGTGCTTAATTTTTATACAATAGTGCTAGGAACAATGAAGAAAGATGAAAAAATTAAGAAAATGCAGTTTTTTGTACTTAAGCTTAGTGGTAGGTCTTCAATTTCAGCCCTTAGGATCATTTTATCAAAGCCGAAATACTATACCAAGATAAATCTGAAATGTTTCATGTACTCCTAAATAATTAATAATAAAGGAAATATAGGAAAGATTAATGGCTCTAGCCATTGATTTCTTAGAATCGATGCACAATATGCTTTTAATAGCTTCAAAATCTCATCTTTGTAATGAAACCGGGAACCATGTAAATTTTATCTAAATTATAAAATAACTAAAAGTCATACATAGAAAAACTAGGATAATAGGGTGATATTTTTATCACATTGATATTCTTGTATTTAAAATTTTCCACTGTTTAACTTGCCGTAAGAGAAGATGTATTGCCATGGTGAAGCATGAGTACCCTTATATTAACTTGAATATTTCTGAAAGACAATGGTGTATCAGTTACTTTTAACTGTGTCCTGTCCATCCAGCGTGATGGCTTTCAGCAGTCCTGTACTCCTGACTAAAACGGCATATATTACTTTTTATTTGCTGGATACCATTTCAACATTGTTAATTCAGGGTTATCTTTAAAGATTCCTAATTTGACTTACCGATGGTGGGAAAGTCAAAAACTGTATCTACATTTCATCACTAGTTATTATTTATAAATAAGGTGGAGTTCACTATTGTTAAGTAGTTTTATGGTTTTAAAACTGAAGCACTTCGAGTCTTGCTACAAGTCAAGGTTAAATTATGGTGGAACTATGGTGGAACAGCAAACTAAATTTTTTCATACTCAGCTCATAAAGAATACTTTTATGTATATCTCAGGATCTAATGTAATGTTCCTTCTGTATCATTCGGAAGTGCGCGATTACCGTGATTAATATTTTTTCATGTGGCTGACACATTTTCTGGGACTACAACAAGACTCATTTTGTGCTTTCTTCATCTTTTAGAGGTCTTCGCCCTCTATGAAATTCTGTCAACTGCCTACATGACATAAAGATTCGTTTTCAAATTGTAATACCAGACGTTGAAGACATTCAGGTTGATTTAATCCCACTCTAAAACTATAAAAATAATAATGATCTCTGAAAAAGAGAATTGAAACAACAAAGGAGTTTAATTCCTTTGGTTCCATAGCAATTAGTTTACAATCTGGAAAGTTATTTTAGTTTTAAAATTTTGATGGCGATATATACAAGATAAAAGTTTTTGTCAATGCTTCTTCTAAAAAAAAGGTGTACTAAGGCACTCCGTACTTAGTAATACAGTATACTAATTGCAATTATTGACATGACATTTTCTAAAAACAAATTTTTAATGAACAGTTGAAACACATTATACACAATTGTCTTAGTCTTTTAACTTTATGGACTACTTCGCTTATAATATATCAAATAAAGTTAAGTTAACATTTATGTATCAAAACTATAAATCACTAACTCTGTACTTAAAAAGAACTGTTATAAAATTTTGTTCAGGAAAAATGGATGTTTAACTATTATTAGTTTTTTTTCGTATTTTTTATACTAAAAGAATGATTGATTATGATGAAAGTTTTATTCCAAGTTGTTAAAGATGTTCTAGAGTGATACTATGATAGATAAACGTAATGATCGAGTATATATTCAAAAATATACTTTTAATATAATTAGTAATTAATTTTAAAAGCAAATAAAATAGCATTTTATGTTTTATCATATTTTATAAAAAATGTTAAAATTATTCAAAAGCCAAACAGGATTTTTACAAACAAAATAAAACACTTTTAACTTCCACTATCACCTTACTGTGACAAACTTCTGATTTTTGATACACTTCAGATAATTTCCATAACATATGCCTTTCATTTAATTCTGTTTCAAAATATATTGTCAAAGTTATTCTCTGTAAGTTCTATTGACCTAAATGAATCCAAAAGTAAGATTCTGAACCACATCCTCTAATATTAGCCTTCTTTAAAATATTTTCTATTGGAAATACCATATAATTACTTTTCCCGCTCATGAATTAGAAAAATATTTTTTTACAGTTTGAGAAAAGATTACAACATTGACTTATACGATGATAAAAGAAGAAGGAAAAACTATAGGAAAATCTTAAGATCGGAGTTGTTCCACCATGAATTATGAACACTTAAATATATTAATATGTGATAAGAAGAAATAGTTTGGTTCATTGGTTTTTTATTACTTTATCTTTATTCATCCAATCTATTTTCATCCGGTCTTTTACTGCTTTTGTTTCAATAATTTTATTTTCATGTTTTTCTTTTATGTATTTATAATTAAGCATATAAAACAAATTTAAAAACATATGTCTAACAAAGCTCAAATATAATAGTTCAATATTTTCTACGTTATAGACTAAGTTGGATTTTAAATTTTCTATATATTACATATGTTTGTATTAGTTCTAAGAGCTAAATTGAATTATGAATTTATATAATTTTCTCCAAAAGTACGTGCGACGATAGACCAAAAAGGTCGTTCTTTTTCGGTAATAAAGACTATGGGTTTAAATTATACTACAGCTATAAATGTCCATGTCGCTGTAATTAGTAATTCCCGGTTGAATAATTCGCCATTGGTTACAAATACTTACCTTAGTGCTCCCATACAACCCCATAAAAAGGGAAACAAATGGATCAAGGTATGATTTGCTGTTGAGAGAATTAAAATCTCTTAGCTGTTACTTGGAAGATAGTTAAACTAGCACATAATAATTTAGAGTAACAGATGTATTCATACACACATACAAACATATAAGCATATATATATATATATATATATATATATATATATATATATATATATATATATATATATATATATATATATATATATATATATATATATATATATATATATATATATATATATATATATATATATATATATATATGTGTGTGTGTGTGTGTGTATATATATATATGTATATATATATATATATATATATATATATATATATATATATATATATATATATATATATATATATATATATATATATATATATATATATATATATATATATATATATATGTAGGATGGTAACGAGTGCATCACACTCTTGCTATAACTCCCGCCACCTAGCGAGCGCCTGTGGTGAAAGGCAGCGAGCTGTGAGACGTACGCGCAAGTTGTGTGTTGTGCGCTGATTAAATGTTTAACCTCCCTTTTTATGTCAGTTCCCCCTGTAAATAGGTTTCCCCATTTGTAAATAAACATTATTAAGTATAAATGTCTCCTTTAATCCCCGACGATTCCCATATATATATATATATATATATATATATATGTATATATATGTGTGTATATATATATATATATATATATATATATATGTGTGTATATATATATATATATATATATATATATATATATATATATAATTCAAACAAAAATGTAAAATTATTTTGTCCCTCAAGATCAAGCTAAACTTATAGTTTCATAATGGAATGAAATATTTATAATTCAATGATTGTTTTATCCAATAAAAATAATTTTAAGCATTTCTTTTATTTTCATTATTTTATATAACTTTTTGCAATTTGCTTTTCTCTTAATATTAGTGACTTAAATGATTCCCTAGTGTATAGTAAATGCTAAATTTTTTCTAATTTCTAGAAAATGCTCAACCAACTGTTTGTTACAAAATAATTTATGTTTTATTTTAAACCTTAAATTTTTAGCTGAATGAAAGATTTTTCAGAAAAAGCGTAATAATATTATACCAATATAAATAATTGATTTATATGAATTGTATCAAGTGCTAGTCAATTTTGATAACCAGCAGTACTTCTAAACATTTTTTATTCTGTGAGTTATTATTCTACCTTCTACAAAATGATACTTAGATGATGTAGCAATTAGACACATACTACCTAAAAGATTATTTTAATTTTTTTTAACTAGAACTATTCGCCATCAGTTTAAGGAAGTAGATTTCAGTTTAATCAACCCTTGTTTTGAAAAGACGGTATGTACAATAAAATATAACATAAAAATGTACATTTCATCAGTCTTGCACCTGGTAAATCCGGTCAATCGAAATGTGTCACGCTTTAGCACTTCGAAGTACCAGTTGGTACTTACAAGGTCCAGGAAGCGGCCATGGTACATGTGAAGCTCGAGTTTCGCAATAAAAAAAGTACAAAAAATTTATATTAATCTCTCTACCAAAGAACAGTTTTCAACACTAATCCAAGGAACCAAGAGACATTTTCTACATAAGAAAACATTTTATTTTTTATTAAATTCACTAGAATAGTTCGTAATCAGTATTAGGTAGTAGATTTCAGTCTGATTAACCTTTGTGTGTACATTTCATAGTACTTAGTATAAGTAACAGTTAGTACTTACACCGATCTGGAAGTAATTGTGGGACAGAGGAAACTCGAGTAAAGGAATAAAAAATTAGAAAGAAAAATTATATTAAATTCGCTACTAACGAAAAGATTTCGGTACTACTATTGCTAAGGAAACACTGAGGTATGATTTATTGTGATATAGCGGATCCCGTTAATTAAAAGCTAGTGAAAAATATGTAAAGATTGTCCGTACTAGAATTTTAACCAACTACATAGCATAAATGTACATTTTCTCATATTTATGGGTGAATCTATATATCAACAGGGTATAAAGTCCTCATTTGATTTTTTTATATTAAAAACAAACATGAAAATGCCCTGTAACTTATACAATCGATTAGAGGAAACTCAAATCTTTAAGAAGTAGGTAGTATCTTATACTTTTATATGTTATAATGAAATTAATTAAATATTTAAATATGTCTAAAATCGGATGGAAACTAATTATTTTTGATGTTATTAATTATCAATCATTTGAATCTTAGTTTTATTTATTTTGCTCTATGGACATTCTTTTACACATAATATATGCATTTTTATTTCTAAGATATATTTTAGACTTTTGAACAAAACTTCGCTGTTTTCTTAAGTACTAGTGGAAAAAATAATGATAATAAAAAAAGAACAAAAGCAAAAATATTCATTTTTCTTGAACAAAAAAAAAATCTCTTTAAACTTACATTCAAGAATAGAATAGAGAAATTGCATTTCAAAGATTTAAATTTAACTAAGTTTTATTCTATCTTGACGTAAAAATGTTGTTAAACTTAATTAGGTTATAATGGCTAAAAATGCACATGGATTGTCGCAAATCATAAAAAACATAATTTTCATAAAACCAATGTATACCTTATTAATAAAAATTTTAGAGTAACGTGGTAGTGAGTAAATTTTTAATATAATGGCGGATAACATAAAATGTGTTTTAAAGTATACAGTTGATAAATTCCAAACTGATATAACGGCTATAAATTCATAAAACATAATTTATTTAAAATTACCTGCAAAAATATTAGTAGTAATAACTTTAGGGTACATTTTGTTAAAAATTAAATAAATAAAATTTCATAGGATGATGGATATTAAAAACTCAATTTGCTTATTTTTAGCTATACTTCATAAATTAATTTTTGCATCCACAAAGCCTAAAATCCCCTTAATTCAACGCTTTTACCTAGAAGGTTATTTTTCCACAAATCTCTTCCACGTTAAAAAATGGAGAAAAGAGTTGGGTTGCTTTTTAATATAGTATATAAAATACTTGTTTTTTAAAAAAAATTATCTTTCTCAATTTCTATTTACGTTACAGCTGCTTAGCTATCTCTGTTTTAAAAGTAGGTGTGAAAGATTTCATGCATGAAAATTATAGACTAACGAAATATACATCCTGTTAAAATAAGGATCTAAACATTATTAGTGTTATTTTCAGAAGCACTTGCTTATTTCACATATTTTACCCCACACCATAATCTTTATAAACAACCCGTATTCTTACTCCAAAAGAAAAGAATCGAAATAATTTAAGCATCCAAGACCTTTTTTACGACCTTGACTGCCATGTCAATAGAAAATTGAATGTCACTTTTCTCTGTAAAATACCGCCCTCGAGTTGATTTTCTAATATTACCTGCCTTCTTTTTTAGCCCTTCACACAGGTTTATTTGCCATGCTTACACGGAACAGGTGATTTTGGGTGTAAAATGGTAGATTAGAAGCCTCTGTACACGCCATTATCATTTTGACAGCAGTGTACACGGAATAAAATTTGAATGAAATTCTCATAAGTAAATTCAGCTTCACCGTGACATACATTTTGGGAAATATGTAATCATTTTAACCTACTTTACCGAAAGATAATAAATGTTATTTTATAATCTATTCAAAAGGTTATTTTACAGAGGGAAAATTATTGTACATGTTAAATTATGTTCACAAATTTAGAATCACTTTTAAAAGTTATAGTTAATAGAAGAAGAAAGATAAACTTGGAGACTGTAACTGAAAGAATTGTTGCGTTTTATTTCTGCTGTGATTTATATGAAAAATAAATCTCAGCTTTCGTAAAACCCTACATTAGTCTTCTTGTTTTACAGTTGACTGTCGCTCTCTAGAGGAATTATTGAAAATTATCCATTAAAGCTTTTTTAACATATAGGTTAGTATTATGTTTTATTCTTGTTTCATCATTTTAGACCCTGTAGCATCTTTGCATTTAATTTTAAAACATGCATTCTTTGATAAAAATGATTTGTATTAGTGTAAATAATCAATTGTTAAAAATTTTCCATCTTTTGGGAACATCTCTGTATTATATAAAGTGAATGCTACCTATAAGTGAAACTTGTATTTTAGTGTACTATGTTTTGTATGCCAATTTAGCATAAGAACATACACTAGGATAGGTTCACGAAATGTACACAGGAAATTCACCTTAAATCAACAAGGACGCGCGCTGCCAGTAGTAACACGAGAATATGCCAGTCATCTCCCGGCCTGGCACACGTTCTCATGTAACTGCTGCAACATTTCTGAGACAATTACCAGCAAAATTTCTTTTGATGATGAACATAAATTTTGTATTACCAAAATATTTCATTAAAAGTTTGAAATATTCTTTGGATTGTTTGAAATATTAATTTTGATAATTATAGATAATTATAGTCTGTAGATAATTTTAATTAGCATTCTAAAAGCATAAACATAAAATACAAGTTAAAAACTTAGAAATTATATCTTTAAATTTCACCATTTTAATCAAATAAAGATGTATTTTTGACATTATCTCTCATCCGACCACAAACTATAAATAAAAATGCAGAAGTGCATGATCATTCACTGGGTCTCCGAATCCCGAATAAACTAAAAGTATCTCTTTCGGAGAAAAATGTATGTTATTGGAGTCTAGAAGACCTATAAAACAGCTATTGAAAATTTGGGAAGTTTATTTCTCTCGGGGGGTTTTGTGCGGAGTGTTTTTATAACGCTCAGGCTTCACAGACCAGATGGGCTTCCTCACTGGTTAAGGCAATAATTTTTGTCTGATTTAAATTACGTTTATTTAATCCCCACCTTATAAATACTTATAAACCCGTCAATTACAAATGATATATTTTATAACACTAAGTACAACAGAGTGAAACATACTGCATTTTGATATCCTGTATGACCCACACAAAAAGTAAGAACATGTAAATTAATTTTTCTGCCTGTTTTTTCTGTATACACCTTCTTTCTTCTTTAGTGTTTCGCTCAAGTTTGTTTTTCTTTCATCGGACGAAACCGCTAAATTTGTGCTTGCCGTTAGTATTTTGCTTTGGTTTAGAGCTCTATGATCTACTCTTTTGCTAAAAGAGAGCTAATGAGACCAGGTTCTATTGCGTAAAACTATATCCAAAAGACTATAACGCTCCACGAAAAATGTAGTATTTGATCCTTCAGACCACAATTTTAAAATGCTGTGCCCTACCGATTAGGTCATCATGTAGCACAAAATAATTTTGGTAATAACGTTCACGGAGCGTACGATTTTAGGAATCAATATAGTGGAAATAAAACTTTTACAAAATCAATCACTTTAACCAACCCACTTTTAGAAAACATAGTGGATATTGAATTAAAAAATATTTACCCTACTTTATTTCTATATTTAAATATACGTGTTGAAAGAAAAAGATTTACTAAATAGCTTCAGTTATCTTTACAACTTAGTATCTGTTCTAAAAATATATTATAATCAATTAAAGCCTGATAAATGAGCAAATATTTTGTTTTGTAACATTTCGTATGGCACAAAAATAAGTAGCAATGCTGCAACTACTGCGCAACAAGTTTTGAAATACTTGTGACATGGAAATAATTTGAAATCAATATAATTCCATTCTGTTTAAGTTATTGAAAAAGGGAAGGTACAATGATTTTCATAGTAATTTGGAAAAATCTCATTTTTCTTGTTGATTTTTCCATATAATAATCTCTTCACTTAAAGTTGAAGTCAGTAAATAGATAAAGTCGTCATCAGCGGATGAAACATCTCGTGGCAACTGAACAGGGAAATCGAATATAGATAAAAACCGATTCATAACAATTGGCAAACAGATTTTGAAACAAGCAAAATGTTAATATTATATTCTAATAACTATAATTTTATTAATTAATATATATTATCCTGTATATAAACTTTAATTCAATCCTTAAAATTTAATAAACTTATTGGAAATAATACTACTAAAATTTTCATGAGTGTTTATTCTTACACAGAGAATTATATATTTTAACAAAAATCCTGAATAACGTAAGCCAGTTTTACTACTATACACAGAACCGTAATTTTAATATACTTATTTCATATAATAAATTCATTGAGAAACAACTCTACAATTTAAATTCAGATTTAACTAGTTTAATAACTCTAATATTAATAGTTTAAAAATGAATGCTATACAAAAAGATTTTTTTCTTTCTCAGTAAGAGATAATTACTTCGTCGATGATAATAGAAAATAAAAGAACGAGATTTTTTTTAATTATAAGTAATGTTAAAGAAGTTTATATCATCCATGGTTTTATTATTATTTCACATTTTTTTCACTGTGACGCTATTCTCTGAAATAGCTAATTTATTCATTAGTTATAAATCCGTTTTAATTTCCGAATTAAGGTGTTTCGTTATTACTTACATATGTATACATGGATTACATGGATATTTTATATTACATATTATTATAGATGTATCTTTTAAATATATCCTATTCTCATATTACATGTAGACAAAAATACTTTCTTAATGGCATGAAAAAGTATAATAATTTTAAATTACATCATACGAACTATGAAAATGCAAGTTTAGCAGGAAATCAATTATTAGTATTTTGGTTTTTATTTGGTTTGGAGAGCTACGGTCTATTTTTTGCAACACGACGATTTTTATTTGGATGCCGAGAAAAACTCCAACTCTCTCATCACTGAGCATAATCCATGTATCTTTTAAAAAATATCATATTCTCATATTACATGAAGACAAAAATATTTTCTTAATGGCACGAAATAATATAATAATTTTAAATTACATCATACGAACTATGAAAATGCAAGTTTAGCAGGAAATCAATTATTAGTATTTTGGTTTTTATTTGGTTTGGAGAGCTACGGTCTATTTTTTGCAACACGACGATTTTTATTTGGATGCCGAGAAAAACTCCAACTCTCTCATCACTGAGCATAATCCATGTATCTTTTAAAAAATATCATATTCTCATATTACATGAAGACAAAAATATTTTCTTAATGGCACGAAATAATATAATAATTTTAAATTACATCATACGAACTATGAAAATGCAAGTTTAGCAGGAAATCAATTATTAGTATTTTGGTTTTTATTTGGTTTGGAGAGCTACGGTCTATTTTTTGCAACACGAGGATTTTTATTTGGATGCCGAGAAAAAACTCCAACTCTCTCATCACTGAGCATAATCCATGTATCTTTTTAAAATATCATATTCTCATATTACATGAAGACAAAAATATATTTTCTTAATGGCACGAAATAATATAATAAATTTAAATTACATCATGCAAACTATGAAAATGCAAGTTTAGCAGGAAATCAATTATTAGTATTTTGGTTTTTATTTGGTTTGGAGAGCTACGGTCTATTTTTTGCAACACGAGGATTTTTATTTGGATGCCGAGAAAAAACTCCAACTCTCTCATCACTGCGCCTGCATTTCATACATACGCGTAAATAAATAAATGTAAAAATACTTTGAATTTTACTAGGTAATACAACGCCTTAAACTCTAAAGTTAAGATCATTTTAAAACTACATTAAAATATAATAGGTAGTTTAAACATCAATAACTTATCTTTTTCTTGACTTTAAAGGTGATCGAATTTTAAAAATGGTTTAATATGCAATAACACAACAAAAAAAAACATTGCGACATTATTTGTGTTTTAATATTTTGTAATATATAAATACTGTATTTCAGATATAGTTTGTACTAAGTTTAACTTTAAATTTAATCTTCGATTATTTTTTTATGGCTGATAGTTTTGTGGAAACATCAGTATTCTGTTGTGAAACCATTCGTATTAATATTTTTAATTTTTACTAATCATGTTAAGTTACTTTATTCTGGAAATAAATTTGATTAAAATTGTTTATTACTGATAGTTTTCATAAATAAATACTTTATTATGTATTTTAATGAAAATTGTTTATCGTTGATTTTATTATAAATAGTTTCTAATATATAATAAGGAGTTATTCATTTTTATGCATCTAAAGCAAAGTTTGTATGTGCATGCTTTACAGAGAAAAACTAATAATAGTGTATGCCCAGAGGCAAAATGATAAATAATTTTTAATTGTAACAGGAAGACAAAAGTGTGTGTATATTTGAAGAGGATCATGTTTTGTGTATATATATATATATAATATATATATATATATATAATATATATATATATATATATATATATATATATATATATATATATATAATATATATATATATATATATATATATCCATATATATATATACATATATATATATACATATATATATGTATATATGTATATGTATATATATATATATATATATATATATATATATATATATATATATATATATATATATATATATATATAATATATATCAAAATTATTATACTTAAACTATCTCTTAAAAATTCTCCTCTTTTCCATTCTTATTCCTTTTAATCCATTTTCCCAACTACAAAATTTTCAAAGGAGAATCCGTGACTTAAAATTCTTTTAGCAGTCTCTCAAAGCTAATTCTTAAATAGATTCAAATTTTATGGCCACTCACCACATTTTTCAGATGTCTCAATAAAATAGCTCTCTCTTTTTAATGATATAAGTTTATTTTTATTGTTGAGAGCGCTGACTAAGCTTTTTTCTCTGGGAAGGAGTTCGTCTCCACGTCTCGTTCAAGTTCCCAATTCTGTAAAAGCAAAATTTTTTTTGGTGATCCTATCTTCTACTTCGGACAGAAAAACATATCATTTTCGATGCTCTAAAATAAGTTTAAGGTCTTTTATGGACTACCCATTTTTTTCAATCTGTCAAGACTGTTTACTTCAATAATCTATCTGCCTAGGCTTCTCTTTGCTCAGTAGCTCCGCAAATAAAAACAATAGGAGCTACAATTCTATGTTGCCCGCGGATATAAATTGAGCTGGCTTACACACACACACACACACACACACACACACACACACACACACACACATATATATATATATATATATATATATATATATATATATCAAATATGGGCAAGAATCATCAAAAAGAACAGCTCATTTTATTTCTAGTGACGATACATCAAATCAATATAACATTGCAAACTTCGAGAACATCGTGTACATACCTTTTTAAGTAGGGATTTCGCAGGCAAAAAGACTACGAATAATCCCTAAGCACATTTGATCACGTGATAAAAATGCCCATGTCTAAAGAGAACGCATTTACTATTGGTCAAAGAAGTACAGACAGAGGCTTGATTAAGTCTATAGCGTTTCTGGAGGGAAAAATCAGTATTACCGCGCAAACTCCAATAACTTAATTTATGAAGATAATTTATTAAATCAATATTAAAATATTTAAATAAGGGATTTTAATATTGCATGTATATATATATATATATATATATATATATATATATATATATATATATATATATCACGTGGGCCCCATTCTTCTTAACCATAAGAAAGAAAAATCAGTCATTTTTACTTCCCTTTTTTACCCTTTGAGGCATCCGATGAACTGGTAGGCACTTCGAAAACCTGGCATCAGCGGGTTTTTTATAGCTAGAACATAAATAAATTAGTAAAATAATTTAACTTTGAAGTTTATTTAGAATAAATATACTGTCCACGATCACCTGAAATGCTTTTAAGATCTATTCTTAAACAGCCTATTATCTTTACAAAGTTTCAGATAGATTTTTAATCAATTTGAATACTTTAAAAATAGACCATTTTTAAACACGTTTACAGTTTTACAAAGTCCACTTATAACTTTTTTCATAAGGATATATATTTTTTTTTATTTTGTGCAATATCCGTTGTTGAAGCGCATATTTTAAGGCATTTTCTCTAGTCTTCTATCGATAATTCTTCATTCCTATTTGACAGCTACTGAATTACAATGCACAAAATGGGAAAAAAATGTTTTAGTAAAAAAAAAATACGATAAATATAAATGATGCAGAAATATTGAGTTTTCCAGAAATATAAAGAATGCATTTGTAATGTAAGCTATATACGAAAACTATATTGTGTTCTTAAACATGTTTTATTAAACATGCGTTACTATATCTTATACTCCAATTCTTATATTATATTTTCATACACAGGCTTTATATGATAGATTAAAATATAAATAAATTTAGTGGTAATTGAAAGGTTAGGTACAGCGCATAATATTTCATCTGTATGCTAAAAGTAATTAAAGTATGTGTGTGTTCGCGAATAATTTTAAATATAAAGAATTAAAAAAGGTAACATAATTTTGATGATCTAACATTTTTTAAACTTTATATATTCATTTTCATTCAAATGAATTGGTGAAATTTCAATGCAATATAACCTTTTCCGAATTTGGAATGAATTTCCTTTCTTAATTTTCAAATCAAAGTTTTTAAAAATGATATAAATTCCGGAGAATTAAATTGTAGTTAAATAAATGGAGCTTATATTCAGGGTAAATATAAAAAGTATGAAAAATAAAATACTAATTTAGAATAGTATTTACAAGGATTCTATTCTGGAGTTAAAGAATTATATTTTTTTAAATCTGTCATTGTGAAAAGAATTCTGAATTTCTATGCGAGATCTTAAACAGTTTTTAAAAATAAGTAGGTTTTCTTTTAATATAATTTCATGTTATATATACTCATAAATAGAAATTGTGTCCATATTATATAAAAAATAAATGTATATAAAGATTAGTTTTATCTGCAATTAGAATAGAAGAGCTCTCTTAGTAGATAATATGTGGGAAAATACTGACTTTCTGTACAAAGATTGTTGCTGCCCTAGCTTTTTGATAATGATTTTCTTTTTGGCATATACTGCACAAGTTATTGACAGTTTAGAGTAATCTAGTATTATACTTAATGCATAGCAAATATTTAGCTTAGTACGAATTGTTCGCTTTAGATAAATGCTTTTATCACCTTTTATCATGCTCATTTTTTTAAAATGGATCTAAAATATTTACACTAAGGTAGTCATCAATCTAAGATCTGTGATGTGCTTTTGTTTACAACTGAAATTTATTTGTATTGTAAAAGTATTGTAAAGAAGATTAAAATTTTGTTAAAAATAGTTTTTGTATCGGTTCAAAATATTGACATAACAGGCATAATATGGTCACTAGTGTTATATATATTTCCCTAGCAGTTATCTCTGAGTAAGAATGAAAATGGTGTGATCGCACCAGAAATTTATTTCCCAAACCATAAAGCTGTTCAACAGGTTACAGGTGTAGAATAGCTGTTGTACTGTTTGTTGCTTCTGTCAAATTCTAAGCGTCTTATAAATAATACTAATATTAAATAGGTTACATAATTTTTAATCATAGACATTTAGGTCTTCTGAAGCCATAGTTAAACATTTTAAAAAAATGTTTGATGTGGATAGAAAATTTTTAGTAAAACATTAAGGATTTTTGAGCTTTACCTGGTGCAACTTTTAAGTCCTTATAGCCTGCCAGTAGACTAAAGTTTTAAAAATTTAATTTCAATCTGTTAGAGCTTAAATAATTTTTTCAATTATTCTTTCAAATTGCAATTGTAAGTTAAACGTTATAACTATATTACTTATAAGAACTAAATAAATAGCAATTTATGATGTTTAAAAACTGACAAAGTGCAATGCTAAATGGATATTTAAATTTCATTGCAACATAAATTTGTTAGAAAAACATATGGTAGTTCAAGTGTAATGTTCCACAAAAGGTTGCATGGCTACGATGTTCAGGAAATTAAACCATTTCTCATATATTATTTGTACGAAATTAATTATCTATATTTAACACATACAGTAACATTTCTTTAAAAATGTATTTTAGATGAATTTTTGAAAATTTGAAACAAATCTGCAAAATAATAAATTTAATAATTTCTATAAGATTTTTACAGGTATTGTCAAACTAACATTTGGAGATGGTCATTCGTAATAGGCTAAAGGACATTTACTCAACTCAGTGCCTCACTAAATATCCTTGATTTAAAAATCAGCAGATTTTTCTATTATTGAATGTAGTTTATTTAATGTAACTTCACTTTTTAAATATATCTTATTAAAACTCCAAAACTTTCAAAACTCTCTGGCTGTTATACGGAAGATCAATTCGAATTATATATATATATATATATATATGCATATATATATGTATATATATATATATGTATATATATACATATATACATATGTATATATGTATGTGTTTGTGTGTCTGTGCGTGTGTGTGTGTGTGTTGTTTCTAATGTCATTTGGGTGAGCCAAGCAAGTAGGCCATAGACCAATATAATTAAGATTTGTGCCTTTCAATTTGATGAGCACCTCTAGGGAGAAAGAATGACTTCGTTCAAGTGGATCCACTTAATTTAGAATGAAGAACCTAGCAGAGTACCTCCGGGATTCACCTGGCACTCCCAAAGATATCATTTGAGAACTTGAAGGAGATTGCAACCACGAACTTATTTTACATGCTCCTGTTACCATTATCGAATACAGCTTATCCTGCCGGCTCAAGAATCAAATCCGGTTAATATAATATATATAAATATATATTATATATATATATAATATATAAATATATAATATAATATATTTATATATATATATATAAATATATATATAATATATTTTTTTTGTGTGGTGTGTGTGTGTAAATATTTATTAGTAGTATTTTGATAAATTTTGTTTCACTAAATGTTTATATCATTCATATTATTGCTTTCCATAGTTATACAATCTATTTATTTAAGTGCGGTCTTAAGGCTATTGATTTTAAAAATTAAAATTAATTATATGTTGCACCGCAAATATTTTAAACAGCTTGTAACACTGAAATTTATCTAATAACACTGACACTTGATTTACAAATTTCTTGATTGCATGTAATTTCAATCTCAATCAAATATTTATAATTTATTTTGCTATAAGGAATAACTTTTCGTAACTGTCTACATGATTCGATTATCCTAATTGTAATAATAAATTAGAACACTATGTTAAAAAATGAACTGTCAGTCTTTCAATCATAAAAAACTATCTACAAATCTGTCTGACATCTTTATTAACTCCTAGTTATCTGAAACATATTATTTATTTATAATAAAAATATTTTTCTTTTCATTTTTATAATTTTATGCCTGTGACAATCTTATATTTTTTTGCGACCAGTGATGACACCTTTTCATTCATCCTACAGTAGATTTGCCGAGTTTGCATATTTAGAAAATCCATCATTTAAATCGGAGTACGGAGTTAGGAAAGATGAATGATGATGCACACAGTTGCAGGGTAGAATCGAAGATTTGAATTTATGTTGAGGGTAAAATCTAAAGATTCGTATGTGAAGAAAACATGTGCTTCCCCGATATATCCAAGTGAATTTTCTCATATTATCTATTCGAGAAACATTAATGACGCACGCACAAAATCGATATGTAAAACATATGTTACATAAAACATGATGGATTTACTGCACAGATTACCAAAAAAAATTCTTTGTATATTCATAAATAATGCCATCGTTATTAAGGCAAGAATTGCTTCTATTAAACATAAAATTTAGTACAACAGTAAACACCTGGAGATATGTAATACTAAAATCTTTCATTATGTTTGATTATACATGTTGCAATAATAAAAAATGTGCTACCTTAAAATAATACAAAGAACTATGCCCTTATAAAGAGTGCGGATAAAACATTTAGTTTATGTTATTTCCTTTTAATTTTTGAAATTATAAAATTACTCTTCTTTACTTAATTACACTTTTAAGCACCAAGTATCAAGAAGTACATTACTTTCTTTTTGGAACGAAAAATTATTTTATTTCTTCTGTTATATATAAATGCAAAAATATTGTGAAATTATACTTGAATTATGAATTAATCCCACCAAATTGGGAGCAAAATATAAACAGTTCTGTGTTTTGACTAGTATTTATCAGTTATTAACATTTTTAAGTTTCAAAGGAAAATAATTTTTTTTGCATGTTTATTAGGATACGTTCTGTGATAAATTTAAATTAAAATAGTAGGATATATTATTATAATCTGAGCAATTTTGTGCACTTAATTTAAATGTCATAGATTCATAATAAATTTTAAGAAATAACTAATAAACATTTTTAAACATCACGAATAGAGATGGTAAGTTCTAATTACGAAGACCTTTAAAACTGTTATGAATGAAAGAAAACTAAACAATTTTAATTAAAATTAAGAAAAATTATTTGCATCAAAACATGTAATTTCAACGAGAATAATTGCTTATTAAGATTATATATATATATATATATATATATATATATATATATATATATATATATATATATATATATCAAAAATAGTTTTAAATATCCGTCAAAGGAATGGATAATGCAATAAACATTATTTATTATTTATTCCCATGTTGAAAGTACTTATTACTTAATTTATTTCTCCGACAAAAATTTCGTATGAAACAAAATTTAAAAAAGGACCATAATACATTTTCTAAACTATAATAATCACATTTCTGAGTCGTCCACATTATGTATATTTACTAGTCATTCTTAATATTTGAATTTAAATAGATTTTTCATCTTATACAAGTATTGTCTTTAATTGAATTTAAATATAATAACAGCGTTACTGTAGGATAATGATATTTTTAATAAAGTCACAAGATTAATTCAAGGAAATTAGTTTAATATTTTATTCTTTTAAATTTACTTTTTCACATAAAATTACAATCAGTCTTTTTCTAATATTTATTCTATTTATTTGAAGGAAGAAATTTTAAATCACTGAGGAATCGTATGGAATTGATTGAGCATACTATTATGACACAAACATACATGTATTATCAAACATACTTCTATAATATCATCAGAAATAAATATGTTTTCACATTCGATATCAACGTTTTTCTTAAAAAATCTTTAAAAGATATTATTACCTTTTTTATAAAAAAATTAATTGGGATTGTTATTATCCTTGCATGAAATCAAAAGTTTTTAACAAAGTGTTGCATTTTTGTGAGTAGTTAGTGAGAAATAAATCTTCATACAGCATCTACAGTCATATTTCTTATTCCCAAAATCCTGAAAACACACACGATTTTTCTCAAGAGAATTCAAGTTTATTACGATGAGAACGACACATCGTCTAGGCCAGCAGCACGTATAAGCGGAGTATTCGTAAGAAAATACAAAATTGAAAAAAAAACTAATTCCTCCTGCTGAATTTTGTTTATTTTGAATATAAATAAAGGTGTAAATAGGAAATAAAAATGCTAATTAGGCCATTATGCCAATGGGACCACACTCGGTCGAAGATATGCCAAACATGGCGTCTTGGTGTAAAAAAGAAATGGTGTAAAAACTGGTGCAGAAGAAATTAAGCTCCACACTCCTTCTTCCTTGAGGGCCTGCAGATCTCTGAAAAAGTTGGTTGGGCAGCGTTGACTTTGTCGAAGAGGGCAACTCCCCGGTTAGCAACCCCTCTTGACCAATGGGGTCGAAGGAGGGTCATTCACTTTCCTTTTGCTTCTAGGTCAGCTTCTCGCTGGCTTTATTGAACTGTAACTCTTTGTTACAAATTTTATTAATCAATTCGTTGGCAAGAGTTTCACCCGAGTATAACACAGGTTGATGAGGCTATACTGTACCTGCTTTGGTGACATTGTTTACCTCCTAGGATGTTGTCTAAGAAGCTAATATTCGTGTTACATGAAAAGGAAATAAAATAAATATTACCTATTTATCCCGGCTGAATGTAGGTGGAATAAAATCCTAGACTAGTAGTAGCAAACCTATGAGTCGTTGGACTGACACTGACCCAAAAAGTTTCATAAAAGAAAAATAATTTAGATTTTATAAAATGACTTTTCATATAAATGAAAGAAAATATAACACAAAATATTAAAGAAGTCAGTTAATATAAATATTTAAACATTTTAAACTGATTTTTATAATATATAAATAAGTTTTCTTCATTAATTTTTATAATGCGATATAGCACAAACACCCTAATTTATATAGTTCTAATGATACATGTTGTAGTAACTTATAATTAATATTACTGTAGTATAATTATCTTTAATATCTTTCCTGTGACTTGCGAATTCAGTTGGGGCAACACAAATGAGCCAATTTTGGACTGCCAGACATGATTTCGGACAAGAGAAAAAACGGTATTTCAGTTCCATGAAATCCTTTTTTTTTAATGCATAATATTTAATTTGCTATTTTTCCAACAGACAAAGATTTATTTCTCGTGCAATGTACGGCAGTTTCGTGCCATTTGTCGTTACTTATTGGATACTGTAAAGGATTTGTGAAATTTAAAGGAATCTGGGGGACATGGAACTCATGATAGTCAATATGGATAGAAATATTTTTGTATTAGTTTATTACATTTATCCAGAAAATTTTGTCATTTGATTTATTTTGCTATAATTTGTGAAAAAATAACTGTAACGAATTGAAATCTCTCATGTGAAAATATTGAAAATAGTAGTTATTTCGTTAAAAATTTTGGGTTTTATTTTTCAAAAATTATTTGATGATAATAACGAACAAAATTAAAGAGAATTGTTTTTCATTTCTGTAACGTTTTTCTCAAATACATTGCACAAGCAAGAGATTAATATTAATTTTTTACCCCTTTTGAATTATTTTGCTCTTCATCTACAACAGTAAATCTTGTAGGATAAAAACTAACCGTAAATTTTTCAGAAACTTTTGAAAGAATAAAACAATATGAAGTTTAAATGTCCTATCTTTTATTTGTGTGTTTCCAAATAATTGGTACTAGTAGAAAGTAGTGTATTAAAAGTAACATAATTATAATAACTATTGCTAATTTCAACCTTTTTAACTCCCTGGGGACGACTCCGGCCCATACCGGCCGAAGCACTTAAAGACGGGCTTGGCCGGAAGAATGAAAAATAGGGGTGATAGGTATATCTAGCAGGGGTCCTCTTTTCACCTACCCCGTCTTTATGACCAGTGGACAGTTTGATTGATTACTGCCTATAGCAAAGCTTGACCACATTTTGAGGTGTTTTCCTTAGCAATGAATTTTTACTTTCTTTTTATTCTCTAAGATAATTCTAAACTTTTATTATGCTGATATATATATTTTGAAGTTTAGTTTAAATGTATTTTATATATACATAAGCTAGTTAAAAATTATAGATTTATAGTTAAACAATAATGTTTTTATTATTGATTCAATTCATAATTTTTTCTTTTAAATGAATTTTATTGATAACGTGGTGAAAATAAAAAGCAATAAACTGAATTAGTCATAATTAGGACGTGACAGAGGAAATGAATTATACACTATGATTTACTTTCTTTTGTTCTTAGAATACTCTCAATTTTATAATGATTATTTTTTCTGGAGTTTCTTTGTTTTAGAGCTAATAATTCATTCATTCCCTACTTCATTCATGGCTCCGGAGTCCATTTTCCGGGAAGAATGGAGAGGGGTGGGGAGAATGGAACAGTCCATTTTACATTTTCACCTGATGAAAACTTTAGAACTTAAGGGTAGTAAAATCATCTGCTCTTGTCGTCCTTAAAGAGTTAAAGAACATTAACCCCCAGAGCCGTAACTAGGGCGAGGTAAGTCCAATTTTACTTGCAAGTTCCAAAGTGCTTAGAAATTATTTTTTTATGAATGTTCTTAATTTTTAAAATGTTTCTAGAAACTAAACTTGGTTTAGAATCTTATAAAATGTTTACTAAACACTTTTAACATGCCTTAGTATAAATCCAGCTATTCCTTTTATATTTTGAATTCATTAAAGTCATTAAAACTAAATTTAAATTTAGAAATATGTCAATATTTTATGAAAATTTAACGTACAAATAAAACATATTCCCCTCAAGTCAACTATTCTATTCATCAGTAAAGTAGCACCCCCTCCCTGAAAAATATTTTAAGTATTAATAAGGCAAAAATAGAAGAAAGAATTAAAAATTAATATACTTGGATTTTTTTAAGAATCAACAAAATATTTTGTGAGTTACGTCTGAATACATGATATAGAAAAAAACATGTTTATATATTTTCTCACTATATTTAGTGGCAGAGGTGCAGACCAGTTTTTTTTGCCAAGTGAGCCAAAGATCTAGTTACGGCCCTGCTACCCCCCCCCGTACATTTTCAAGTAAAGGCTCACCTTATTTGCTCAAAAACTAGTATTAAGAGAAATAATCAACACGATTTGGCCCAATTCTCAGAAAGTTTTACCTTTTGCAGAAACCACTAGGTTGCAGTTGGCTTCATTGAACTTAATCATAAATACTGTTTTCTCTTCATGCCTTTTTCATAGATCAAAACTTTTATAAATCTTCTTATGGGGAAACTTCTTAATCTTCAAATCCTCAGTTTACTTTGATATTTTTAAAATTAATTCCTTATATACAGTACTTCCTACGTATTTTTCTTATCTCACAGATTTCTGATGCCATTAAATTGGATTTTGAAAAAATTCGGAAACAATGATATTACTAAAATAATTTATTAGAAAAATAAAAGATAAATGTTTGAATTATTTCAAACACTGTTTTATTTATTGTTGTGCTGTAAATACTAATTTTAAATTAAATTAGATTCTGTGCAATTAGCAAATATACTGAAAAAGTTCTAAACGTGTGTTTCAATAGTAAACTGAAAAAAATGTATTTGAATGTTTTTACGCTAATTTATTAGCATTAGCTGGCCAATTCATTCATTATCAACATCTCATACATCATAATTATATCAGAGCTGTCAGTGAACAAAGTCAAGATAATGCTTCTGTCAATTCATATCTGCTCGGAAACTTTACGATATGCTTTAGGAATATAAGTACCTTGCAGAATTAACTGATGGACTATTCATGTTCTTTGCGTTAGCACATAAACGACACAAAAGCTTTATTTTTTCCGATAAAAGGATTAATTTTGCGTTCGGAAAAATGTATGAAACTTTGTTTTTAGGAGCATCTTGCATATTATCAGATGAAGAAAGGAGTGTTTTTAGTTTCTTTTGTAAATTACGTTTTAGAGGTTTGGGGAAATATTTGTGATTTTTTATCACAGATATTTTTATAGCATTCTTATAGTCATAATTATAAATGTAATTTAAAACATTATGAAATGTTTACAAAAAGTAAATTTGTAGATTTTTATAGAAAATATGTTAAAACATATGAAAATTATTGCACATTGACTTTTAAGGAAAGGTTTTAAAATTATGTTTAAAAAATAGAGTAAATATAATAAATTTCAAGTTAAAATATAAATATGATTTGGACAGATTAATATCTTTCACTCAAAATTGCATTCCATTTTATATTCAGTACTACCCATAACAGAATAATAACCGTATACATTACTTAGTAAATGTATTAAACTTAGAAAGTTAGTACACGATTTTTAAAAATAAAATTCTGAAAAACAATATAAAATACGTCAAACTACTTTACTAGAAAAATGTCATTTATTCCCAGTTAATTATTATAATAGCTGACATTACATTTATTACCTATTTATATACGGCATTATTTTTTAAATTATATGATCTTGAAGTTTCAGAAGAATACAAATTTATACATGTTTCCCTGTATGTGTAAATCTTATTAACAGTATACCTACTTAAGTCTTTAACCAGACATATTCAACAGCCATTATTCATAGACTAAGCTCTGCTCATACCAAAGTCATTTAACAGCTAACCGGGGTTAACCCATGGCGCCAATCAATAGTGGGACGCAATTCTCTTTTTAAACAGAGATTAACCGACCGGCCCATATAATTCAAATAATTGTAACGCTACTATAGTCACAGTATTAAATATTAATTTTAAATGAATTCTAAATTAAATCTAATAGTCAATAGGGTAACTAATAAGTCCTTATTAATGACTTAGTCCAAGAGTACCCTTGAGTCACATATATGAATAAAAAATATCAAAAAGTCCAAAACTAGACGTCAACATTTATTCCTCACTTTTAGCAACATAATTCTCCTTTAATTTGACACCCAAACAGTTGATTTTAAAGTTTGAGAACTTCCAGATGTAAGAATCATTCGAATCTTGATTAATTGAGAGATGATATATAATCTTACATCATTTGGGTGCTAGTCAGGCTTAAGACCTGACGTAAAACTCTACTGATATGATTGATTCTAAGGAGCATATAAATACAACTGCTACAAGCGGAAAAGAGAGTTAAAACATAGAAACATCTAAACACGCGCAGGAAACAGAAAAAAAGATCACTCTGAGGGCTAACCCTGAAAGGCTTATAAGTGTGTGGAGGAGAAAACTTAGTCATTATTAACGGAAGTTATCCAAGGGAAAGGGGAAGATAGACCAACGTAATAATTAATTTTAAAAGCATATAACCATGCTAAATACGTGCAAAAATTGACATTACCTGAGTTTTCATCATGGTATGAGGTGTATGAGGCAACTGACAAAGGGTCTCTCTTTCACCTTTAGACCTTTCT
This sequence comes from Pardosa pseudoannulata, assembly GCA_032207245.1. Classification (NCBI taxonomy): domain Eukaryota; kingdom Metazoa; phylum Arthropoda; class Arachnida; order Araneae; family Lycosidae; genus Pardosa; species Pardosa pseudoannulata. The sequence continues at coordinate 70,991,013 of CM063502.1, read as the reverse complement.
ATCCTCATTTAATTGCTCTCCCTAGGCACAGGTCTGGGGTTCAATAATCGGGCTGTGCAATGTTGACTCAGCCTTTCATCCGTTCAGTGGGTATACAAAAGGAAGGAACTTGGAGAGAAAGGCTTGGAAACTATTTACCGAGGGTTCTGCTTAAGGTTGACCACCAAACTGTGACATATGCTTCGCCCCATAGGGCCCTTGGTTTGAAATACAGAGATTGGCAAAATAGGTTTAGGTTTGATTTGGAGGGCTACGGTCTACTTTTTGCAACACGAGGACTAATGAGACCGGGACCTACAGCTTAAAGCCGATTCCGAACTTCTACGAACATCCATGCCACAGTGGGATCCGAACCCATGAATTCCGGTACTGAAGGCCAGCAACCTAACCAATCGCCCATCGTTCGGAGGCACAAGAGGAACTAACCCTCTAGTTAGGCTGTACTGCTAGGAAATTTTTAGTTCTCACTTATTATTTCATTTATTATAAATCTACTGATAAGATAGTTTGAATAATGTATTTATAATACATTTAATAAATATACTTTTTCTATGTTACTTATGGAGGTTTTACTAAGAGAAATTTCATGTTCATGTATACGCGATAAAGGAATAATCACATAACTTTTAAACTTTATATATATATATATATATATATATATATATATATATATATATATATATATATATATATATATATATATATATATATATATATATATGTATATATATATAAAAATATATATATATATATGTTTATATATATGTATATATATACATACATATATATATATATATATATATATATATATATATATATATATATATATATATATATATATATATATATATATATATATATATATATATATATATATATATATATATATATATATATATATATATATATATATATATATAATATATATATATATATATATATATATATATATATATATATATATATATATATATATATATATATATATATATATATAAATATATATATATATATATATATATATATATATATATATATATATATATATATATATATATATATATATATATATATATATATATATATATATATATATATATATATATATATATATATATATATATATATATATATATATATATATATATATATATATATATATATACTTTATCAAAAAGTAACTTCAACCTAATTTTGTCTAATCATTAAATAGAATTCATATTAGCAAAGTCGCTGTGAAAAATGATTAATATGATATTTAAAGTACTTCCTTATTTTTCAGTTATTTAGTAAAAGGTTGTAAATCTTTTCTGTTTGAAATTCTTATTTCTTCTGCTAGCTGATATAACTGCCTGCAAGGTATCGGATATTTAAATTCAATATATTCAATTTCAAACTGATTCTACGTAAAGATAATTAATGGATTTAAAAGAGTATGAAAGTTTTTTCATCTGTAAAAACTAAAATTCCAGACTGAGTTAATGCATTCTCTATCCTTTCCACGAGTTACGACAGTTTAAAAGCGACTTATAATTAATGATTTCTTCATCATTAAAAGCAGCATTTGCCATCTCTAACAAAAGGACAAAGATTTATGTTCAGAAAAATGATGAATAACTATTAAATCATCATTTTCTTTGAGCAGTTTGCTTCATTTTTTCGTAACTTTTCCCTTTACTCTCTTTATGCAAAAGAGATTGCTTCTTCACTTGACTTGGATATGGAACAAAGGAATTTTGTATTTAGCAATTTTTTTCTCAATATGGTAATGAATTACTTACGACTAAACAATATGCAAAAAATGTAGCAAGAGCGAGATATCTTTTGAAATGAAAAACTTGAAAGATTTTTCTTTAGAAGGGAACAATAGTTAAGAGAACATCTTTTGAAATTCTTTTAGGTCTAATAAATACAGTATCTCAACAAAGTCTTCCTGCGACTGGAAGAGAAAATATTTGTTTTTTACATCAAAACATAAAATTGTTAGACACTACTGTTCTTTGCATAAACTGTTTACATTTTCATTTATTTTTTTTTCTTTATGCGAAGGTAAGGATTTGTGTGTATATTTGTATATTTTTTACTTTTGACAAGAAGTGTGTTCCATGATGTATGATGATACATAACACGTGTTAAAGAAACAAGCACAAAAAATTAGTTAACGTGAAAGTAAGTATGGATTATTAGAACAAAATGCATACCTTTTAAAATACAACTTCTATAATCGTTTATGCCATGCATGTAAAGACAATAAAGAAGTATAAATATTTATCTGTAAACTTAGAACAAAAAATGTTTAATGATTTTTAAAATTTTCCTTGTTTTTGAAACAAATAATAAATAGTACATAGAATAATAAATGGGGTTATAAATTTAAATAAATATAACAGAAATATACGATTGAAATATGATTTTTTTACAATACAACTGATTAATCTGCATATTATTTCATGTACTTTAGATTAATGATTAAAAGTTGTAAATTAATTTATTAAACCTGTTAATACAGTTTTTAGTTCAAAGCAAAATAAACCTTTCAAAGTAGTTTCAAACAGAAAAGTAATAGTCTTTACAATATGTTGGCAACATTTGTATTTTGAGAGTTGCCTAAAATAATTTATTGTGCAATATATCGTTAACTTTATATACGTGTGTTAGAAAAGGAAGATTAAAGTTGGAGACATAAGGGAAATTAAAATACATTAATAAATACAATAAGAAAAAAATTTATTTATATATAAGGCATATTTATCAAAGATACATTAACAACAAACATTGTGTTCAAAACAATAAATTTTAATTATATAATAATTATAATGTAACATAAAGTATTTTAATTCTTTTGTATAATGTTGCCTGGCAAAAACTACAATCACATTAATTCTTTTTTTTTTAATTGTAGTTTTAGAATCATTACTAACTTTGATGATGTTAAATGGAAATTTATTTTTGAGAAACTTTTGAAGATCTGTAGATTCTGGAAAGAAAATATTACCTTTAATTCTCCAATAAGGACTTGTTCTTCACTAAAAGTTTTATATTTTTGAAGAAAGATTTTGAGTTCCTGCAGTTGATATAAATTTAAAAACAAAATGTGATTTAATATAAAGGCATTGACGTATTTAGTGACAGATTCCTAACACTGTGGGTACCAATTGTTATAAGGTGACCTTATTGTTGTTCACTACTTTTTACAGAAGGAACATTTATCAACATTGCTTCTTTGTGAAGACATAATGCATCAACAATCAAATGTGTGGAAGACGAAAGAGATCCGTGGAAGAAAAAAGAGATGCGTGGAAGAGGAAACCTCGAAAGCTATGCAATATATGCGGCAAGTTTGGTGATATAGTATATACTGCAATTAAAATTGTATTTCCCTTCAGGTGAGGGTCAAATGTATAATGTAAACGTTAGACGGCATAATATCTTCTAAGAGGAATAATTAAAAACTTTCTCACAATATTAAACATTCATATGTAATATTTGAGCGATTGCATGTATTAAAGATTTAGAAATTAAGTGAACAGAAATATTGAAAAGCATTAACAAATTAAAATAGTTATCAAATTAAAAAATAATGTGTTTGAAATACATGCAGATTCATTGAAAATACCATTGCAAATTTCAAAGGAAAATTTATTTGCCATGGTTCAGTTGAAAAATCATCAACATGTAGTATTATAATCTTATACTAAGTAATGCAAAAATAGAGAAAATCATCTTCTTTCCTACATTTTGCCATTTCGTCTCTAAAAGAAGCAGGAAATTGAAAAGTTTTGACAAATCAATCGCCTACCATACAATATCGGGAAGTCATAGCAGTAAGGACTTGACATACGACACTCTTATCGGTCATGCTGCTTGAATTTGTGACACTGATATCCAACGGCTTTATAAATATACAGCTGTAAGCTCGTGGAAGAATTTTTCGATTATAGCGCTAGGCCTTTTTTTTATTCCATTAAAACAGCCTCCTATCCCCCTTTTTTATGTTTTTTCACCCTCTCTTTTCCTTTTTTTTTCCATACTATTGATCTACACTTCTTGTAAAAGATCTCCCTGTGGCTTTTCGTTTTTTCTATAGTACTTCTATAGATATTTTTGTAAAATAAAAAAAATAGAGTAGAAAATAAAGGAAACCCTAAGAATTTTACCCCACCCTAATCTTTGATCTCAAACGACCACTTCTTTTATTTAAAGTCTTTAGGTAGGAAAAGGGGAAAATATACAGCGAAACTAACGACTATTAGTGTTTTCCATATGTGCTTTTACTAAGTAAAACTTGAAAACACTTTTACAAATATTTTAAAGAATAATGTTATATGGATTATGTGAATTAAAAAAAGGTGATAATTTTAGTTAAGATTTCATAGTACTGTGATATATGGCATTATAATTATCTAGAATATTCTTAAAACTTATATATTTTTCTAAATTTTTATTGTTTTAAATTTCCCTTTAAGACTAAATTTAATAGAACAATGTTTTACAAAATATAGAATAATTTGCTTAGTGTAAATTATAGTAACACCCAATTCATTTCAAATGTCTAGCTACTAACTTCATTCACTACAATTTATGATTACATATCACTAGTGTAAGTTAATTATAGCTACCGATATCTATTATTTATACTATTAAATGGAATACACTCTTATAAATAATGTACGAATGCAATCATGCATAATATTTAAAAATGTCTATCACTTTTCAAAATATGAAATTATTCCAGTTGAAATAAGCAAACAGTTTTTAAAATTGCAATAGGAATGCTACATATTGAATAATAAAATAAAACCTGGAAAATGTTGCTATATTCTTTTCACAACGCCGTAGCTCGAAAATTCTTTATTTAAAATCTATATAAATGCTTAGAAATCTTAAATCGTCATTTTTATCTACGTTTTCTTTAAAAATTGAATACTCTGTGTGACAAGAGCAATATTTTTCCAGAATTTGTGCCCTTAATTCTATTTAATATAAATATTCTTTAGCCTGGGTTCTACTCTTCAAAGAAAACTTTTCATGCGGCTTCTACATTTCTTATCATAATGAAGCCAAATGTTTGTTTAATTATGTTTACTTGGATGAATTTCTTTCGTACATATCCGAAAGGATACATTTTCAATTGTTCCTTGCACGAAAAACTCATAAAAATACGAAAGGCAATTCACGTTCCATCATTCACTTCAACATTTTAGGTCATTAAAGAAATGGACATGAACTGATATTTAGGATACTAATACACTTATTTTCTAGGTCTCTAAATATCAACTCTTGCATTTCTTAGACTATTATAGCATATTTTTGCTTGTAATTACTTTAATAAAAGTTCTGAGAAAAGCTTTAAAAAATATAATAAAATAAAGAAGTAATAAGTAAATATGATACAAAGCACAAAGATATGAGTACTCACTGAGAATAAGAAGATTTTTTCATGCATTAATATATTAAAACCTATGTAACATTTCAATAGTGAAACAGCCCCATACGGCAATCTCTGTAACTTATCTACCATTTTCTTTTGTTTTGATTTTGAAGGATTTAAAAACTCATAAGTGATACATTTTAAGCTTTACCTTTTAAAAAACAACACTTTTACAACTGATAGCGCTTTACGTCATTTTATTTCATTTCGCGTATCTTTAATTTGAAATTTCAGAAGATATTCAGATGTAATCATTACGAACTTAAAAATTTAAGTTTTTGTTCGTAATTTTCTCAAGTTTATTTCCTCTGTATTTTTCAGTTTCAATTAAATATTTCTTCTCTTTTATTATATTTTTATCCATAAATATTTTTTAATTTAAAATCCAAATTTCCGTTAGACTAATTAGTGTTTTCGTACCTCAAAATTAAATAGTACTTAATGAATGATTAAAATGAGTAAGATATAAAATGACCTTTTTCCAGTTTTAACCCTCATCTATAGCTAAAAATGGAATTAGATAACACAAAAATACATGGTACATAATCTGCAATTCTTTGTTATCAAACACGGTCTAAGAAAAATAGATAAATATTTATAAGGAAATTGTATTCATCAAATAAAATTTTCCATGTTTTTCAGTAATCATATTTGCCCATATGATGCGATCCCCCATAATTGACAAATTTATATTTTATTTGTGCGAATTTTCTGCCAACGAGTGGTCTTGTACATTTTAATACGAATAAAAGACTTCTATTTTATCCTACATAAGAGTAAAGCGATTGCGAGGAATATGTTAACAAAAACTCACTTCACATATACCGGGAAAAGCATGAAGGAAAGGAAATATGTTTTTTATTACCGGTAGCTGCATGAACACTGGCATTTGGTTTTAGTTCATAGCATTCAGTTATGTACTCTAATATGTATTACCTCTCTCCTGTAATGGGATCCATATTATCGTAATATCTTTTACTGATGTATATCAGGCACTCCCCTTACTCCCACTTTATGTATTTCCTTTTGAATCAGGCTCAGGGAAATTCTTTCGTATAAGAGAAATTCTTTATACATTTACGTATGTAAAATGTAAGGTAAAACCGTAGGAATTTTGAAACTGAAATTTCGATTAAAGGAGGAATGTTTGGTAGAAAATTGCTCTTTTCCTTTCTTTTAAAATGTTTTATAGCTTTTGTATATATAGGTGTATGCATGAACTTATGATTGAAGTAATATAACTGATATTCAATCTTGATAATAAATAACTACTTGGATTAATAATTATTTTTAAAAAATTTTCAACATATATCAAATAGGTAAAGAATATTAATAACAAAATTTTATTTTTAATATTTATTATATAGTATTTTTGATAAAAGTGTTGCGAAGAATTGCTACAGATTTTAAAAAATATTAAAAACAAACAATATATACCTTAATATATACTAAAAACGCATAAAAATATGCCAAAAATGTTTTTAAAATTTTAAGAGAATTGTCCACATATGGACATAAATAGTTGTTCTGCTATTGCGTTAACACTAGATATACCTCTGTAGAGATATTTGTGAAGCTTTCTTTAAAATGACATTTTTTAATTTTTTTTTCAAAGCAACTTTTAATAATAATGTGGGAGACGAGTTTTGCAAACATCAGTGTTAATGAGTAACAAATAATAAGGGATGTAATTAAAATAGAAGCAAATACTAATCGGTATCTACTCCATGAAAATTCTGATCTAAATTATGAAACTGATCCAAATCTGCATTTAAGAAAAAAAGTATACTATGAAATTACACCTTTCATTAATATCCTTACTTCTTGTCACAGAGTTACTGAACGTTTCTTCAGGTTCATGAAAAGAATCTGTACGAGTAGAAGTACCAGCAGAAATTTTCCATGATTAGAAGAGGTTCTTTATTTTACGAGAAGTAATAGTTTCTCTGAAAATATTTTTTAATAATGATATTAAATTATACATATACGAGGAGCATTCTTAAATAAAAAAGTACTTAACTCAAACTGAAATTGCATGAAACATGCAAAATATATATATATATATATATATATATATATATATATATATATATATATATATATATATATATATATATATATATATATATATATATATATATATAATATATATATATATATATATATATATATATATATATATATATATATATATATATATATATATACATATATATATATATATATATATATATATATATATATATATATATATTATATATATATATATATATACATACATACATATATATACATACATACATATATATAATCCTCGTAATCCTCATAAACCTTTGTGGACCATGGCCTTCCTCAGATGTCTATTCCATTCCACCCTTCTTCCATATTTGCAACTCCAGTTTCTGATCTTCAATACAGCGTAATCTTTCTCTAGACAGCCCTTCTATATTTCCTTGGGTCTTCTCTTGATCTTTCATGGATAGGAGTTGCATCGAAGACCTTAATACATGTCTCTCTGTATTCATCCTCAACAGGTGGCATTATTAGAGGTGGCTCATCTCATTCTAGATAATCTTATGGACTTCACTTTTATAGATTTTTTATAATTCAAGTTATATCTATTTCCCAGGTAACACCAAAATTAGTTCTCAGGACTTTCCTCTCAAAAATCACCAAGATTCTCTCTTTCTTCATCGTAATAGCCCAGATCTCTGGGGCATAGATTAAAACAGATTTAATTAATGTCTTTTATAGCATAATTTATGTGCTTTTATTAATTACATGGGACTTCAGAAGAGATCTTAAACCAAAGAAATAACAACTTGCAGCAGTGGTCCTCTTTCTGATTTCAGTATAAATGCCATTTTGATAGCTAATCTCAGATCCCAAACAGGCAAAATCTTTATCAGATTCATATTTAAATCAGCTGATCTCGAAAGTTTTAGACTGGTTTTCTTGTTTACTACTAAATATATGTTTTTTTTCATATTCGCTCTGAGTTTAATTTTTTTTATCTGCTTTTTCCAGTGCCAAAAATGTTGCACCCAGCTCAGTTGCAAATATTGAAATAACGATAACATTTAATATATCTAATTTTCCACAAATTTCAATTCCTGCATCAACACATAGTTCAAAATAGAAGAAGAATAACGTTAATGAAGAGGGTGGGTTGCTTCACGACAATAGATAGCGTTACAAAGCAACACTTGAGTGATTCATTTCGGACAATACATACCACTTCAATTACTGTACTCTTGATATAAGGTGTCTAACTTAATTCGTTTATAAATGTAAAATTGTTTCTGATCGAAGGTTAAGTCCAGTGTGCCATTAAATAATGGACTAATAAGACATTTTTGACGAAAGTATATCAAAATTCATACCTCGGCTCATAAAGTGCATTAAGAAGATTGGAGACTATGTCAAGAAAAGCATTTGATGTGCTTGTATTAAAAAAAAAAGAATAAATTGCTTTTTTGATTTTTAGAACTACCTCGTATAACATAAAATGCGACATTTTGAATGATATAAAATATAAAATTATGTAAAGTTTGCATTTATAATATGCAGAAAAAAGAACTTAAAACTATTTTTTCCGTCAAAAAATCTTATTATTTTAGATGGTAGCTTAATGAGACATTCAAAAGACACTGCTCTCATTTTTCAGATGTTAAATTGCAGATGCTCTTTTCCAAGCATTTTAACAAGCTTTTAAATACCGCGGAAACGTTTATTTTAACTTTAAAATTCTGATCGAATTTCTTTTCAACATCGTCGGAATAAAATTATTTTTAGGAAATAAAGATACGGTTTTGAATGTTACTTTAATAATGCTACATTTTCAAAAGTATTTTACATACAGAAAAATAAAGAGTTTTTTCTGAGTTAATAGTTTCTCGAAATTCACCACTGTAAATCAATTTGATAAAGAAATTTTAAACTGGAAAGAAATAAAACTTGTGCTTTCCTCTATTGCATGTAAAGTCAAATTAAAGAACTCGTGTATTTGCAATTTTCAGAAGAGTTTAGATTTTGTCAAATTGTTTAAAAGAACGATTCAGATTCATAGATTTAATTGCGTGCTTTTGAAGTCATTTTATTTTGCTCTTTAATTTAATGACTACGAATTAAGCTAGTTCAAAAGAAATCTTAACGAAAGGCCAATGATAGAATAATAAAAATGGAATAGTTCAGAATTTTTCCACTGTTCCCAATAATTAAATGCCTAATAGTTCTTTTACTAACAGAAATAGCTTATTTTTAAAGGGGAGATAAATGATTTAAAGCTAAATATATTGGAAATTTTTCTATTTTATGATATTATTTCATATTTTAGTGAATTAAATATTTTGCAAGGATTTGATTTTTCTAATCATGTTGAAAGATATCTATACTATAAGGAGCGGACGTAAGAAAATATCAAGGAATTTTTATTACTTTAATTAGTAAAAGCACTGGCTCTTAATATTTTTATATTTCTATTCTTTTTCACCATTTATGCAATTTAATACTTTATCTTGACATTATCGTCCCATCATCAAGTATACTGGCAATGCTCAGGCGGTAGAGTAAAAAAGTAAATTTTTATTTTAAATCTTTAAAACTCTTTGTAATTTTCTTTAATCTCTCATTTTGAATTTGAAAAAAAATCAGTAATTATTATTCACGTTTGAGGTATTAAATGTATATTTTTAATAATAAAATATTTAAGTGGTTTAAAATGGCTTTCAATACAGCAAGATGCAGAACATATGAAAAAACAAATATTGAAAAAACAATAATACTGTGCAGTTTATATCATTGAAAATTTAATTTATTGATGTGGAACCACATTATATTAAAGTATTATAGCAAAACCATTTTGGTAATTCACGGGCAATATGGAAAATATTGAATTTTATTAGAATTTAAAATACTTAGTAAGCTGTTTGATACTCTTCTAAATTATTTACTTAATGCGTAAAAAACAATAACTGTTACACATCTTTAAATTATTAAATGTATAATTCTAATAAAAAAGTACAGTTTAGTGAATAAAAACTATCTTTCAGTGTACGGAGCTGTAGAAAAATTTTATAATTATTATACTAATAAGGGAATATTTTAATGAAAATTTGAATATATTCAAAACTGAATATTCATTTTCACGGCAGATTATTTTGAAACCTTCCCTTTTTGAAGTAATCTAGTTTTCGCATCTCTTGTGTCATGTAGAATGTAATTTTTGTTTTCTATAAGCGTTTAACGTCATGGCTATTTCATGAATTTGTTTTAATCTCTCATTTGTTAAGTTAACAATATGCAATATATGCATTATTTGTATAATATATATATATATATATATATATATATATATATATATATATATATATATATATATATATATATATATATATATATATATATATATATATATATATATATATATATATATATATATATATATATATATATATATATATATATATATATATATGTATATATATATATATATATATATATATATATATATATATAATATATATATTATATATTATATATATATATATATATATATATATATATATATATATATATATATATATATATATATATATATATATATATATATATATATATATTATATATATATATATGTATATATATATATATTATATATATAAATATATATATATATATATATATATATATATATATATATATATATAAATATATGTATATATATATATATATATATATATATATATATATATATGTATATATATATATATATATATATATATATATATATATATATATATATATATATATATATATATATATATATATATATATATATATATATATATATAAACTTTGGCAATTATTGAATGTAATGAAAGATATATAATTAAACATTAAAACATTTGTGAAGCATGTGAAGTTTTTAGCCTTTCATTCCTTTATATATTACATGTAATATATAACTCATTTCGCTACATTAATATTTTTTCTAAAGAAGAAATAATTTAGTGTATTATGTTCATATTTTAAAATATTATTTTTAAACTATTTTTAAAATATTATTTTTAAACTATTTTTAAAATATTATTTTTAAACATTGCAAAGATAGCTTCTTTAGCAGATCGTATTACAGAAGAATCTTATTCTATAAAAGAGTGAAAGTTGTTGTTTTTAAACATTTATCAGTATTATTCCTGTTTACTTTTTGACAATATTTTTTTGTAATTTTTTCTAACCAAGCTTACAAAGTTTAAACACTAATTATCACAATAACACTTAAGTAAGGCAGTACTGAAAACATTATAAGCAATAATTATCCTCAATAATCCCTCTAAAACTTGTCAATGCATTAACAAAATGTACACTAAAAAAGCTTCTTTTTCTATTTGGTAATGGATCCTTAATTGTTTTAAGGATACCGTAGGTTATCAGTTAAGAAAATTTTAACAAAATTGTGAGTAATAATTAAGAAAAACAAATGAGTATTTAACTATCTATATATGCTGAATAAATATTACAACGGTATAAAATTTAATTATTACAAAAATTACATTATATCATTAAAAATATATGATTAATATTTGAATCATTTCACAATCATTTATACACATTTGAATCATTTAACATGTATAAATTGAACTTTTATTGAAAATGAATTAGTTTTTAGATTAAATTAATAAGTTGGAAAGTTCTTATGCTGTCAGTTCTACAATTAAAAATCTATCGGAAAAGTTTTGCAGAAAAAAAAATATATTTTCATTAATATATGTATTATCTTTTATTATTTTCCTTGAATGTTACTTCTATCCAAACAGTTTTGTTTTTAGGTTTAAAGGATACCCTATAAATAAATGAACCAATTCTGAGAGCATGGAACATTTTCAATTAATGCAAGCTTTAAAAGCTAGTAATTAATAACTTCGGTAAAGTTATTTTTCTTTTGAAGTATTAACCTCTTTGATGCAAGTAAATTTTAACTACATATAGTATGTCCAAGTAGTAAAAAAGATTTGAAAAAAAGAAATCTAGTAGCAGTTCATTTATTATTTTCTTAGAAATTCATTTTCGCCTTAAAAACTCTGTAAGAATCAATTCTTTAAAACTATGAAAATGTTAAGAGTTATTCTTTAATATTTAGATATTACTTTATATTCACAAAAGGGAATTCTAAAATGTGAATTGCTAATGTGTCATGAAAAATACACCAGAAGGATATATTTTTTTTACGTTTTTGTATCAGGAAGGAAAATATTCCATCTAAATAAGGCGAGAAATTTATGTTTACATGAAATACGTTTAAATATTATTCAGACTTGTTCTTTTGTATATATAGCAGTGAAATGTTTCAATCATTTTATCTGCTTTGTAAAAAATTATTTGATATATTTAGTAAGTTTCTAACTGAAAGTTTTTCCTCGTGATTTAAAAACCAATATATGTATTAAAAGCTTTGATTATAGATTCGGATTTAACCAAGTTACTGTATCAGTGGACTTAAAACTAGATTCTTTCCTTTTTAAAAAATATTCTTAGAAATTTAATACGTTAAGGTAATTACATATTTTATAAAGCTTTAATACTTTAAAGAAAATAATTAATTATTCCAAAAGTTAATAATTAATAATTTTATCAAAAGTAGTTTTCAAAAAATTTACTATATGTAATTGAGTTGTCAAATTTATTGCAAATTATCTTTTAAGCTATGATTAAAAATATTAGTTTTTATCTAATAACAGTATAAACATTATAACAATCCATTACGTTAGCATAAAATGCATATCTTAATTTTTGCATTCTTCTTAATTGCATAATCGACAAAGATTATATGCATAACATTCAGTCAGTAAGTTTTATAGTACTGTAATAGTTAGTAAAATAAATAGAATATTTCAAATCTTTTGCTTTTTTCTTAATCTTAATAACAACCTTAGTCTTAGTAATATATGCATTACACCCACACCCATCCACCCACTCACTAACACACATACATTCATACACACAAACACACACACACACACACACACACATATATATATATATTTATATATATATATATATATATATATATATATATATACATATATATATATACATATATATACATATATATATATATATATATATATATATATATATATATATATATATACATACATATATATATATATATATATATATATATATATATATATATATATATATATATATATATATATATATATATATATATATATATATATATATATATATATATATATATATATATATATATAGATAGATAGATAGATAGATAGATTGATAGATAGATGTGTGAATGCAAAGTTTAATATTTTCAAATATTTCTAGTTCTATTATTAAAAGGAATGAGTAATTTAAACGTTTTAAACCATAAAATCGTTACAAATTAATTTGATGCTCTCACAATGTTGTAAATTCATGGCCCTTATTATCTCTCCGGATCACATGTTTCCCGAAATATCATTCTTTTAAAACTAATTTAAACAATGAACCTGTTTCATAACCCGCTTTTGAAACACAGAGCATTTTAGGCTTTATTAACATACGAAATATGTCCTGATAAAATTCAAAATTCTGTGATGCATAAGAGAAAGATCATATATCGCTGTTCCCCGGAATGTACCCCAAAAATGTTGAATGTCGGGTCATTTTCCGATTTCCATCCTATTCATGAGTATAGCAATGAGCATTTTATTCTAGAACGGATATGCAAGCTATTTTCGTACGCCGGAAAATGGTCATACGCTCTACATCATGAAAGGGTTTCAAAGAATTCAACTGTGTGATGTCTATACAATGGTCTTTTAGCATTATTTTGATACATTTTTCAATCTGATGCAAGAGTTTCATTTCAAAATAAAATTCAAAAAATTATGATGGGTATTTTTATCCGTAACAGCTAAGATTAGGTATCTGAAGTAGCGAAATATTGAAATGTTTCAGATGCATGAAAGGTTTCACATTCGCAGTTATTTCGTATTATTTGTATTTTTTGTAAACCATTGCAGTTATTCGTTATTTAAATTGAAGATTACAAAACACTAGGTACATAAAGCAGTTAAAGCGTTATAAATGTTTGAGATATTATATTTATGTTGCTTTATAAATTAAAGTTCCAATTTTATATAATTTGCAATAATCATGAACTATTCACATTTTTTGTAATCCCGAAAGGGATCATACGTGTTACTACATGAAAGAATATTAAAGTAATAAACTGTATGATGTCTATGCAGAGATACTTCAGCATTTTGGATTAGTTGACAATCTGTTACGCGAATTATCAGTGAAACTTAAAGGCCAAAATCACATAAATGACCCCTTTTAAATCTGTTACGAATATCTGTACTAAAATTAACTAAATGTGTTAGAAGTCAAATGTACATTAGAAGGACAAATTGGTGAGGAAAATGAGTCAAACTAGGAAAGTGTTTTTCTTCAAATGGTAAGGTACTTCTTACTGGTCCCTGTTTCCGAATCAAATTCATTGGAATATTATTAACACAAGGAACACACAAAATTATTCTGTTTATAGGCTAATAAGTGAAATTCTCTTAAAATTTCTGAATACCAATTATTCATTGCTCTTAAGCTGGAATTGTTAAAATTCAACTTTTTTCACAAGGTTATAGAATGCAAAACTGATATATGGATGTTAGTATACTGAATAAAAGAAAACATTTTAAACTAAATTTTCTGACATCTATCAAAAACCTGAACTCTTTTGCAATGTTATTAATATTGAAGATTTTCAGAAGTGCTGAATTAATTCGACAATAAGCCAAACATCTTTCCTCAGACAAACAGGCAGAACGAAGTCTATTTTTGTATGTGTGTATTAGGAGGACCACGTTTCAGGACAGCTATTTTCAGGAAGTCAGGATATTAATAAAAATGCTACGTCTTTATGTAGGTTCAGACCATGAACCAAATTATTCTGTTCATACTGGCTAAATTACACTCTAAATTAAACTGCCTATTTATACTGTATACTATACAGTTGGTACAGGTTTTTATTGGTATCACTGAGCCTGTATCTTTCTGAGTTTCATATTGGTCAAGAATAGCCCATGGTTGAATTCACTGAGGAACTGGTATTGTATAATATGAATGATGGACTAAAAATACAACTGTTGCAGGCACTTCTATAGTATAAGATCTTCAATGTGTCCATAATTTTTGTTTTTATCTGATACCACACCAGCGGTGCATTGAACAAATTTGCTATCTTTTCCAGAATATTTAGGTTTTTAATTTTCCTATCTAGCATGGCAAACTTCATTGGTAAAGGATGTTTTTTCTCAAACTGACAGATTTTTTTGTGGAATACTAAAAAAAAGATTTTTCCCCGAATCGTATCATTTAACCATCGTTTTTCTGTCATATAATAGCCACATATGCAACATAATATGTCTGGATTATAAAATAATATTAAATTTATGTTACATAGACATGAATTCTTTCACATAATCTTTTCACAAGTTGCACTGCGATATTAAAACCAATGTAGAAAGGATCATTTTGTTACATTTCCTAAATTTGTAGTTCTATAAATAACCTGACGTCCTACAAATGAATAAAAGCCATTTTCTGAATCTTTAGAAATGATTTATTACGATGATTTGCTTCATTTGAAAAGAACAAAACATTTTAGATCAGTGCTATCTCTCCACATACTGAATTCAACGTATTACTCTATTTCCTTAAATGATGTAACTTAGAACTATCATCTGCATATCTGTTACGGCAGCTTATGGATACATTTTAAAACTAATAGCGGCTTATCTTTCTTCGAGACGTATCTAATTAGCATTCATTGAAAATAGTACCAAAACAAAAGCTAAGCAAGCATAAAGTACTTTTATCCATTCTGTAATTTTATCTCAAATAAATGACAAAAGAATAAATGTTGTAGTAAAATGAAGAATACACACTTTAGGTGAAAGCATGATATCATTTTATGGCACCGACGGAATCTATACCTTTAGTAGAATTACATTATCTTGAGATTTCAGGGAAAATGAATGTTCGTTTATTCAAGAGCAGATATGAAGCCATCATATCAATCTTAATGTCTTTGTTTCAACATTGTTGTCGGCCTATCAACAGCCTCATTTCCTTGATGCAGCGTAATCTATACAGGAGATTTAATTAATTTTCTTCTAAACACCTCCTTTAACTTCCAACTTCAGGCATTATAATGTGCATGGTTCTTTCCGGCAATAGCCTTTAAAGTCATTTGTTTAAATTTATTTTAAACCATTGGTACTTCAATCGAAAATACAGTGAGTGTTAACATATATATATATATATATATATATATATATATATATATATATATATATATATATATATATATATATATATATATATATATATATATATATATATATATATATATATATATATACATATATATATATATATATATATACATATATATACA
>CM063502.1:70956615-70969115 GCA_032207245.1 Pardosa pseudoannulata | reverse complement strand
GAGGCCACTGATCAATTCAATTTAATAAACAGCTAGAAGTTTCCTCACGAATAAATAAGGTAACAAATTTAATTCTGTTCAAACTTTTAAAAGAGGAAAGAATAAAATCTCCTAAACACTATGCATAAAGCAAACTCGTTAATCACAATAGTTTCGGCTTTACTTTTTGTCACACACTTTTCTTTCTTCGAGACTTATTCAAGCCAAGACATAAATGTATTCATTGAAACGCTTTGAAATATTAAAAAAGGCCCACATTTTACAAGATAAATTGTTTATTAAATTATAATGTGCATTTGCTCCACCGCAAATAGACTTTCAGCACGTTCAAATCTGCTATATTTTGTCTAATGTGTTTAAGTCAATTACTATGAATTCGACAGGTTCTAAGGTGATTAGTATGAAAGGAGAAAATGAACATAATTTAGTTTGCATGACATAAAATCTTAATATGCAAGACACTTTATATGTTAAACAAGCTTGAAATAGATGATGTTTATGACTTTCAGTATAGATGTTTAATCCGTCATCCTGTACTTTTGACAACAATAAAATCATTCCCAAAATTTATGTAAACTATAAATAACAAATTCTAGTTTTTGAATATTTTCTCAATTCAACACATAAATACAATCCTTGAAACGTTGTAAAATCAAAATAAAGTACATATTTTTTACAATATAAATAGTTTACAATTCATTTAATACAAACTGGAAATTGTTCGAATGGGTAGGGCATCGTTCATCTGTACAGGAGACCATGTCGGTAGTCGTTTGGAATCGGTCTTAATCCGCTATTGGTCAACGTCGCATGTCATACGTTCAGTATTTTTGTGCCCATCGCATGTCATGTGACGAACACAAAATTGTATCATTCAAAGTGAATCTATCGTTACAGACACCTCTCAATATATTTCGTAGTTGTTTTATGTACTTAAAAAGATAAAATAGAATTTACTAGTTGGATAGATGTGAAATTTTGCGCCGAGCCATGTCTTTGAACTTTTTACACAAATAATGGTATCTGTTGACACTTATACTAAGAAACTATTCTATACATTTCTGATATCCATAGTAATTCCTTGATAAAAGTAGCAAGAAAATAATTATTCAATCATTTCAACATGACTTTTATGTTCTATAGGGGTTATACAGAAAGGTTATAAAGCTGTTTTAACAATAAGGTTGTAAATCTGTTGTCTCAAACATTCTATGCATTTTTATTGAATATTTTCATATAGATATTTATTCTAAATGTTTCAAAACAGCAGAATTAAAAAATAAAGTATCAGAAGTTTTTTTTTTTTTTATTTCAAACGGGTATATAGCAGAGAAATCAGTAGAAGGCCAAATAGGATATCACGTGTATGGCCTCTACTATGCCATTTAAGAAAACTGCGTGATGACAAAAATGTTTTGCATTTTCCAATTCAGGGAGTAATATATATTTATTTTCATTAAATAATTTTTTCTAGATCAAGAGTTAGTAGATAGAAAACAAAGAAGAGGTTCAGCAGAAGGTATCTGTGTAAATGACATTCGTGATCAAGAAATTGGCCGTAGATCTCCAAAACAAACATTTATCGTAAAATAAACTTTACGTTACGTTTAATAATGTTATCATATTTTATCTACTGTATTTATGCTTTCTAATGTAAATTGAACAAGTATGGAGATGATTATTGTGAAGGGAAAAATGTCACGGGCTGTAATTTATCAGTCAAGTATAATATGTCAGTTGTAGGTATTTTAAAGCAGGATCTGAGAAATTTAAAATATCTACAATCTCTAAATCGCTCTCAGTGTAAATCTGCAATAATTATTAAAATCTTCTTTTATGATAAAACTGTGCTTTTCAATACAAATATAACTAAATTTGTCAAGTATAGTTAATCGTAATTCTAAACAATCTTAATGTAATTGGAATAGTTACTCATGTGAAATCATAAATGTATTCACTGAGAAATTATAA
Source organism: Pardosa pseudoannulata (assembly GCA_032207245.1). Taxonomy (NCBI): domain Eukaryota; kingdom Metazoa; phylum Arthropoda; class Arachnida; order Araneae; family Lycosidae; genus Pardosa; species Pardosa pseudoannulata. Next base: position 70,967,144 of record CM063502.1, on the reverse strand, counting down.
AATACTTAAAATACCTCATACATTTTATACAATGAAATATTTATCTGAAGATAATATGCCTCGATAAACTGTAAGTAAACCACCAGCAAAGTTAAAAAAATATTATATTTTGTAGGATGCCTTTATGTTTTTAGATAATATTTAAATACGCATAGTTGGTCTGTATTCTTGAAAGTAAATTTAAAATAAATTCCTAATCTAGGAAACTATTCTTTTCAGAACACTTAAAACTATTTATTCTGCTTTATAGAGGTTAAATAAGTAAAATAAGGAAATTAATGAATACTTTTTAGTTGTTCATTTCTATACAACACGTATTATTTGATAAGCAAAATGTGAATAGCGAGTTTAAAAAATACATGGAAAACATAAATAAAAATGTATTGAAATTGGTTATAGCTTAATACCTTGAAGCACTAAATATGTTATTTTAAAGGGGGTATGTTTTTGTATTTATTTTTATATTTGAGAAAACAAACAAGACTTTTTGTAAGCATATGTGAAGATAAGATTTATTATACAGTTACTGCCTTATTCTTCTATCAAATATTGCAAAATGTTATTTTAAATATTTAAACTAAAAAACATTTATAGCTATTTCCTGTATTTTATATATTTAAAATATGCTTTAATTTGCTTAATCATGTGAAATATGCAACTTTCTTTTGCATAATTTTTTTAATAAGCGGCATTCATACGCAAAAATGTCTAGAAAAAATTACCTATAAATCGTGGTGAAAACCAAAATGAAAGTTGCTTAAAGTCATACACCTTCCTTTAACTCACTATAAGCCGCTTGTCGTGTTGGAAGTAAGCATTCATTATAACACTCCTCAAAATTCCCTTAATTTAGATTATTACCCTTAGGTAGGGAATTTTCCTTTTTCTTCCGTACCTCTCTTTCACCTGTCGACCTTTCAGTATGAGGGTAATACCACCACCCACTTATTTATATTGCACGTTCTACGAGTTAACTCAGAGATGATTCGGGTGCCCACCAGGATAGAGTCCGGTACACTAATCATTAGGGTATCTCTAGCCCAGTTAATTTTGATGATTTAAAACGACATGCATGCTGTTTTATAAAAAAAAAGGTTTGCATCTGGGTTTTTTTTATTCCAAGCACTTGTTCGTTTGATTGTGGTTGTGACATAACTATAAGGCTTGTATCTGATATTATATACTAAAATTGAGAGCATTATTGTGTGTAATCTCTTGATGCGATTGTAGACATTTAAATAGGAATCTCCTTTATATTAATTGTGAAATGAATTTCAGCGTAAATTTCCGGAATTATCCAGAATTGTAAAATTATCGCTTACTTTAGTTTAGTGAAAATATGTTATATTAATGTAAAACTTTGGGTTTTTTTATTTTATAATATTTTATTAAAAGTTTATATGAAGGCTCTATAAATTTCAGCATTTTGAACTGAAATTTTGAAAAAAAAAACAAAAAAACTGAATGACCAAATTTACAATTTTATCATAACTTTCATTGAATATCTAAAACAGTAAAATAGAGGGATAATATGAAATGATTTTTTTACTTCGCAGTAAAATAAAAGCACTATTATGTTTCTTGGGATTTTAGTAATAATTATGTCCCATTATACACGTCAAATATGTGTACAATTTAGTTTCTCTAAGTTTAACAGAAATGTTTTTTGACAAGTATCTCACCTTATAGAAGCTCCATATTCTATAAATGTAAATATTATTTTTTTTTAATTCATTTGAATAGAGAAAAATTTAGACAGTATTATCTCTATTTTAACAAACACATTTTAGAAAGATATAATAAATATGAATAATTAGTTACTGAAGTTGCATGCAGTCTTATTATTAAACTTAGGAAAATGATGATTACCTGCATTTTTTACTCAAAAAAGCAAAAGAAATAAAAATTTCATTTTGTATTATTCAGTATTCAGTTTTCATCAAATTACGGACTTGAATATGAAGATGAAAAGTACAATATCAAAGGTAAATATGGAAAGTGTTTTACACAGAGTAATACTATTGTAAAGATAACCAAGCTACATTTAATATATTTTCTGTTATTTATTTTTGGTTGAACTATACTATCGCCATGTATAAAGATTATATTAAATCTTAGATAATTTATTGTGTTATAAATATTCCCATAATCTGTCATAATTAGGATTGTCCTTCTTAGATTAATAGTATTAGTCCATACCTGATTATAGACTTGAAGCACAAATGATAAACAGACTTAACATTTCAAACGATTACATGAAAATATTATCTCAGCAATCCTTTGTAAATCCATTGTAAAATCAACTAAACAGTATAAGTTTTCTGTTTTTCCTTTTTATCAGTTCTTCATTGGATCTGTATTCAAATACTTTTACTTATATTACTATGCTGATATTGCTGGCTTAATAATATATAGTATTAATATGTTATATCCCAAACAGGAAGTTATAACTAAAAAAGAAACAAAGAAAATATTTTCTAAATACTAAAAGTTTAATTAAAATACTGTCTAATGAATAGAAAATGCTATACACCTGTTAAGAATAGCATCAAATTTTAAAGTTTCCTTTACTTTATTTCATTTTATACTTGAGATTTTTTTTACTAAAATGTTTTCTTCAGACGTGAAATCTTAATCATTATTTAATATATGAAATTTTTTTGTATCATTTATGGTCATCAGGGTAAAAGTTTTTGTATATTATCAAAATTTAAAAAAAGGAAATATTGCCTGCCAGTACACTTGTAAGAAATAACCAAACTGATTAAGTATGTTCTATTATTTCCATTCTTGTTGTGTTTCATCGATGTCCCGTTTAGAAATTCTTTTATTTTTTTAATATTGTTATGCTCTGTTATAAATACTATGATATTTCTTGTATATGATCATGTTCTTTCCCAATATATATATATATTAACATAGAGTATCTCAATATTGACTTAAATATCAACAGGTAAAGGGACTTAAAAATCAAAGGAAGAAAGGGAATAGTGTGCAATTTATACTGATGGCTCTGTAAAAGATAACCAAAATTTGATATAGTTTCTATTAGGTTTTTCTTTTCTACTGCATTATGTTATCTTCATGTGCTAAGTGTCTTCTACTTCCGTGATATTTCTAAGCTATAACTGTTCCTTGTACATGGGAATTATTTTCATCTATATTTGATTTCGTTTGGAGTGCTACGGTCTACTTTTTTGCAACACGAGGGCTAATGAGACCGGGACCTACAGTTTAAAGCCGATTCCGAAAGACTACGAACATCCATGCCACTGTGGGATTCGAACCCACGAACTCCGGTACCGAAAGCCAGCCCACTAACCAATCGGCCATCATTCGGCTTTTCCTCTATATGCTTTAGCATATATTTCGTATTTTCTTATGGGTTGAAACTAAGAATACATGACCTGCCCATCTGTTTCCTTCAATATCCAGTCTGTATCTCATTACGGACTTAAATATCAAGAAATAGAATGACTTAAAATGTTGAAAGGGAAACGGAGAATACTGTGTCATTTATAATAAGTAAATTGTAAAAGATAACCAAAGTGTAATTAATGTACTTTTTTCATTATTTATTCTATTCTATCATCAATCACTAAAACTTTTTACTTCCGTGGTATTACTAAGTTATAACTATTCCTCCCATAATCGAGCTATTTTTTCTGTTTATTTCGGTATTTATCATGAATTTAAAACATGAAAAGGAAAAGGGAATAAAAACAAAAGAAGGTAAAATGAAAATAGTGCCTTATGAATAGAAATGTACAAATAACTAAACTGAATTCAATATGATTTTTCTATTTTTTTCATCTCTACTTTAACTTTGAATTTTCTCTTCTCTCCATAATATTACTATATTTCATCTGTGCCTCCTATAAGCCAGCTCTCTCTTCTGTGTGTTCCAGAATTAGTTTGTATTTCACCATGGATTCAACTGTATGACCTTTTAGGAGCAGATATCTAGTATTATTAACTGCCATTGAATTTTATAAAATACGTATATTTGTAGACAATATACATAATGAGGATTTTAGATTCTAGTTAGAAATTAAACTGTTTTTTCCGTCTTAGTAAAGAAAAATAGTTTAACAATTTAAATAAACACACACAAAATTGTTTGAAAAGCCAAAATATTATAATTATTTAGTTTTCTTTTTATTTTGATTAATACCAAGTGATTATTTTGTAAGCATACGTATAAGAAAGTTTATACATTTTAATTTCTCCTGCTTTACTTATTTCAACACTTCAAACAAATTTACAAGGATCTCTTTGAACAAAGCACTTTGTTAAAAAATTGTAGTGAAGAATACATCACATCAATTGAAGCTAGATAAAGTGAAGTTTTTCCTCCTTATTTTTTAAGAAAACAAGAAGATGTAAGTTTTTGGAGTTTTGCTAGGATAAGAAGCTTTTCTCACAAATAGAATAAAAATAACAAGCAGAATATGTGTGGGATTTTCGAGTTGGAACGTCTCTATTATATCCGATATCCTTTATACTTATCCTACAAAATAAGTTAGTCTTCCAAAGTGCGAAACATACCACTTTGTCTGATCATCAAATGATTTTTTTCCAATTAATAATAATCAGTTAGGGGTAAAAGGTGATATCTGTGGGACACATTTTGCATTTTCTTTAATTGTACAATATTAATTATGATTGTGATTTGGGATATATATGTCATTAAATCTAAATAAATATTCATTTGAAATAAGCTTGTGTTAAATATTTCCTAACACTTGCACTAGATGAAAACTGATAAAAATTGTATAATACTAAATAAATCAAAATAAGGTTTTTTAATAACTACTGATTTACACCTTTTATAAATTTTACCATAATATATGATCATATGAAAATAATAACTCTCAATGAGATTTCAAAACAAATTTTTGTGTTTTATAAATATTGAAAGCACTATATTGTATTATGTAACATATGATTTTATTTACCCTACAAAACATTAAATACGAAATAAAGTTAAGCTTCGTAGAGTATATTTTACCAATTCTGTATTTAATGGAAATATAAACATTGTGTGAAAAAAATATAGAACGAATGTAATAAATATAGAAAATATAGAAAAGAATATAGACAATAGTGAAAAATTCCGCTTGAAATTTCCACTATTACTAATATTTCCTGCGATATTTTAAGCAAATCTTAACAGTTTTTTTTTTGTAATATCTAAAATACAAACTATAATTATGATTGAAATAATTGGAGTAAATGCAATGAATGCAATATTAATTATTCTTACTTACAAGCTTGTGTTCCTAACACATGCACTAGATGAAAACTGATAAAAATTCTATAAAACTAAATAAATCAAAATAAGTCGTAAAATAAGCATCGAAAAGGCTTTTTAATAACTACTGACATACACCTTTTTATACATTTTACCATAATATATGATCATACGATAATAATAACTCTAAATGAGATTTCAAAACAATTATTTTGCGTTTTATAAATATTGAAAGCACTATATTGTATTTATTTAATGTTACATATGATTTTTATTTACACTACAAAACGTTAAGTTAAGCTTCGTAGAGTATATTTTATAAATTCTGCATTTAATGGAAATATAAACATTGTGTGAAAAAAATATAGAACGAATATAAGAAATATAGAAAATAATATAGACAATAGTGAAAATTTCCGCTTGAAATTTTCACAATTACTAATATTTCCCTCAATATTTTAGGCGAACCTTAACAGATTTTTCATAATATCTAAAATGCAAACTATAATTATGATTGAAATAATTGGAATCAATGCAATGAATGCAATATTAATTACGATTGTGATTTGGAAGATATTTCATTAAACTTAAGTAATGATTCATTTTTTACAAGCTTGTGTTAAATATTTCCTAACACATGCACTAGATGAAAACTGATAAAAATTCTGTAAAACTAAATAAATCAAAATAAGTCTTAAAATAAGCATGGAAAAGGCTTTTTAATAACTACTGACTTACACCTTTTTATAAATTTTACCATAATATATGATCATATGATGATATTAACTTAAATGAGATTTCAAACATTTTTTTGTGTTTTATAAATATTGAAAGCACTATATTGTATTTATTTAATGTTATATGTAATTTTTATTTACAATACAAAACATTAAATAAGAGATAAAGCTAAGCTTCGTAGAGTATATTTTACCAATTCTGTATTTAATGGAAATATGAACATTGTGTGAAAAGAATATAGAACAAATATAAGAAATATAGAAAACATAGAAAAGAATATAGACAACAGTAAAAATTTCGGCTTGACATTTTCACTATTACTAATATTTCCTTCAATATTTTAGGCGAACCTTAACAACTTTTTTGTAATATTTAAAATGCAAACTATAATTATGATTGCAATAATTGTAATAAATGCAATTAATGCAATACTAATTATGATTGTGATTTGGAAGATATTTCATTAAATCTAAGTAATGATTCATTTCATACATGCTTGTGCTAAATATTTCGTAACACTTGCACAAGTTAAAAACTGATAAAAATTCTATAAAACTAAATAAATCAAAATAAGCAGGGAAAAGGTATTTTAATAACTACTGACTTACACCTTTTATAAGTCATGCCATAATATATGATCATATGATAATAATAACTCTAAATGAGATTTCAAAACAATGTTTGCATTTTATAAATATTGAAAGCATTATATTGTAATTATTTAATGTTACATATGAACTTTACTTATCCTACAAAACATTAAATAAACGATAAAGTTAAGCTTTAGTGTATATTTGAACAATTCTGCATTTAATGCAAATATAGATAGTGTGAAAAAAATATAGAACGAATACAAGAAATATAGAAAATGTAGAAAATATTATAGACAATAGTGAAAATTTCCGCTTGAAATTTTCACTATTACTAATATTTCCATCAATATTTTATGTGAACGTTATCAGTAACAAGTTTTTTGTAAAATCTGAAATGCATACTATCACTATAGATAATTATTTTATTTGTAAAATATACAGTAATTATACACATACATAATTTCTTATGAAACTAATTTTGAAATAACAAATAGTTAATAGCTTTTAAAACAACTTGTTTTATGCTTAAATATAAACAGTTTTACAGAAATATGTTGCTACTGACATATTTAAATTTTAAATAAATTGACTATTATCATCTTCAATTCAAGGAATAAATCAAAAATCCTATAGTTTTCCAAATACATATTTCTAATCACCACGAGTTATTTGCTACAAAATAAAATGAGATCCTGAACAACGAATTTTATGAAGGAAAAATACAGTACAAATATTACAGAATTCTGATGATTACAATAAAATCTAAATAAAAAAACAATTTAAAATAATGCTGATATTTTAAACACTAATATGAATTTTAATATAGGGAGCAATTTTCATCACCGAATTTTATTCCAAAATATGTTGTTAGTGTTTTGGGAATTAATAAAGTCCTGAGCTTAGTGCTTCTTGTAAACGATCAAAGAAACCAAATTTTAAAGATAATCACTTTTATCCGCTTGTCAGCAATCATTTCATTCCTTTTTTCTGTGCTCCACAGCCCATTCATGATTGCCATTTTATTCATTTTTATTCATTGTTTTGAATGTTAAATAATCTTTCGTTCAATGTACAATGATTTAAATCTTTTACTTAAAGATCGCATGTTTGTACTTGTTAAATAAATGAGGGAAATTATTTTTTACTACGAATTTAAAAAGAAATCATTTGTTTCATTCTTATATAATGGTAGTCCTGTTAATATTAGCATTGTAAAAACATAATGTTAGTTTATTAGCATATGACGCATTTTGTTTTATTTTCGTAGAGAAATTTTAAAATATTGGATTAGTTTAACTATTATAACCTGTTGTAATAGATTTTTATTTGTTTGGAGAGATGTAAACCGCCATTCTATTATTTTTCTAAACCCGTTAAATGTTGAATATTTTAAATAAAAATATATTAAAATAGCTTCAAATCTGTAACATAGTTATTACTGTGTAGATATTTTTAAAAACCAAAATTGTTTATTTATTAAAATGTTTTATTTTGGTACATTATTTTCAAGACTAAATAATCATGTAAAATATTGGATGTTTTGAAGGTTTTTATTAAATATTTATGAATCATAAATATTATTTATGAAGTATAAGTTTATTTGAGAGGTTACCTATAAAAGCAATTTTCAGGGTCTTGTTAACATTTGGACAATATTTTTCAAATAACATAATATCCTGAAAGGATATTAGTATGTATATCTGTATATATAAGTCTATATTCGGTTCCGATGCCGTAAGAAAACTTCTGTCTTAAATTCTGTCTGAATTATTGTGTTTTATACACTACACACTTAGCACGCTTGAAATTAAAACTGCTAACTTTTGTGTTTTTTTTTTGGGGGGGGGGGGGGCACGTCTGATTAAAATTTATTTCTAGCGTGCTTTGTGGACTTACTGAATGTTTCCTTACACCATCTATCATAGTTAATTATTTTAAACCTGTCTCCAGTATTTTCAAATTTTCAATACATTTCAGAATTATTACATGTACATACACACTATATATATATATATATATATATATATATATATATATATATATATATATATATATATATATATATATATATATATATATATATAAATATATATATATATATATATATATATATATATATATATATATATATATATATATATATATATATATATATATATATATATATATATATATATATATATATATATATATAAAATATATATATATATATATATATATATATATATATATATATATATAATATATATATATATATATATATACATATATATAAATATATATACATATATATATATATATATATATATATATATATACATATATATATATATATATATATATATATACATATATATATATATATATATATATATATATATAATATATATATATATATATATATATATATATATATATATATATATAATATATATATATATATATATATATATATATATATATATATATATATATATATATATATATATATATATATATATATAATATATATATATATATATATATATATATATATATATATATATATATATATATATATATAAGAAAGTGTAGGATTTCATTGCTATTGTTTCATATAAAAGTCTTCTATAAAACTTTGGAATGAGTTCTATATAAAAGAAATATTCCTGACTGTATAGTTTTGGGTGAAATATATTTTTCTCTACATATCAATAGTAGTTATTGCTATTCTGTATTATATGGATAAATATAAAATTAGTTTTATAGAATATTTTATACAAAGACGTTTCATAAACATGTCTTACCCATCATACGGATGTGAGATTTCGAGTATCCACATGTGAGAGCATAAGTAACCTAATTTTTGAACATTAGGCGGATATTTTTAAAACGAATTATAAATATTTAGTAAAAAATATTTCTATTCAATCTTTAAAAAAGTTTTATTTTTTTGATGAAAGTCTTTCACTTTAATAACTTATAATACATTCAATTTTGTAATTTACAATTTTTTTGTTTTACTAAAACATTCTTTTATATAAGAAACATAAATATTATGTCATATATATTACAATATTTTTTTGGAAAATAATATTTTAATCCAGAACTCTACAGGGGTGACAGTTGAATTGAAAAAGAAATTTGTTTCCTTTTTATTTTAAATGTTTGGAAATCTAGGTGAGGGCCACGCTTTTCTTAGTAAGTTCTAATAATTTTGTCTTAAGGTTTAAAACTTTCTTGTTTTCTTTCATAGATTTTCTATAAATATAATTTAGCAGTTGAGTGTCAAATAAAAGAAAATATTCCAATGAAATACTTTTTGGTGGAAAGTACTTTTCTACAAATGAATTATGTTTGTTTGTTATTGTATATTATATGAATAAATTTAAAGTTAGATTTATAGCACATTTTCTGCAAATATATTTGGGTACTTATCTTTTACTCATCAAAAGAATAGAAGATATCAAGCATCTACATGTAAGAACTCTCATAAGGTTTGTGGATGGAACCTCAGAGATATCTTAATTCTTAAAGTTTGAAGTGAAATAATTTTTAATCGGGATTTAAATAATTTTTAAATAAAAATATTCTTTTGTTTATTTTTCTAAGACTTCCTCATCAGAAAAAACAATAAAATATGAAACTTAAATAAGATATGATATTTTACTGGAATGAATTTGAACTCGAATCCAGAGCACTTTATTAAGAGTATAGTTGGCTTTTTGAAGGAGGGAAATTTTACTAAAATATTATATCTGGTTAAAAAGTACAACTTTTTATAGTACATATAATGTAAATAAAAATAAAAATTTATCACAAAGCAATAATCGTCGTAATTCCATGTTGAGGTCCTTCATTGTTGACTGAAAACTTTTAAATTACAACCAATGTAATTGTTAAATTTCAGTATGACATTTATTAATGCTACCTGGTATAACTCCAAAACAATTAGTCACAGAATA
>CM063502.1:70921615-70951615 GCA_032207245.1 Pardosa pseudoannulata | reverse complement strand
TGCATTGAACCTGAATATACGTATATACGTGTGCTGTACTTTGATTAGTAACTTAAAGTAATAAATTTCACGAAAAAAATATTGCATATTTTTAATGTAGTTTTTATATCTCTAATTAATTTTTAAATTTTTCTTAAAAGTATAATAATTTGTTTCTGAGTACTACATTCTGATATGTGAATATAATCCTGCCACAATTCAATAGGATTGTATTATTCCGGATATATGGTCAGTCCGCTTATATGGTCTGTTTCCGCTGAGCTGACCATATAACCGATACAGACTGTATTTATGTGTGTCCGTGCGTGTGTATATAGAAAAAAGAGCACTATGAGTATTTTTGTTAATAATTGTTGATATAAGTTGTGATTTTTGCATTATTGATCACGAAATTTTCTTCTCTTTTATCTGTTAAAACAACAGTTGTATTTCCTAAAACTGAATTATTTACGAATTGATACGGGAAATATGAACTAACATGAGGTAAAGACAATCATTTGTATTTAAAATTTATTTCTACTCCTTCCGCATATTCACTATGATCTACCAATTACCTCAAAGATGTTTATGGGACTTATAATATATATATATATATATATATATATATATATATACATATATATATATATATGTAATATATTAAGAAATGGAAAAGAAGAAGCGTAATTCTCAAAAATACAAGTATAAGAAAATTTGTAATTAAAAATCTGCAATTAATAAATAATAAATATTTTGTTTATTGGGTCTACTGCTAGAAACCTCAAACATTAAATTCTCCTAAAAAATCTACTGTAAAAAAACAAATTTCATGGAAATTTTAAAGAAAATGCTAAATTTACTAAATATTAATATTATACCAATATATCTGCTTTGAAAACCGCATCCTATACACCAAAGTCCCTAAAGTAGTATAGTATGAATTTTTAAGAACAAGATAATAATAGGTTTTTTTTAGCAACTTTCGAGAAGAAAAATACACTGTCTAAACTTCCATACATATGATGAGCGAAGAGTATAATTTACACGGCTATAATTAAGAGTTGAAGAAAATAATTTAGAGCACGTGGATACTATCACTGGTTCAGACTGGAAAGTAGAACTACCAAGGTGTTGAACAATTTCTTCTTCAAAGCTATGAATGAACCAAGAGATTCTATTTACAGAAAAATATCTTAACAATGACAATATGGTTCCAAATGCATGGTAAATAGATTTGAAAATATGAAAAAATCACTTCATATAAACCACGAATTTTTGTCAAAATTTTAGAAATTTAAGGTTGAACTAAATATGAAAAACAAATATGATTGAAAAGTATTACGAAAAAATGACAAAATTATTAACTTACAATTAGAAATAACAATTAGAATTTAAATGTAAAACACAACTTGTTAACATATATTTATTTGAATATTTTAAATTACTAAAAACAGTGCAGGTGTCGGAAACCTAACGAAGCGTAGACAGTGACTGAGAAAGTAAAAATAAAAAAGTAATGCTATATTGCCAACTGTCTGGTATGAAAGCAAGGTTAAAATTATGAAAGCCGAACGCACTAAAACAATACCAGAATAGAGTAGATTATCGATGTCAAAACTTCTTTAAAAGAACAAATTGGTTGGGCTAAAACTTCATTCACATACATCAATAAGTAGGTAAGAATTAAGAATAAGACTTTGAGATAAAACAAAACAAATAAAAATTCAAATTAAATGACAAATAAGCAATACAATTTTAAAAGGCGATAGCAAATTATACAATACACAGTAAACTTCCATTCGTCAGTGATGCTTAAACCTAAAATCCTCAAATGTATACTGATTGGAGAAGATAAATTGTTTCCAGAAAAAAAAAATCAGTTTAACATTAAATAAATCGTAAATAAATAAAAAACTAATATAAAATTTAAAATACGGGCTTAGTTAAGTTTTACACTGTGTCATGAAGAAACTCAAATTTATGAATGTAGGTATTACTGTTTAACACAGAATCCTGTTTAAAAACATCCACACTAAGAATTTTGTGCATTAAATGTTTGGACCGGCAACGCTAAGTTATTCAGCTACTGTAGGGTAAAATATATCTTGCACGGAAAATAAGATGTTATAGGAAAATATTGTGTAAAATTATCCCAATTTTAATAAATTTAATATCTTTTTTTAAAATTTAATTTACCTTATCTCTCTTTGAATGCAAATTTCCACTTTTCAGAAATCCTTACATGGTTGACAAACATCGAATATGAAACACCTCAGATAGTGATAGAGAAGAAAACAAAAGACTTAAAATATTAAAACTTAAAAATTAGATTGCCACGCAGAATATTAAGAAGAAAACTGTTTAGTTTATACAGGATTTAAAATGCTAATTTCATTTTCAAATTTCTTGTCAGAGCGACGATATGAAATTATGACGTGAACATTTCTTCAGTCTAATGTTTACAATTTCCATAAAATAAATGCAAAACTGTTCCAAAGAATTGTGGTTCAACTGCGTTAGCAAATTCTCCGTTAATCCTAATTCATCGAAGAATATGAAAATGGAAATGAACGTTATTCTGACTGATAATAAAGATATAAATTTAATGGAAACGAAGGAGTTATCTATTCTTTGCCTCATTATCATTTCCCCCCGGCACCAATTAGGGAAAAGGAAAAAAATGTTCATAAAATGAAGGTCTGTAATTGAAGATTGTCATTTGAACAAGGGAATCACTTTTGCATCATTATTTCTTGCAACATAAACTGTAGTAGCCCATCGGTCAGAAATTTCAGCTCCCTCACGTCATTTAAAAAGATTCAAGGAAAAGATGATAGGCATATGTTTTTTTTATCATCTTAACATCGTGTTACTGAATTTAAGACGATAATATCTCGACCGTTAAATTCTTGCCAAATATTTTATTTGTTATTAGAAATGGAAGTTCCGAGAGGAATGTAAATTGAATCTTCTCCTCTTATGGTCTAGTATTAGTGTAAAAGGCAAGAAGGTAAAAGCATACAACAATTGCATAAATTTGGAATTTCTCTTTTTGTCGTTATTTGAGACTCCCCAAACTTGTCATGTCCCGACATGCATATTTATTTTATGAATTACTTTTCGGTTTTTGGAAATTACGTTTGACTTTTTGTTGATAACTCTCAAGATTAGAATTTGTTCGAATTCAAGACGGGAAACAAATAAAAAGGAATTTGTTGATTATGTTATTAGTTCAAATGACAACATGTTCATAATATATTTCAATTCTTTTATTAAATTTATATGCAAATGGTATTTTAATAAATTAGAGACGAATATTAAATCTATTGTTTTTGAACGTCTCCATTTAAGTGTAGTACATGAAATGTAATGAATAAAATTTAGGAGCTTGAATAAATAATTTTGTCCAATAGATTTGTCTACTATATTAAATGAAATAAAAACAGCAATATAAGATACAAATATATTTTACATGTAGTTAAGTAAATCCAACGAAGCCTTTATGCTTCTGTGAAATTTCCAAACTATTTAAATTTGTTTTCAATTGATCTGTTCAAAACGTGAAGACTTGATGCTGTATATATGTAATTCTGACTAAATTGCAATTGTGACTAAGTAAATTATCAATTACTTTGATAGTTATTAATTATTAAATATTTAAAAATTGGCTTAATTAAAGATATTTCTCGAGCATCTTTTTTACTTATAATACGACAATTTTTATTTATTTCGTACATTTCAGATTTTAGAATAAAGCGTAATTGTCCATGTAAGCATCCGTCAAAAATATTGTCCACCCACGTTTATTTTTATTAGTGTATTATTCATGTAAATAACTTTAATTGTAGTACTTTAAAGTATATAATCAATGGGTTTTGTTTTTTGAAATATGTCAATTTTAACTAACATTCAATTTATATACTATAATGTTAATAGTCAATAATTATTAAAGGTCTATGACACTTATAAACACACCTTGATCTCTTGAAATATTTATAAACTGTAAAATGTTTTGTTTCAATTAAACTTTAAAAGTCATTATTACAATAATCATATGATTTTATTAAGTAGTAAATGCTTCTCCTTATAATAATCGTATTTATTACAGGATGCTGCATATTAAAAATTCTTTATACTTCACATGCTTAGTTATAATTTACAATTCATGGATAAAAAATTTTTGGAATAAAAATTGAATGAAAATTTGGATGAAAATTCATTGTTATCTTTGATGATATTTTACAAACGCTTCCTACAGTTTATGTCATAATTCGTGAATTATTTTTCATCTTGTTATTAAATAATCTTTAAAATTTTAATAATACATCTGAATCTAAATTATAATATGAAAATTATTTTAACAAAAGATATAATGCAAATTTTTAGAAATTTCTGTCTAGTTTAGATTAAACCAATAAATTTCTGAACTTTTAAATTTATTTTTAATTTTGAAAATTATGGTAATTGAGTGGTTAATGTTTTAAATAAAAATGTAATACTTTGACTATATATTATCTATACTAGCAAGCATGTTTGCTTTTTTATAATTAATATTAGTCCAGAAGACTATATTCATCTAAAAAAACCCAACTATTAAACAATATAACTTTGCCTTTATAAAAGCATTCCTTATAACAAGCAGATCTATTAAACGCATAAAAATTGTTCTCACACAAGTGCATACTCATTCGTCATTAGAAAACTGATATTATTATTGAGTAAAGCAGCGAAAAGTGTTATATATAGCAAAAAGAAATGGAAATTGTAAAGTTTTTAATGCTGAAAACTCATCTCAAAATGAGTATGTATATTTAAAACCTTTTAGACATAACCTTAGTATAAACATAATATTCTGAAAACTGTAATATTAACGACTGTCATCACGTAGCAAGTGAGAAGATTATCAAATAATGAATTTTAATATCTCAGTGTACAAATATAATACCTTAATAAACCTACAGCTAACTAATTTTCACACAATTCTCAGCATATACTATCATTCGTCTCAGTAACAGTAACTAATTTTTTGAAAGATGTAAAATTTCTTTCTAATTTGTAAAACCATGAGTTAAACTTACTGGGTTGCCTGAAATTTGTCTTGCAGATGCAACGTAATGAATTATGTTCTTCAGTTTGTTCAACATTCATCAACTGTTATCCGTTTACAGAGCCACTTTCACCAACTTTGAAGTGTCCGCTCATTCTGACCCTGTCAGAACGAGGGTCATTCATTACGGTATGAATACCCACTGGACACTCTAGGGTCTTCTTACTTCATACCCTTAACAGTAAGCAGGATAAAAGGGATTAGTCAATCCATTGTGTTTGAATCCTTCTATAGGCTTCATGAGAATGTCATTCTAATGTTGAACTTCTGAATAATAAAAGGCTAATCTTCAGCGTACAGCTAAGTGTCTGTACATACCATCAAAAGATCTGTGTTATATAGATATATTGAAATCGAATTTTCAATTAATTTTATTGGTAGCTGAATAAGAATGTTATGCTGTATGGTTATAGCATGCTTGAAAGTATTTAATTTATCGTTTTTGATATATATATATATATATATATATATATATATATATATATATATATATATATATATATATATATATATATATATATATATATATATATATATATATATATATATATATATATATATATATATATATATATATATAATATAACGATTAGGCTATTCCATTTATACGAAGCAAATGAGTATTCAACATTTGTAATTTACTTTTTCAACCTTTATAAACGTTTATTTTATTCTATAATATATGAACGACTCTCATTTTCAGTTATTTTCAGAGAAAGACTAAAATGCCCCTACTTCAGCTACAGCAGCTCTTTATGATTCAGGGTTATTAAAAATATTTTTCCGTTTGTGGGTGGTCCCTTAGCTGCACAAGTTCTCAAACCTAAGAGACTAAGAACTTTCTTTATATGGACAAATTTGGTGAAAACTAATTTTAAGTATTTTTTGAAATTTAAACAGTCATGTAAACTCCAAAGTATTTATAAAGTTTTAGCTATCCAGTGTATATAGATATATGGTTGTGTATATATGTATATGTGTGTGTGTAGGTTTCTATGTATACATAAAACAGTCACTAAAAGAGAGATAAAAGACAGATTTGACATTTTATAATAATCTTGAGTAAACATTATTGTATGAATACTATATTGTATGAATTTTTGTCCTGCCTAGACCTCACAAAAATGTCGAGTTTCCTTATAAACAATTCTGCATTTTTCTTGAATAACAACTTCAAAAATTTCAGTCTCTTTTCCCGTACCAATTGAGGGAAAAATGCGTGATACTGTAATAGACACGTAACCAGCTGGCGTCGAAAGGTGGGAAATAGCCCCTCCAACAATTACGATAACCTCAAAAACAGGTGAAAATTCGATAACTACACACCTTTCGTATTCTTTCAGAAATTATATAGAACACAGCAGGAAACTAAGATTGATTGCTTTGATAATGTACCACAAATCTTGAGCTGAAATTTGATGAATGGCTTTTGGAGGGTAAAACTTTTTCCTCAATATTTAATAATTGTGGGAATCAACAGATAAATAAATAGTTAAATGTATGAAATTTCAATTTTTGCCTGGACAATGAACTGCGTACTTACGTTAAGCAAATAATCTTTAAAAGCATTTCTTTATATTGGTAATATTTTAAATAGTGCTTTAGTACAAAATTTAGTTTTGCATAGCGACATTTTCAACTTCGAGGCCAATTTAAATAGTAGGTTATGAAACAATCCATTTCAATTTTTATTAGGACTAAAATATACAGAATTTTTAACAAAATTAAAAGAAAAGTTTTTATTTTAAAAGATATAGCAATTACTGCATCAAGTCATATGCAATAAAACGTTAAATGGGTACCATGGTTTCATGGCAAAAAGACAAAAAAAATGAAGATTATTAAGAATATTCATATTTGACACAATTGTGTTTAATAAACATGTTTATTTAAAAAATGTGGTTTACTGTATTTATTAAATTAATTTCTTTTTTAATATTATAAAGGAACAAAAATAATCACCATTAAATGTATCCCTCTTAATTAAAATTTAATGCGGCAGTTAAACAGCGGAACTAAGCAGAGAAAATTAATATTTAAAAAACAGTTATGATATTTCTAGAAAGCGGAGACGGTAAAAAGAACGAAAATTTACATCTTACTGTTTAGAAAAATCATTTTTTACAGGGGTCCTGTTTTGTAAATATTTAATCGTAATCTGTGGTAATTCACCTATGTGCCAAAAAATAAAAAAAATACTTCCATTTAATGGGTAACAATTCACATCTTTAAAAACTGATTGTAAAGTTATAGTTTTTACTGTGTGGGGGATTGTAAGAGAAGAACGATTGGACTATAGCTTAAAGTATTCCTAGTGTGTATTATGAAAATTTAGAAATACATTGAAAAATGAAATTAATCACTCTAAAGAGGTACTATTAATCATCACAAGTTTTGAGTCTTTATTGTATAAGAAGCAAATGAATATTAAAATTTATAATTTACTTTTCAATCTTTTAAAGTATTTTATTTTGCAAATATATGAATACCCCCTTTTTGTTCTATTTTTAGTTACCGTGTACTACAAAATCATGTAGTGCTTATCATTAGTGTCATTATTGATATCATTCGTGATTTTGAAAAGAAATTTGAGACAATTTCCTTGCATGAGAAAATATTAAAAAATTAACATCATCTGTAACTAATAATATATTCATCTGAGAAAGTTATAATAGTATGAGTAGTACTATTTTACTATTTATTTTATCTTAAATTATTTGCAACCTTATTTAGAGTAGATTAGTGAGATATCACTTACTACGAATAGTATGTAATTTTTACAAAAAAAAAGGATGAAAATTTTAATCTATTAAAGATGTCTTCTGCAATCCTTTAAAGTATTTTATTTTGCATATATATGAATACTCCCTTTCCGTTTTCATTTTATTAGTCACTGTGTAGTATTGACTACAAAATCATATAATGCTTATCATTAGTGTAAGTATTGATATCATTTGTGATTTTGAAAAGAAATTTGAGGCAATTTCCTTGCATGAGAAAATATTAAAAAATTAACATCATCTGTAACTAATAATATATTCATCTGAGAAAGTTATAATAGTATGAGTAGTACTATTTATTTTATCTTCAATTATTTGCAACGTTATTTAGAGTAGTTTAGAGCAGATATCACTTAGTACGAATAGTATGTAATTTTTACAAAAAAAAAGGATGAAAATTTTAATCTAAAAAAGATGTCTTCTACAATCAGAGATTGAGAAGAATAGAAAAGGTTTAGCTTTTACATAGCTAAGGAAAATACGAACATCCATGCTACAATGGGATTCGAACTCACTATCACCGGTAGAATATTTTCTCTAGTGTTGCAAAAGTAGACCGTTTTTCTCCAAACAAAACCCGAAACTAGGTTATCCCTTCAAGTAAATAAAAGGTGAGATACGAGAGATATGCTTTTAACGTGATTCAGACCCTAAATATGTGAACCGGAAATACTTAACTATATGTCTTTGTTTATCTTTACATTGAAAGATTTATGAAACTAAATTTACACTCTATTTTTACATTTTTCATACAAGTGCAATATACCTTCATGATTGTTAAATATGTATTACGGCCTTATTCGCGGGGATAGAGGACCGCACAAAAATCCTACATAAGCCTTAAATTACCCGACCTTACTCTAGGTGATGTATAGCATTGCCTTCCACCTGGAATGATTAATACACTGGCAAAGGAAGAATTATAAAACATTCCTGTTGTAAATTAGTATGCATCCAATTTATGTGAAAATTAAGTAAATCAAGTTCTAACTTTTGAAACATAGTTAAAGAATAAAATGAGATAAAAGAAAAAAAATCATAGTAGTTTAAATTCTACAAACTGAAAGAATGCATGCAACTTGACATGCATCAGTAATTTTATCATTACTTTAAAACTGTAGTTAAGGTGTTAAATAAAGGTAAAAGATAGAAACTTACTAAAATATGCTAAGGTATTAATTATAATTTTATAATTTTAAATACAATCTACATCCTTTAAATAATTATTGAATGTAAATTATTCAATTATTTGGAATGTTTAATGATTATTATTTCCATACAACGTATTTCCATACCATTGCGAAACAAAATTATTAAATTTATACTAAATTGTATTATGCAAGGCAAATTAATCATAAAGTACACTAAGTGTAGTGTAAGAAAGATGTTTATAAGCGACTTTGAAGGAAGCAGTATTTCTTTGGTGATTATCTGCAGATTATTTATAATTCACAAAGCGTCTATTGATTTGTAGAAATATGCTAGTATTTCCATTTTTAATTTAATGCTAAATTGAAACAAATATATCATTTATTAAAAGCTAAATTCAATGTAAGACTACAATAAACATCTTGTTTCAGATAATAATTTCAATTAATATATATATATATATATATATATATATATATATATATGTTCAAAAGTTGATATTTTTCTTTCTATTTATGCATTAATTGTGTGTTTGAATAATATTCTGTTCTAAATTATTCATGCAAGTAATCTGCACGGTAACTAAGAAATTTTACAATAATTATCAATGCCTTTCAGAGGTATGTTATAAAATGTATTACTAAATAGATATAGTATCCCCTAAACCAATAAAAATATATGATTCTAAGATTCCGGATTGTTCTAAAAGGATAAGCTATGGTCTCAGATGTTATTACGCATCTCTCATTGCAAAGCGTCTTCGAATTACAATCTAATTGCACAACTACAGCTAATAGTATAACCCATGCGATTAATTTTAATATATATATTAAGCTAATGCTTCCCTAAAGAATGAATTCATTAATATTTCGGAAAGTAATAAAGTCATATACTACTTATGAAGATGAAATTTTGTTATATTCGTGCCTAGTAAATATTTAAGTTTACAAAATTAAATAAAAGAAATCATTGGTTTTTCAATTTAAAATGGAAATGAATTTGATATGAATTATTTACATTAATTATTAACATGGCAACACTTTTTCTAATTACATAATCGGGGTTATCAATTTAACCCTTTGTATACCCATAGTGTAGATTTTAATCTTAGAGAAAAGTTTATGTAATTTATACAATAAGTATTAAAAGATTTTTGCTTTCCACCAACACTACCATTATTCCAATTTAATTGCAGCATTCTCACCAAATGTCGATAATAAATTTAATTTTCGTGTCACAGTTTCATTCTTCTATTGATCAAATGCTGAAATAAACATTGGCTTTGCAAAATTAAAAATAAAGCAAAGACGCCGGATGTAGAATCCCCTTAGAGATAATTTCAAATTCTTTATGTGAAAAACATTTGCTCTAAACAATTTAGAATATTTGTAAGAAATATGATTTTTTCAGAAAATAAATGTTTTCTTATAAATGTTTTATTTTTATATTTTAATTTTTTAATTATTTTTTTACATAAAGTAGAATATTCTAACATTTTAAAAAATATTCTAAATTTGGGTCGTTGTGATACAAAGGGTTAAAAATCTACTATAATCTATATAGATTGTAAAATATAGTTGGTCAAACGCAAGCTATTTCAGAAATATAATTTAATTAGAATAAATTCCCTTAAAAGCATGATATAGCAATTTATTAACAAGTATGTTCTCCTCTAAATTGATATCAAGTACCCGGTTTTGCATGTATTCCACTAGTTTAGATCATACCTTTTATAAATCTTCATCATGAAATCAAATTTAGACATTATCAGTCTTTTTTTTTCTTAATTTTGCTGTAAAGTCCATCTTACTCAAATGTCTCTTTAAATACTCCATAGGTTTTGATGATATTTACATCCTGAATTACGAGTCCAATAAAGAACTTTTCATGTCTTACGTTTCCATACACATTTATACTTTTCGTTTTTGCGGTTCCGTTAGTACCTTTGACTCAATATAAAATAAATGTAAAATTCTGTGCAAACAATTAACTGTAAAATATATAGATAAAATTTATATTTTGATATTGCAATATCTTTTGTGTTCGATCAAGAATAATTCCGATATCCAGGTATAAAAGATAAAGTATTATTCATTATTTAGCAAATTAAATTTTTCTATATAATATACTTTTGGCGTTGAAAAGATTGAAAATAAGAGTACTTTTATGGTTTTACGGCAGTTTGAAAGATTCACAAAGCTTGAATTAGTAGCAGAGGATAACCTTTACCAGTAGGTCTTTACTAACAGATCAATCATCATAAAAGTATATACTTCATTCTCCAGAAGACACGAACTATCAGGGCGGTTTCACTTATAATAATAGTTTCCAGTGAGGTGGGGACCTGGAAATTCTAAATCTGAAATTTTCCTTTTGTGATTTAGTTGAAAAGAGTAATATAACTAACATTCGTAACTTCCTGGTTTCTGTTCAGTTAGCTGAAGAGATTCAGTGAGTATAAGTTTTATTAACACAAGATCCAAAATAGGTTATAAACTGTGGCAAAGGTAATGACATATGCAAAGCTTTCAGAAAATAAGTATGTCCTGTTAGGACAACCTTGATGTGCTACTAATCATGAATGTTTCCAAGATCTAGACTAACTTTAGACAACCAGTTTATAAATCAGATATCTATCAAGCAGTTCTAACATATATACATAATTGAAAAGAATTCCACAAGTTTGAATGAAAATGAATTTTTAGGTAAGTACAATTAATGGAATTTAGTATATGAGGCTTACAAACAATTTAATCCTATGGTTTTAAAATGTTACTTTCCCTGTAGGAAGTCAATATATGCTTGATATTAATAAACAACTTTGGGATGAACATTTTTTAATTGTAGGGTAATACTATTATAAATTATATTGTAAATATAAAGAGTTTTTAAATGTTTTTTCTGATGTTCTTTTGTTTGAATGTTTTAAAAATAACATGCGGCTAGTTTAAAAAAATACCTTAAAATACGTGATGAACATAACGTTAAGTCAATATAATACACACATATCATATATTCCACCTTAATCTTCTAGTATCTCTTATCTAAGATATCTCTTCTTTAAGTATAAATGTGGTATGTATCACAAAATACATCCTTATACTTAATAGTTACCTTATAGTAGGCATTAGAAGGAAGTTCTAAGAACTTCTAAACTACATTTTTGTAGTATAGTAGGCAAAAGTAGAATTAAAAGCAAAGCTTATAGTGTACACTTGGTTTTAGTTGTATAGAATTCAAAAGAAAATTGAATGTTTTAGAGATTAAAAAAGTAATTGATGTTTAAAAGACAATGGATATTTAAAAAAAAACTTGACTAGTGCTTTTAAAATATAACATCAGTGGAGCTATTCATCAAAGGTATGTGTGTTTATTTGGTATTAATTAAAATTATAAAATCCGGTGATCAAATAGTGAGGTGAACACAAATAATTGAAATTTTATTACGATGCTTCTATATAATTGAAGGATATAAAACTTAAGGAAATATAAAATCATTAAAATTTCTCCGACAGACAGTAACCAAAATTTTATAAAAACTGGCATACTATGAGTTATGCATTTAAAAATCTATGAAAAGCAAAGCAAATTATTTAACATTTCTATCTATGAATGAGTAATTTTTATATTAAAATATTACATTATATTTAATACTGAATATAAAGACTCAAATAACTGAATTAAATAAAGGCATGGATTTATATAATGATGAATCATAAAACATAAATTGCATGGAACAGGGCGAATCATAAAATTTAAATTGCAAGGAACAGGATATTGAATGAAATTGAATATGATTAGATTGAAAAGTACTTCAAAACAAAAGATATTAGGAATTTTTTCATTATTTTAGTCTTTAAAGAATTGGATGCAGCGTTTGAAAAATTGGATATTTAAATCTAATAATCCTTTACGCAAACTTACTGATTTTCTTAACTCTTTTATGGTATTGGATTTAAAAGTAATGAAAAATCTGATTTTAAAGTATCCAGCGTCTTTTAAACTGATTTGAAAAATAATTTGTATTTGCTGAAAAAGAGCTTTTTTTTTTCATTCGAAAAATTTTGAATACGTAGAAAGGGTTTGAATTTTTCTCTTACCTGACATCAAATAAATGGCAAATCGTGATTCAAATTTCAATTTGTATTGAAAAGTTCTCACAAAAGAAAAGAAATCACCTAACATCCTGTAATATTGCTTTTCAATTTCAAAAACGATGCAGGAAAAAGCGTCTGTTATACTACTTTTTTGCAAGTAAAATATCAGAAATGCCTTGTTTCGGAACGGATATGGTGTGAATAGGAAAACCATTCGTAAGAACTTTATGGTGGAAAAGTTTTGCTTATGTATTTTTAAGAAAGAAAGCTCTTTAATCATTTCCTATGAGAACATTTTATATAATGATTTTTTAAAATATCTTTAATAGGCAAAAAAGGTTTTCGATCTAAATTCATAAGAAAAATAGATATATTTAGGATATCCTGAAATATTCAAATTGAAACTATATATTTCATGCATACTCAACCATTTAAAGGAAATGAATATCTGCTTTTATATCATAATAGACTTTTATATTATTCAAAAATGCATGAATAGTAGAATTACTAAAGATACTTAGGTGATCTGTGTAAGATGATTTATTTTTAGGTATAAAGTTTCCTTTCAAGAAAATGGAAATAAAAAGTGTTGAACAGTTCGAATGAACCATTTTCTAAGGATAGACATATTCATACTCAAATAGGCATTAATGATAGGCATTGATGAGTTATGGCAGGTATCATTTTTATTTATTTTTGGAGGGGGTTAAATATTTCTACTATTTCAAAATATTTTTACCTTTTTTTCCTTAATCAATATTTTAATTATTGTTCTTTACTGACACATTAAACTTTATTTGAGGCTATATAGATTCGAAATTAAATTAAGGTTTGGCCCCTTTAAGAAAATTTAAATATAAACATATTTAATAGTCAGAATTAATTTTTGGGGGAAAAGGTATAAATTTATATTCTTTTAAATACATTTTTCTTTTTTTAATGCATTTTTAAATGGATGTTCTTTAGTGACACGTTAAGTTTTAATTAAAGGAATATATATTTGAAATGAAATTAAGGTTTGCCCCCTTTAAGAAAATTTAAATATAATCATATTTAATAGTCAGAATTAATTTTTTGGGGAAAAGGTATAAATTTATATTCTTTTAAATACATTATTTTAAATATATTTTTAAATGGATGTTCTTTAGTGACACATTAAACTTTAATTAAAGGTATATATTTGAAATGAAATTAAGGTTTGCCCCCTTTAAGTAAACTTAAATATAAATATATTTAATTGGCAGAATTTATATTTGGGGGGAAAAGGTATAAATTTCTATTCTTTTAAATACATTTTTCTTTTTATCTAATCAATCTTTAAAGGAATGTTCTTTAGTGACACATTAAACTTTAATTAAAGGTTTATATTAGAAATGTAATGAAGGTTTGGGCCCTTTGTGAAAATTTAAATATAAATATATTTAATACTTAGGATAAACAATTTATTAAGCCTAGACAGAGGTAAATTCATAAATACATTAATGCGAGATTTACGGAAGATGTCCTTTTGACCTTTGTCAATCGGTTACTTTATGGATATAAATTTTCTATTATTTTAAATATATTTTATATTCCATGTCTTTCCATAAATCAGTATCGCTTACTAACGTATTAAATTTTATTTAAAGGGATGCATTTTAAGTGATGGATAGGTTTGAACTCTTTAAGAAAAGTTTAATGTATATGTATTCAATAATAAATATAAATCATTTGTTAAACATAGACAGATTCATACTCAAAAATAAATTTTTATTTTCTTAAATAGGTGATTTTCACTAAAAATTTTAATTTTAATTAAAGAGATAAATAAGTTTAAAAGTGTGGTTAATGTAGAAAATGTTTTATTTAAAAAACCCATAGCTGTTTATAGGGTGTAAAATGTATCCATCTTTTCCTTTACTGCGTCATCTGATTTTCCTTCATTAGGTTTACTAAAGGAGCTGCAGTGTGCAAAAATATGTAAGCTTTCACTTAATTGAAATAGCTGTAGATTTTCTACTATGTAGTAATTATATGTATATATCACTATATAGTATTAAAATCCCAGTACATCGCTTTACGGATTATTATGCATAATGCAGTCATTATTTTATCTTATACAAGCAGTATATACGATGTAAAATGCATCGATGTTTTTCATTCACTACGTGATCTGAATTTCCTTCATTAGATTTACTAAAACAGCTGCAGTGTGCAAAAATATGTATATATCACTAAATAGTATTAAAACCCCAGTACAATGCTTAACGGATTATTTTGCATAATGCAGTTATTATTTTATCTTATACAATCCCCTATATAATAATAGCCTGTCCGTCTGTCCTCGAATTTATAAAGCGTTTGGATCTGGAATGGATAGGTACATACATATTGGATTCTTTCTGAGTTGGGGTTAGCAAAATTCAAAGCAAGTCTTTAAAACGTTAGACATCCATCCCTTACCTCCTTTTCGAGCTTTTAATGCCATTACTTCAATCCTTATTTTCTCCGGTTAAAAGCAGGTGATTAAGTTTATCACATAATAAATAGGCAAAAATAACAATTTTGTATCATTATGACGTCATTCCTTTACCATCTCATTTAATCATCTATTATTTTCATATGATGTTTTATCAATGAACTTAGATATTACGTAAGCGATTTTCTTTTATATTTGGCTTAAATAATAGATTAGGTACATATGAGATAATTTTAAATACAGCCATTGATTATATTTTGTTACAATGAAAATATTGTCACCCGTATTAACAACAAATTCATTTCACGTCAAGTCTACGAGTCTATTTCATGGACTAATAAATATCTAGCGCTTAAGTTATGCATCTTTGAAATTTAAGAAGTTTGTTCATTGGTGTGTTTGTTTTTTATACATAACCACCCGGTTTGACTAAATGAATTCAATTTGATTCTAAACTGCATTCCCAGTATCGGGAGACTTTAGAGAAGTACGAAGATAAACAAATTATTGAGCTTGTACTAGATAATTCTGAGTCAAAAAACAAACCTGCTTTATAGGGTACTTTACAATTCTGAAAAATTAAAAATATTACTAATTCCGCCATATGACTGGCTATACACTAGTAAATAATGAATATTGAAGCTTAGAGTGTGTATATTCTATATTAATTTTCATTTCCTGTTCATATATTCAAAGTTTCCACTTTATGGCGTAGAATTTAAAATGCTCGTTTGTTGCAATTGTAGTGATACCAGGATTACTGTAATTATAATGTTAAATTATAATGTAATATTAAGGTAAACTCTTCAACGATTTTCTGCAATTTATTCAATCTTAACTATTGTAATATATTATCTATAATAACTGTAAATAAATGTTTAATTTTTTCTTTAGGAATTTATGCCTTTCATATTCCCATAAAAATCTATAAAGATTATGATACAGACATTGATGTTTTCGTAGATATATGTTTTCAAGGCTACAGTCAACTTTAAAATGACTAAATTAGGACTAAAAATATATTTTTTCATTTCAATACATTCAACAAATTTAAAGCAAAAATAATTTTTATAGCCTTCTTCCCCAAATGAATAAAATTATTTCAAATAAGAACTTTAGACATGTTTCCAAAACAATTTTTATGAATATTTGAAACACTCTACTTAAATTTCTAGATCTCATATTTATTTAATAATATACGAAATAAAATATAGTTAAAATAAATACGCTTGAATGAGTGAAATATTTCAATTTATAACTTTAAAAAACTAAAATAACCTTTTTTGTACATAGAGAATGATATGTTAATTTTTTATATTTTAATTTGAATACGCATGATATTTCATAAATCTTATTCTTAGGTTCAAAAGTATTTATCTAAATAAAATTGTTGTTATAATGAGTAACGGCAAAAATGCATGGAACACTTTTTATAAAGTTAATTAAAACATAACTAATTAATAATTAACATTTAACAATGAAATTTTGAGAACATTTGCATGCACAATGTGAAAAACAATATTAATTGTTTTGCAGACTGACTAAAGAAAATTAGCTTTGCAAGTCAAACTTATTAAAAAACGGTGTGAAAAACTCAAAATAAAGATATAGCTTTTGAATACTTTAACCTTTATTTAGCCTATATTTACCATCTAATGAAAGAATTCAAACTTTACCCGTCTTTAAACTGTTTTTTGTTATTCATTATAACTTTTAACACTTAGGGTTTTATAGCTGAAATGCTGGCATGAATATCGCTGTTATTCTTGCATGAAAAAAATGTAAATTGAGAAATACAATATTTTAATGCTGGAATTTTTTTAGAATGGTAAAGGTATAATATAGAGATATGTTATTAATTTAATTAATCTATTGCTTCTTTTTTATATTTATTTTTATTGTAATTTGGAGTTTTAAATCTATAATTTAATGTGTTGAACACCATGTCTTTTAATAATTATGCATGCTATGTGTTGGTCTGGCATATTAAAACATAAAAATAAGATTAATGATTTAAATTTAGAGGGTAACATAAAATTACTTCACACTATACTTATGAAAATATTTTACTTAAAATATGTAATAGAAGTAAATTATTTAAATAAGTATATTTTTATAGCATAATACTAAGCTATATAGTATACTAACAATGTTCTTCCCACTTGTTTGAAATGAATTCATTTTGGCAATATAGAGAAATTCTATTATCTAGCGTTAATAGTTTCAAAACCTTAGAAACCTACCTCAATTAATGTAGCCAATCGAGTGAATTATTAAGTGCACTTACCTAAACAAAGGAAGTAAATTCTTAATTTGCAAAAGAGCGTGTAATAATGAGCTTTATTATACTTTTCCTAATTATCATAGGAAATAGCCAGTTTGTGCTGTAACCCAAGAATTGATTACATTGGAACTAAAGGATACAGCATATAAGTAAGCATTTTGTGGAACAAATGATTTTAAGAAGTATAAATGAGTAGAGGTCGAATATGGAGGTTGAAATGTATTACCAAAAATAAAATATTTTATATTCTTGAAATCAATGAGTTTTTATCTGCAAAAAAAATTCGTGTTTTGTTTTTGTTGAAAATATTCTTACCTGTCTTCATGCGGCAAAAAAATGCAATAATTGTATTTTAAGAAATACCCATCTACTCATAATTCAAACTTTCGTTATATATTTATCAATGTAAATAATTTCCTAAAAAAGAAAAGATTTATTCACATGGGAATATTCAATTGTTAGTTGTCTCAACTTGTCAGAGAACGGGAGCCGCATAGGAAACCTCATACATGATGGCGGGCAGATGGCTAATTTCCATAAATCTCTGCAAGTAGGGCAGGGGTAACAGTATGAAATAATATGCATCTATGTACTTACATTTAATGAATTTCATCAAAGATGAAACTACGGAGCAATGATTTTTTACCAAAAATATTTTGGGCTACAAAATTGACCTCGCACACCTCATGCGGCTATTGGACCACCAATAGAAAGGTACAGGAAATATATCTCCCTATCTCGAACCAACGTATTGGGGTTTATAAACGTTATTTTTGTTAAAATCCATAGTCATTTTAATAACCCCCAAAATATGTTAAAATTCTTTCTCGAACGCAAAATTATTTTTTAAATATTTTTATTATTAAGTATTTACTGGCGTATTTGTGTAAGGACTTGAATATTCACCACACTACCTAATTCCTGAGTCATATAGTTTCTCATCTTGGATGTCTGAACTGGGTTCAGCTACTCTATCTACTCTTTTGGTTATTTCCCGTTGTCATAAGTCATAGAATTCTACACATAAACATTAAGATTTGCTCTTCATTTACGATGTCTACCTTAATGCCTGAACAAGTCAGTGTTCATAGTTGTGTGGACAAAATGAACTGACCTTCCTTAAAAAATCACGTTTGAAGAGCAATTACGGATAGGAGAAAAAAATATAGAGGACATGCAGACAGCAGAGACAACTTATTCTATTTTGTGGAGAATTTTTTTTGTTGTCCAGCTATTTCCTACTAGAAATACCAAATGGAAATACCAAAACATATTTGTAAATTATTAATTGTTATATGTTGTACACAAACATACTGAAACGAAACTAAATTAACTACAATAAAAAACTTTAACAACAAATTTGTTTTAGCTTTTTTAAAAATTTTACCTCTTTCAAAAGTTTTGTGAATCTTAATTTTTTAGATTTCAGCATAATTTTACTAAACATTACTAATATATAAAACTTCTTTAAAGTTTAAACTTCTTTAATGATATTTCTTTAAAGTTTTCATTAAATATCGAGATTTTAAATTTTGAAAAGTGCTACCTTTTCAAGAAAATTTAAAATACTGGGATAAAAATATTTCTTACAAAGTAACTACTGAGTCAATCAGCAAATCATTGCTCTAAATATTCTCAACATATGTTTAACCCCTTCCGGTAAAATTACGAGTCTAGCTCGTCATTAGTTTTTCATTCCATACCGCACAATGACGAGCTACACTCGTCATGCGATTAAAGTTACTGTTAAATATGATAATTAATTTAGTTTAAAATTTCTAGGGTACTGAATTTGGCAACACTTTTATCACTTGTGAAAATCACAAGTCACTATTGCATATTGTTTACTTAGAATTTCTTGGTACAAGTCATTGCCAAATTAATGAGTCAGAATAAAAGAAAACCTACTAAGAAATACCGTGTGTGTTACAAGAATCAAATTAAAAGTGAAACTACTTGGGGATGTAAACAATTAAGAATTCCTTTGCACTTTGTTTTGAAAAGTACCACTAGCTTGAAGACTATTATCTGTATACCTTATTAATGTTTTGCTTTGATATTTTCTTAATTTTACTGTTTCTGATATTATTTAACACTATGTAAAAAGTGGATTTTAATTAAGAATATGTAAGAATTGTAAAATGAAACAAGTTTTTTAAATAAAAATTAAATGGTTATTTCATGCACAGTTTTTCATTATTAAATAAATATTAAGGGGTTAAATAATAAAAAAGGCAAAAATAATTGAACAAATTCATATTAAAGGTCAAGAAACATTTTTAAAATGATCAAAATTGTTTATCAAAATACTGATTTTTAAAAATATTTTAATATATTCAAATATATTAAAAATATATTCAGTTATATTTCAATTTATACGGAAATTATATTTTCCATTTTCAGTTAATATATTAACCGTTTTGTAATTTGAAGGCTTTGCAAGTTGAAAATTACAGCTCAAGAAACTTTTAAACAATGAGGAAAAGAGAATTTTAATTATAGGATTTCTAAAAATATTTTATTATTATTGATTCAAGTATACTTCAGTTTATATGTATTTTTTATATCAATTAATACAGTAAACGCTTTATAATGCCCTATTTTACTTTTACATTTTTATTTACATACTTGTGCGAATCCTCATTATAATTTAATGGTGCCTACGCATAGGAAATTTCATATTTTACAAGAAAAAAATAAAATGATAAAAAATTTTCTCAACTGGTTATTTTTTCTATTTAAATATTTTTAATAGATTATTTTTGATAAAATATTAACTATTTACTCATTTTTTCACTTTCCAATTAAATGCATATTTTCACTGTTAATTTTTATTTAATTATTTGATTAAAAATTTTATATTTACTAAGCAACAATTTTCTCCTCAATTATTTCAGCTGTAAGGAGAATATTAGCACAAATATTTACACCATACACCCATTATTGAATTTCACTTTTTGACTACTTTTTTAATCATTATAGCTTGATTAATAATTTTTATATTTACTAAGGAACAATTGTCTCCTCAATTATTTCAGTTTTAAGGAAAATGTTGACACAAATATTTACACCATACACGCATTATTAAATTTCACTTTTTAACTGTTTTTTTAATAATTATAGCTTGATTACTAAGTTTAATTAATTGGAATAAAAATTTGACAAATTCAAGATTAATTATTTATATGTTCCTTAATCACTACTAATGGCTTTTTATTTAGAAAGAGTAAAAAATTTGCAACACAAATATTTACACAAATATTTACACCATACATGCATTATTGAATCTCACTTTTTAACTACTTTTTTAATCATTATAGCTTGATTAATAATTTTTATATTTACTAAGCAACAATTGTCTCCTCAATTATTTCAGCTGTAAGGAAAATGTTGGCACAAATATTTACACCATACACGCATTATTGAATTTCACTTTTTAACTATTTTTTTAATCATTATATCTTGATTATTAAATTTAATTAATTGGGATAAAAATTTGACAAATTCAAAATTAATTATTTATATGTTCCTTTAATCACTACTAACGGCTTTTTATTGAGAAAAAGTAAAAAATTTAATAAAAAGTCTAAAAAAATCTAAAATGTGTACAAATTATTTTTTATTGAAAAGAACTATTTTTTTATGGAAGATTCGTTTTAAAAATCAGAAGATAAAATAATTCTGGAACTGCGATAAAAACGATATGAAATGTTTCTTTCAGTATTATTCTTTCAATGTGCTTACAGCAAAAAGTGGAAAAACTTTTTTTTTCACTCAAACTACAAGAGATAAAAGAATCTCTTTTAATCTCCAATGATTTTCCAAATTTTGATTTTGTTATTGTTTTACTGTAAGCTGCATGTACGAACTGCAGGGGATTTTATTTCTCCTCCCTTCTAAAATCCCTGGAAAATAAGAAAACAGATCTTCAATCACAACACAAATAGAGCAAAAAAATCATATGTCCAACACATGATTTCCCCATTTAGGATAAATATATTTATTTCTCTTGAAATAAAAATTGAAACAGGGACCCTCCAATGTTGCCCGGGAAAATTTTTATAGAGATTCAGGAAGAAAACAAATTTTTCTTTTTAAGATTAAAATGTAAATCTTAGATTTCTAAAGTCACAAATAGTTTATTTTTGGCTTAAACCATAGCTCTTTTAATTTAAAGAGTGATAACAAAACAGGGTTTAGAATGCTTATATATATTTTTAAATATTTTGTAAAGGTAAATGAGGCTCATAGAAACAATGTTAAACATTTTCAAATATTTCCTGTTATATTTAGTTTTAATTTTAAGATAGAAATTTTATGACTATTTGAACCTGATATTTGAATTAGTGTGCTTTTCGTGCTCATGCACCAACTGAAATCAAGACTAATAATCAGGAGCGTGCGCAGGTGGATGAAGCATGGACTTATTTCATATAGACTAAGTTCATATATTCAAGCATGAACACTTATTTGTGAAACACGATAAAAATAATACAAATTATGAATGTCTATTTAAATTTGTTAAATGTCCATGGAATTATTTAAGTTAACATAAATGATATAATCGATGATTTAACAAAGACAGCAATTAATATTTAATTTCTAATCTCTAGATATTTATATTTCATTTATTTATTTTTTGCAATATTTCTTAATTTTGGTGTTTTTTAATGCATTTAAACCCAATAGTTTCATCTCTAAATTAATCACTTTAGTGATTAATTAAAAATAATCAATTAAAGTGGAATTTGGGCTGGCACATTTTCTGTTTCTTAAAGTATGACATATTGAGCTTTGTAAAATGGCTAAGCCCCGTTTAAAATAAAATACTTTAAATAAAACTAACATAAAATTTCACAAAATTTTAAGCAAAATGTTCAACGTTCATATATTCAAGTATAAAAGTTTATTTGTGAAACACAATAAAGTATGAAAGTCTATTTACCTTTGTTAAATATTCATGGAATTACTTAAGTTAACATAAATGATATAATCGATGATTTAGCAAAGACAACAATTAAAATTTAAATTCTAATAACTTAATATTTATTTTTTAATTTATTTTTTTTGCAATATTTCTTAATTTTAGTGTTCTTTAATGCATTTAAACCCAATAGCTTCCTCTCTAAATTAATCACTTTAGTGATTAATTAAAAATAATCAATTAAAGTGGAATTTGGGCTGGCAGATTTTCTGTTTCTTAAAGTATGACATATTCAGCTTTGTAAGATGGTTAAGCCCCGTTTAAAATAAAATACTTGTAATAAAACTAACATAAAATTTCACAAAATTTTAAGCAAAATGTTCAACTTTCATATATTCAAGCATGAAAGCTTATTTGTGAAACACGATAAAAATAATACAATTTATGAATGTCTATTTAAATTTGTGAAATATTCATGGAATTATTTAAGTTAACATAAATGATATAATCGATGATTTAGCAAAGACAACAATTAATATTTAATTTCTAATCTCTATATATTTATATTTTTTTGCAATATTTCTTAATTTTAGTGTTCTTTAATGCATTTAAACACAATAGCTTCATCTCTAAATTAATCACTTTAGTGATTAATTAGAAATAATCAATTAAAGTGGAATTTGGGCAGACACATTATCTGTTTCTTAAAGTATGACATATTGAGCTTTGTGAAATGGTTAAGCCCCGTTTAAAATAAAATACTTTTAATAAAACTAACATTAAATTTCACAAAAGTTTAAGCAAAATGTTCAACGTTCATATATTCAAGTATAAAAGTTTATTTGTGAAACACAATAAAGTATGAAAGTCTATTTACCTTTGTTAAATATTCATGGAATTACTTAAGTTAACATAAATGATATAATCGATGATTTAGCAAAGACAACAATTAAAATTTAAATTCTAATAACTTAATATTTATTTTTTAATTTATTTTTTTTGCAATATTTCTTAATTTTAGTGTTCTTTAATGCATTTAAACACAATAGCTTCATCTCTAAATTAATCACTTTAGTGATTAATTAGAAATAATCAATTAAAGTGGAATTTGGGCAGACACATTATCTGTTTCTTAAAGTATGACATATTGAGCTTTGTGAAATGGTTAAGCCCCGTTTAAAATAAAATCCTTTTAATAAAACTAACATAAAATTTTACTATAGCATCTGCTAATAATTATATATAATATATAGCTTTGCCGCAGAGTACTTTCTTTATATGTTTCAGTAAGTAAACATGTTATCTCGAAATTTTCATTTTCAGAAATATGTTATAAATTTTAAAAAATTTGTTTACAGGAACCTTCTATGTGAGACTCTTAATTTAAAATAACAAAGTACCTGTTGAGCTGAAAAGTCTGTATTACAATACAATATCCTAAATTTGATTCAATATAAAGTAAAATGTTCTACTCTTTTTGATATATAATTTTTTCTAGATCATTAAAAAAGTTTTAAGTTTATAAGAGTTATTTGGTTTCGTTACAAATTCAATACATTTTGAAAAACATAAAATATACACTTCATTTGGAAAAACTAATCCATTTGCACGTAAAATAACTTTTAAATATGTAAATTAGAAATATATTTTCTATGAAATAGAAGCTAATTATTTTTTTATGTGAACATTCTGTAAACTCATTTATATTATAACATTGTAAAGGCTAATATTATTTAAAATTTTCCTAAATTTTAAAATGTTAAATACCATTAAACTTTTCAGTTTGCAGAATAAAAAATATATATTTAACTTCATTTATAGTGATAGCGGGAAAGTTAATTTAATCTCATTTATTTGGTGTACATTTTCTGCGTAACATAAAAAGATTTCCTATTTGAAATAGCAAAATGAAACAAATTCTCCAAAAATATCTTTTAATTAATATACTTCACTGCTATAATGAAAATTTTAAGTCTCGTTTAAAATATATTAAAGTAATAGAATTTGTTTTAATTACTTTTTCAACACACTTACTTTTAGCGACACTTTATTACATCTTGGTTTTGTATATGACTCCTACTGAATTTTATTGAATTACTGACAATGTCGATAGAACAGGACTGGAAATATAATATCTCAGATCAGTAGAAGTACTGTACATTTTGTTTATTAAATATATATATATATATATATATATATATATATATATATATATATATATATATATATATATATATATATATATATATATATATATATATATATATATATATATATATATATATAATATATATATATATATATATATATATATATATATATATATATATATATATATATATATATATATATATATATATATATATATATATATATATATATATATATATATATATATATATATATATATATATATATATATATATATATACATATATATATATATATATATATATATATATATATATATATATATATATATATATATATATATATATATATATATATATATATATATATATATATATATATATATATATATATATATATATATATATATATATATATATATATATATATATATATATATATATATATATATATATATATATATATATATATATATATATATATATATATATATATATATATATATATATATATATATATATATATATATATATATATATATATATATATATATATATATATATATATTCTATATATATATATATATATATATATATATATATATAATATATATATATATATATATATATATATATATATATATATATGTATATGTATATATATATATATATATATATATATATATATATATATATATATATATATATATATATATATATATATATATATATATACATATATATATATATATATATATATATATACATATATATATATATATATATATATATATATATATATATATATATATATATACATAGATATATATATATATATATATATATATATATATATATATATATATATATATATATATATATATATACATACACACACATATATATGTGTGTATATATGTATATGTATGTAAAAATAATTATAAGAATTTGTGTGATTATAATAAGTAACTTGGTTATTAAATCATATATTTCTATTAAATCGGACTCCTGGTTTGACTATGTAAAACAGATTTGAACGTAAATTTGTTTTTATAAATAACGTGCATTTATTTATTCACAGGAAATAAAAAAAAGTCTAAGTTTTTAATATGAAAAAATATTCTCAGTAATTATGTTTAATAAGTGTGTTTAAAGTAAAATAAATATTGTGTAAAATATTTCTACACTTAATTAATGCAAGATATTAATGCATTGGAAAAAATCCTTTTGTGAAAAGTGTCTAGAAAATATTTTGTCATCTAATGAGTTTTGGGTTTAAAAAATTTATTACTTTTTAATATATTTTTAATCATAAATTCCTCAAAGTACTTTTATTTTCATATTTAACCTTAGTAAAATCAATAAAATTTTAATAAAACCATATTTTAAGCACAAAAATACATGCATTATTAGTATTGTTTATCGATTGGAATATTAGACAGTAACCATTGTTTGCAATATCTTAGAAAATATTTAAATGTGTGTTTAAAGTAAAAGAAATATTATGTAAAATATTTTAACACTTTAATTAATGCAAGGCATTAATGCATTGGAAAAAATTCTTTTGTGAAACGTGTCAAAAAAATATTTTGAGATCTAATGAGTTTTGGGATTACAAAATTATTTTGAATCATTAATTCCTTAAAATACTTATACTTTCATATTTAACCTTTAGTAAAATCAATAAAATTTTAATAAAACCATATTTTAAGCAAAAACACACATGTATTATTAATATCGTTTATCGATTGGAATATTAGACAGTAACCATTGTTTGCAATATCTTAGAAAATATTTAAATGTGTGTTTAAAGTAATATAAATATTATGTAAAATATTTTTACATTTTAATTAATGCAAGGTATTAATGCATTGGAAAAAATCCTTTTGTGAAAAGTGTCAAGAAAATATTTTGAGATCTAATGAGTTTTGGGTTTAAAAAAATTATTTTGAATCATAAATTCCTTAAAGTACTTATACTTTCATATTTAACCTTTAGTAAAATCAATAAAATTTTAATAAAACTATATTTTAAGCCCAAACGCACATGTATTATAATTTCGTTTATTGATTGCAATATTAGACAGTAAGCATTGTTTGCAATATCTTAGAAAATATTTAAAATAACAGTGGATGAAATACCATAAATATTAGGTTAATAAAAATATGTAGATGATTAGAAATGACAAATGGTCTCCCGCATCATGGTAATAAAGTAGGCTGGGCCTGTTTCAAAGCGTGAATTCACGCTCCTCTTTGTCTGTCGGGGAAAATCACATTCATTTCCTAAACGTGCGAGAACCGCAAGCACACGAGCAATAATAATGAGTTTTGGTCGGAAGCACCACCTGGTGGAATTAGGCAAAGGTAATTCTTACAACATACCTCTTAGTGGTGTTCACACCTGGTTCTTTAGGAGCTGAAAGTGTCGTAATTTGAAACGCAACCGTGCAAACCAGCAATCAGGAATCAATTTGGTTAAGGCGGGCTCACCACGGCGCCTGTGGAGAATTGTAGTGTTTTCTCACCTTTTCCGATTTTTCGGTACTTTCGATCTAGAATCATGCTTGGAGAATAGGGGGTGAATGCATCTATGATGGATCTTAAAAAAGAAATATGCAGCTTCTGTATGTGTGATATATATATATATATATATATATATATATATATATATATATATATATATATATATATATATATATATATATATATATATATATATATATATATATATATATATATATATATATATATTATATATATATATATATATATATATATATATATATATATATATATATATATATATATATATATATATATATATATATATATATATATATATATATATATATATATATATATATATATATATATATATATATATATATATATATATATACATATATAAATATATAGTGATATATATAAATAATATAGTGATTTGTTAAATATGTGTTTATAAGTCTATAAGTTAAATAGGTATATTTACTACCCATTCTATTAAGGTAACTCATACCCTTTAAAGGATATCGGTACAATTGTCTGTTTTGATCATTAATAAATTTCTAAATATTTTATAAATTTTTACAAAAATTGTTGATATATCCAACACATTATTCCTCTGTGATACAATTAAGGAACAATTATTTTCTTAAGTACACTAAAATAAATGAACTAATATTAAGACTTAAACTGGTATATTCATATCCCTAATATATAAAAATTTTACTCGACAGGTAAGAAATTGTCTTTTGTAAGGATATGTTTGTATTATCTGCAGAAATAGTTAATAACATATTATTAATATTTTAAAATTTTAACAGCTGTTAAATATTCTAAAATGTTTTATAGAATTGAGAAATAGCCTTATGTCAAAATATATATATATATATATATATATATATATATATATATATATACACACACACACATATATATATATATATATATATATATATATATATGTGTGTGTGTGTGTGTATGTGTATATATATATATATATATTTATTTATTTATTTATTTATCTATTTATTTATATATATAATATATATATATATATATATATATATATATATATATATATATATATATATATATATATATATATATTCGTTATACACTAATATCCATTAGATAAAATACATAAACTACCTATCTCGGTTTTCTTCACTTCTAAGAAAATATGCATTGTCCCACGATTGGTTTTCTCAAGACTGAAAGTGATAATTTGCATTTAGTGGTTAGAACTAAAATACAAAAATACAAAATATACTAAAAATACAAGAAATTTCTTTTTTTGACAGAAGTTGTCAAGCTAGGCAAAAGAGAGTCAATGTTTTTTAAAAAAATTATTATTTTATTTCATTAAAGTTAGTTTTTAGCAGATTATTTTAGTTTAAATCTTTTTAAAAAAAAACCTTTTTTCTGTTTAATATTTTTAAACTATCAAGAACTTTAAAATGTCAGAATTAATTTTATTTTTTCTGTCTTTTTGAGATATTGGGAATTTGTCCATTAAAACGTTTTTCATAAAATTGCTCATTTTTTTAAAACGTAAAATATTTTGCTGAAATACATAAAGTATGATATCTTGAAACAATGAAAAAAGTTTGAAACGGGTACTAGTTAAAGTACTTTCTAATAATTTGTATTTGACAGAAGTGATTATAGATATCCACTCTTGTTTCAATATAAATACCAAACATATAGTAAAAATATAAAAGAAATTATTCAGTAAAGATATTGGAGTGATGGAGACATTTTCAATATATGTTTTGGGTGACTCATTGTTTACGGAAATTTGAAGCTACTTTAATGCATATCTATCAATAGTACCAGAGCTGCTGGAAAAGCACGTCTTATCTATACACGAGACGTGCTACAGAAGAACTTAATTATCTTAGATCTTCGTCCTAAACCATCAAAGTTTATAAATCTATATCAAATTTATTTTCTTATTTCTCTTTATGAATGGATGATCTCTCGATAATTAATTTTTATCAATAATAAATTATATTTAAAACCTAAAAATTTTGTATCATTTAATGAGTAAAAGTCTTTTGCACAAGATAGTCTAATATGTCACAGATCTAAAATACAAACGGCCATATTATGTGCACAAGATATTTTTTAATTTACTTTTAAAAAAGGCATAATAAATACCTTTATAAAGCTAATATTTGATCTTTCATTTTCGTCCCACACATAAATCCCACACTTTATCACATAAATAGTTAAGCTAATAGCAAATTTAGTTACTGAGATATTAATGAAAAATAATAAAGCATAGTTTTGAGATAGCTCGTTTGTGTTTTAAGAATCATAACAACAACACAGAAACATTAATAATCTATTATGAAATTCATTTCACTGAAATCCACTGTACGTAGATATCAGACTATATTTATCATATGAAAAATGCTGTGGAACTAATTAATTGTAAATATCTATGCTATGTCTTTATTGAAAAACAATAAAAGCATGCATGTGTATGAGAGGTTTGTATCCAAAAAGAACAAAGCATATTTTGTAAAAGATAAAAGAAACATAAACTAAAAGTACATGTATCCT